>CM074740.1:52889585-52892085 GCA_037367245.1 Phrynocephalus guinanensis
CAGAGATTTCTGGGATGTGCCAATCGGGCATAAACAGCCCACTAATCGTAGCCCAAACCCGAACCCTAAGCCTAACCCATACGCCAGTACACTGTCCTTCTAAGTGGGTCAGAGAGGCACCCAGATGCACCCCAATACTCACCCTAACCTCACCTGTAACTAGCCTAACCCTAGCCC
This sequence comes from Phrynocephalus guinanensis, assembly GCA_037367245.1. Classification (NCBI taxonomy): domain Eukaryota; kingdom Metazoa; phylum Chordata; class Lepidosauria; order Squamata; family Agamidae; genus Phrynocephalus; species Phrynocephalus guinanensis. The sequence continues at coordinate 52,889,763 of CM074740.1, forward strand.
TTGCGCTAACCTGTCTTAACCCTAAGCCAGATCTACTTGCATTGCACTACATGCAAGTATGTGAGACACAGCGGGTGCAAAGAGTCTGCCAGTCCGTCACTTGTGGCTCTGGCTGACTCCTGCAGCTCCCTCCAGGAGCCCGCTACCCCCCCAAACCAGTACTAACAACAACGAAAAAACGAAAAAACGAACAGACTATTTTTTGCGAAATTTCGTGAAAAACGGAAACGAGCCGAAACGGACTGCCTCCGACACACGACAACTCGAAAACGTCATTTTCCCGAGTCGTGCCCATCTCTAGTATGCACAGTTCCCTCACCAAGCTAGAGAACTCAGTTTGCAGCCTCCCTGCATGTCTGACAAGAAGATCTCCAAGCCAAGATCAGATGGCTGGGTGGCCGATGACCTGACCAGGTTATCAATTTCTCTATGTGCATGTTTATGATATTTATCAATTTGATTGGGGTTCTGGGTGCCTTTTCAAACTAAATGGGGCACTATATCAGACCAGAGAAGTCATACATGGGGGAACCTAGCTCTAAGAGCCTGAAGGTCATCTTTGACCTACAGAATCAGCAACATGCCTGACCGCTGAGCTATGTCACTTCCACTGAAGTGGATCAACAAAATGGCAGGGGACACTTTACTCAGCGCCTGAGATGCAGATTCCAGGAATCCATCCCAGTGCAAGCCTCTCTTTCCCCTCCATACCAACATGGCCTTCACACTCGGGCCCAGATTACGGCTCCAACTTATACGCCATGCATACGCAGCTGCCCAATAGACATAACTGTGCCCCAAAAGCACCACTCTGTAACAAAACTGCAGCAGCTTTCCTGTTATGATAAATCAGAACATAATAGCCGGAACCTAACAGTTTGTCAACAGCCAAACATGCAAATGAAACCTTTGAGCCCTCTATCGGCCCACACTCTGTATTGCTGTAGCATCAAAGCCCATAGCAGCTGCCGTAATGCAGCTCCAATCCCTAAGGAGTGTGTCCCATAACTATAGCCATGGGTACCCGCTCTGTCTAGGGCAGTGGTGGCAAACCTTTGGCATTCCAGATGTTTTGGACCACAACTCCCACAATTCCAATCCTGTATTGACAATGACAAAGGGTTGTGGGAGATGTTGTCCAAACCATCTGGAGTGCCGAAGGTTCGCCACCACTGGTCTAGGGCTTGGGCCATAACTTTCCAGAATTGGTATAAACCCATCTCAGGGTTAGTCTCCATACTTTATCCCTTCAACATGGTCCACAGGACCGGGTTCTGCCCTAAACCTGCACGTCATGCGTACTCAGCTGCCCATGGTATGTACTGTGGCCTGTCACTGTGGCAATACTCCTGGAGTGAGAAAAGAAAACAAGGACAGTAACCTAACAGTTTGGCTAGGCCAAGCATACAACCACGTTTTGTGACTATCTTCTGTCCCCACTCTGTTGTCAAGTGTAGGGATGCACACGAAATGAATTAAAAATGCATTTCACTATTCATTATTCATTTTGTTATATAACAAAACAAATAATGAACTGCCCCCTCAAAGAAAAATGAAATGAAACAAAATTGAATTTTTCATTTTGTTTCAATTTGTTTTTTCTTCCCCCCCATCTGGCGTCTTCTCCTACCTGAATGTTGCCGGACGGGCCTGGGTCTCGCCGCTGCCACCGACCAGCCCCTGCTGATCGGTGCTTGAGTAAAATAATAAACAATAAAAAAATTAAAAACGCAGACACAGCCTGCAGGCCAGCTGGCCAGCTGGCCAGTGCTTGTATAAATAAATAAAAAATAAAAAACCATGCCGACCCAGACTGCGGGACAGCTGGTTGGCACAAGTTTTTTAAAAACTGAGAAATGAAAAATGAAAACCAACACAAACGAAGAATGAAACAATTTTATTTAAAAATTTTATTTCATTTTAAACAAAATAAAACAATGAAAAACAAAACAAAAATGAAATGAAATTCCATTCTGCCATTTTGTGCCCATCTCTAGTCAGGTGGCATCATAGCCCGTGGCAGCAGCTGTGAATACTTTGCCAATAGTGTATGAATGAATCCAACTTTAGCAGTCCTGATCCCCAACCTTTTTATGGCTAGAGCTATAACATTACAAAATGTATACTTAGTTAAGGGGGACCACCATAATGCATAATCAAGTTCCTAGGCATAGACTATCAGGACAAATTAATCACTCATTTCACTCACTGGATTGAAAGCCGCCGAAGGAGCAGCAGCGAGGCAATTGCGGAGGGGTGGTGGTGGCGGCGGTAAGGGGCGATTGCGGGTGGGTGGCACTTGAAGGCGGCGGCGGCGGGAGGA
>CM074740.1:53494585-53962085 GCA_037367245.1 Phrynocephalus guinanensis
GCAAATATTTTTAGCTTGTGAAACACTATAGAATAGGATGCTATCAAAAACATAATGGAGAAATATTTATATTTAAACACAAATGTATGCAGTTTGAGTCCACAGTTCATTCAGGGAGGAAAGACCTGACAGAGTGGCATATGGTGGTGTTTGCAGTGGTGTGTGCATATGGATGCATGTTCATATGCAGGAATGTGCACTTGTTCATGTATAGGCATAGCTGGTTAATCATAGTTGGGATGATTAACAACTGAAGTATCTACCCTAGCAGCAGTTGCCTCAGAGTTTGTGAGGTTTTGGTAGACTTCTGCCCAAATTTACAAGACTAGTTAAAATATTATAATGTTTTGTGATATTAGATGAAATATGTTGAACCTCTGTGTCCCAAAAGGTTTGGCTTGGCCTGTGACTGAAAGATCTGGTGGTCTCGTAAGTCACAAACAGCTTGTTTGGATAGCTACTAAGCCGGGCTTTTGCTTTTGCTAGCAGTGTGATGGCTGGTGCATTTCAGTAAAAACAAAAAGTATCTACCCATAGCTGCCCTCTTTGGTGCAATTTGATCAAGTGGCTGCTGCTGAGGACATGGCTGTGGCTGACATTTTGATACTTAACACACACACACCCCGTCAAAATTACCGGACTCTCACTAGGGTCCAGCCCTAAGGGGTCCGATCAAAGAAATCACACACACACATATCTGGTGCCAACTGAACCAAAATGGCTACCAACTGCCCCTCACAGGCAGGCTTTTATTTTGATACACAAGAGTAACACGAACAGCAGCAACTGTGCTTTTAGCCAATAAGAGTACATGCTTTATAACATTGCCTTATATGGTACATCAGGCTTCTATCACATGCTGATTATATAACCTATTCAGTGAGGAAAATGACACTAAGCTGACTATCTAATGGCGTCTTACATGGCACTGCTTAGGCTAAGCATAACATTAGTAACAGACTCCCACATCTCCCCTTTGTTTATTGATTTTTGACAAGAGGCTCTGTCATATTGTTACCTAAAATAGATCTTGTTGAATACAATGCTGGAATCATAGTCTTCAGTTGAGAGCCTGTGGTACTGGACGTGCATCATTCTTGGCATAGAAACTCCTCTTTAACCCTTGACACGTTTTACTACAAACTAGTAAACAATAGATATAACAGCAAAGAGTAATAACAAACACAAGAATCATTACTACCACTCCATAAAGTACACGTATCCTTTCCTTTCTTAAGAACCAAAAACTACCTGTGGTCCAGCATCCGTTATCACAGACACAGAGACAAGAGCTAGTAAGACATTCATTTTCATCATCAGCATATTGGAACATAGCTGGTGTGGCATGGAAATCACCAGGCTGAGGCATTAACTAATACGGAGTATGATTGATTACTCTGGGGATACTGTGTCACAGGCTACAGGTAGCGAGGCGTATGCCCCACGGATAACACACAGATTGATTACCAAAATGGACAACATATAATTGAAGAAAATAACTGTCTATAGTGAATGAAAAGAGGTGAAGAAAACATCATTGACCAATTCCGGACTGTCAGTAGGAGATGGGGGAGACCTCCAAGGTTGAACACAACGAGCGGGAACCCAGACTGCACGGTCGTCAAGGGCCACGGCAGCATATCCTCTACCCCAGGTCACAAGAGGAACCGGACTTTTCCACTGAGGATCAGGTGGGCAACGATATGACACCAGAGGACGGGGGAGCGTTTCTTCCGATCTGAAATGAAGCTGCACTGGGGTATATGCCCTATTATGGGGAGTAAACAATTGGTTAAGAGCAAACAGAACTTTAGCCACAACAGATGGGATATCTGCCACCCTAATCCCCGAACCTTCCATCTGCTTGTGAAGCAAGGACTTGAAGGAGGCGTGGGTGCACTCCACAATGGCTTGACCTGTGGAGTTGAAATGAATACCATGAGAGAGATATATATTCCAGAGCGCACAAAATTCAGTAAATCCACTAGAGGTATAGGCAGGGCCGTTATCAGTTTTCACAGCTTTTTGTCGGCCCATCACAGCAAATGTCCGGAGACAATGTTGTATTACATGACATGTGGTTTCACCTTTCTGAGCAGTAGCCCAGATAAATCCGGAGAAAGTATCAACAGTAAGATGAAGTTTGTTTAAAGGGGATAAGACAGGAACGTGAGTGACATCCATCTGCCATAATTGGTTAGCCTGAGTACCTCGGGGATTTACCGCATCAAAGGGAACAGCTAGCGGAGAGCGAGAACACGAGGCACAGGTGGAAACAATGTCTCGAGCTTGAGACATAGGTATCTTAAATTGCTTATGCAAAACCTTAGCGGATTGATGGAATGTAGCATGACTCGCTATCGGATTGTCAAACAGGGGGAAACAATGACCGCCGTCAACAGTTGAGGGAACTCGTAACAGTTCATCAGCTCTCTGGTTTCCTTCCGCTAGCAGACCTGGGAAATTTGAGTGGGAACGGATATGTGCAACAAAACAAAGGCAGGCTCTTTTTTTGAGCAAGGATTGCAAGGTCTGGAAAAGAAAAAGGAGGTTAGCGTCCAGTTGAAGGCTAAGGCATGCAGAAGAAAGTCCATGGAGCAGGCGATACACATACTGCGTCTCAACGATCAAATTAAATTCAGAGGTAGCAAAGAGCTCAAAAGCAAGTATTACAGCTGCCAGTTCGGATCGCTGAGCCGATGTCTGAGGGGTGGTAAATTCCGCTTTCCAAGAACCATCGCCAGGATCTTGCCAGGTAACAACCCCACGAGTCTTAGAGCCATCTGTAAAGACCGTAAGAGCATCAGGCAGTGGCTGAGGAAAGAAACAAGTTGTTAAAATATAAGGCACATAAGATAGCAAAGTCAAGCGTCGATCCCTAGGGGGGTTATAGAGAAAAGTTCCTACAAATTCGGCAGCGGCTGTTTGAAAATTCGCCGACGTTTGCAGCAAAAATTCTAGTTGATCCTGTTTAAAGGGAAGATAGATGGTTAGTAAATCCAGACCGGTAAGCTGCAGAGCTCTGGTTCTACACTTGCGTAGGAGGTCGGTGACGGCCTCCACGATAGTGTAGACATTCTTCGGCGCGGTGTTAGCAAGATGAAGCCATTCCACAATACAAATGTGATAAGAGGAATCCGGTGTATACAAAACTGCGGTGGGTAGCCGAGGGGTTGGTAAAATTGCAGCTGATAAGGGTAATGACTTATCCGAAGGGAGGCGATCCACTGCAACTTCCCTAAGTCGTTGATTGACAGTTGAAATTGCCGTCCTCATTTCTGGTGTTGTCGTGATGATATCTGCCGGTGAAGAATGAGATGACAAGGCGGCAAATAATGGAGCCAAATCAGTTGTGGTAACAGAGAGGAAGGGTCGAGCCCGATTGATTTGGCCAAGGAGCTGTTGCAGCTCGACAAGAGTAAGAGTGTCCGGAAGAGAGATGGCCGGCAAAAGCGGCATGGAGTAGGTGGAAAGTAACGTATGTCCTAGATATGTATATGGTGGCATACGTTGAACCTTTTCAGGAGCAATATGCAACCCATATGACAGGAGCATGTTGGAGAGATCCTGTAAGAGCTCACAGGTCACAATTTTTCCGGCCACCAAAATGTCATCCATGTAGTGGTAAATGGCAAGGAGAGGATATTTGTCCCGGAAGGGTTGCAGAGCAGTATGCACAAAATGCTGACATAAGGTGGGGGAATTTTTCATCCCTTGGGGAAGAGTCACCCATTGGAAGTGAGCCGTAGGCCGGGAATTATTGTATGCAGGCAATGTAAAGGCAAATTTTTCTCTATCTTGTGGGGCAAGAGGGATAGTAAAAAAACAGTCCTTGAGATCTATGATTGCAACTTGGTAATCCTGAGGTATTAAATTAGGATTTGGAAGTCCACACTGTAAAGGGCCCATAGGCTTCATTTGGGCATTGACTTTTCGAAGATCTTGTAAAAGCCGCCACTTGCCAGACTTTTTCTTAATCACAAATATAGGTGTATTCCACTGACTAATTGACGGTTCTAATTGCCCCAACCGTAATTGTTCAGTCACTAGGGCCTCCGCTGCTGATAGTTTTTCATGGGGCAACGGCCACTGATCTACCCACACATGGGGGCCCTCGTACCATGTTAATGGCAAGGCGTGCAGCGGCATAGCAGGGGAGGCCCGCATCATAAATTTGTATGCAGAGAAGTGTCAGCTTGGGAGAGTAGGTCTCGTCCCCAAAGGGAGATTGGGATGTCCATTATCAAAGGCCGAATCATAATGGAGGGACCATTATCAGACTGAAAAGTAATAGGATGTAAACTCTGGACGGCTGGCTGATAACCTCCTACTCCAAACACCTGTTCCGCCTGGCGAGTGGGCCAGGAAGGAGGCCAATCCTTCTTTGAAATAACCGTGACATCAGCTCCAGTGTCTACCAGTCCTTCTATTTTCTTGCCCTCCATCAAGAGACTTAAGCACGGTCGCTGACCATCAATCTTAATAACGGCCATTGCCATAGGTCCAGAATCACGGACCACATTAACAGGAGGCTGAGCAGGATCAGATAACTGGAGCAAAATCATTTGTGCTATATATGTACCTCTGGGAATGTGGGTTGTTACCGGCGCCCAAACATTAATATCTAAGCGGCCTTCGTCATGCAAGTTTATTAAACCAGGAACAACCATTAGACCCTTCCGGGCGGCTGGCTGATAGGGCAAAATGATTGCTGAAACATCTGGCGGAAGTGGTCCACAAATATTAGTATGGACCACAATCGGAACAAAAGGTACAGGTAAGTCATATGATTCCATAGAACACAGTGGGACAATGCCAGGATTAGGTACATCACATTGTTGTTGTAGAATAGTCCCTATTGTTTGGCCTGGGCCCGGGAAAGGCCCGACTGCTGGTTTCCCTGGTCAGGATTAGAATTAGTATTAGTATTGGCACTGGCTTTAGCAAAATTGCAACGGCATTGGTTACCCCAATGGTATCCCCTTTTGCAATGAGGACATTTGGTAGAGGGGCGTTTCTGATTGAGAGCCTTGCATTCACTTTTGAAGTGTCCTTCCTTGCCACACCCGAAACACCGCCTAGTGGCAGCCGGGTTGTTAGTGGTATTGGATTTTTGCAAGGCAGCTGCCAAAAGTTGAGTTTTATAAGCCGTGGCGCCCACGCCTTGACAGGTGCGAAGCATATCCTCAATACCTTTAGCAGGATCGGTTATGATAGGTTGCAAAATGGGCTTACAATCCGCATTGGCACCTTCAAAAGCCAATTGCTTAAGAAGAACTTGGCGGGCCTCAAGATTCTCAACTTGACGGTCTATAGCAGTCATAAGCTTATCCAGAAAACTTTGAAACGTCTCTTTGGGCTCCTGTCTAATAGTGGACAGGGTAGAAACCGACCCTGACCCTTCTGCCAAAGGGATCTTATTCCACGCTTCATACGCCAGGCGTGAAATTGTGTGCAAAAATTGAGGTTGATGTTGCGCTTGGACCTGGAGAATCTAAAAACAAGTTGTACCCCATCATGGTATCAAACATTTTGTTGTGCATTGACACCCACGAAGCCTTGTTGTTGAATATGAACTCTCTTCCCAGTCTTTCATAAAAAATCAAATTGAGTTGGAGACAAACAGGAAGAACTGAGGAGTTTCCAGTCCTCAGGAGCAAGGGTCATCGCCATTATAGACTCCATCACTGCTTTAGTATAGGGGGCATGAAGGCCATTAGTCCGAATTGAGGTTTGCAGTTCTTTAATAAGCTTGAAATGGAGCGCGGCAAAATATGGTTGATGGCCGTTGGCTCCTTGCATCACCGGAAAAGCAAGCGAAGATTCGGACAGGAGACTAGCTTCTATCAGAGCAAAGCGGGTATTTTGTCCCACCACTGGAACTGGCGAAGAAGCAGAACCCACCGATTGTTTGAGTTCAAACAGATCGGGATAATTCAATTTAGGTGTATTAGGCTTTGGTTCAACAGCAGCCGCTGGTGCCCTATATGGTGGCAAAATATCAGGCGAGTCCGGATCAAATGAATTTTTGCATTGTTTCGGGCTTGGCGGGAGGACCCGGGGCATGGGTGGCAAGGTTTCATTAACTATGTTAAGAAACAGATTACTCAGCGCCCCCAGAACTTGAGAATCAGCGGCGATATTCTGTGGAATAAGTTTTGCCAAACATGACCGAGCTTTACACCAAGTATATAAAATTTTTGTGGATATCTTGTGATGGCCATGGAACGTGGCTCCCACCTTATCCCACAGGGCAAGTTCATATGTCCCATCTTCAGGGAACCACGGACATGTGTCATTTATGGCCAAGATGAGTTCCTCGACTTCAGAAGTCAAAACAGAATGTCCATTTTTTGTCAGGAGGAATTTCAGGTCATCACGGAATTTACACTGTCCAGTAGATAAGGAAGTACCCATACTGTCGTATTATAAGACGGTTCGCTCACCCGGGATCCAAAGATGCGAGGCGCGCGCTGTAGCCCTTGAACCGGGCATGGGTGAGGAACGAGCCAAACACTGGCAATCTCTCACGAGATGAGACAGTTGGGACTGGCGAAGTGATGAGTGGTCAAACTGACCGTTTTGCCTCACACGGGGCACCAGAATGTCGAAATTACCGGACTCTCACTAGGGTCCAGCCCTAAGGGGTCCGATCAAAGAAATCACACACACACGTATCTGGTGCCAACTGAACCAAAATGGCTACCAACTGCCCCTCACAGGCAGGCTTTTATTTTGATACACAAGAGTAACACGAACAGCAGCAACTGTGCTTTTAGCCAATAAGAGTACATGCTTTATAACATTGCCTTATATGGTACATCAGGCTTCTATCACATGCTGATTATATAACCTATTCAGTGAGGAAAATGACACTAAGCTGACTATCTAATGGCGTCTTACATGTCACTGCTTAGGCTAAGCATAACATTAGTAACAGACTCCCCCCCCCCACCCCAGCAGTCGGTAAGATGAGTACCCTGCTTGCTGGGGGGGGATGTGTAGCTTACATAATTAAAATGTAAAACGCCCAGAGAGTGCTTGAAGTGTTGTGGGCTGGTATCTAATCATAACACTTTGATTTGATTTGCTTTAATAGCTTTCTAACCAGAACAACACAGCTGGCTGCTCTTACATGGCACTTTTCAAGCCTTTAAAACCTGCAGTAATACATAATTAGAATTCCATTGTTTAAACTACATATTAGAAAGCAATAGTATGTCTCCTACCTCAGTAGAGCATAACTGACCTAGATGCAAAGTAGAGTTGAACATCTTCAGGAGTTTGTTCTTTTTTTTTTTTAAAGCTAACAATGATGAGGTTGCATACATCTCCTTGGAGAGGGAAATCCAGAATTGTGTGACCACAAGTGAGAAAACCTAGTTCCCTGTTTCTGCCAGGTTAACAGATCTAAAAGCCAAAGAGCAAGGCTTTTGGGTTGGTCATTTTGGTCAGCCAGACTCATGGGTAGGCAGTCGTTCAGATAATTGGATTTCAACCCACTCAGGACTTTAAAGGCCCAAAGCATCATTTTGCTATTGACGGTATAGCTAAAAACACTTTTCTTCTTGTGAATAACTGTCCCCCCTCCAAGTATTATTAGAATTGTATATTTTACATGAGTTCATTTTTTTAAATTTATAATTGTTCTTGGCAGAAGTAATTTTCTGAATGAGAGGTGGATGGCTTTTGTCCCCCCCCCCACCACCAAATAGTAATAACAAAAGAAACAAGCAAAAACAAATCTGGTCTGGAAATGTAAAAAGTGCCAAAGACTTTGAGAAATCCATAGTATCCTTTGCTTGCAAACAATAGAAAGAAAGAGAAAAAGAACTGGTGTGTGTGTGTGCTTAAATGAAATTCTATCTTCTACTTGGATGCTGGTACCGGTAATTACATTTTGTTACTACACATCAGTCTCTGCTGTCAGCAAGGTCACAAAAGTCTTTAAAACAAAAGTAAATGTGATGAGAAGGAAGAAGCAACTCATAACTGATGTCTAGAAAGTTCCATGGGGTTTGAGATAAACCAGCAGAGAAACTCCTAATGTGGACAATATAATGGGGTTCTTTAACCTTTGTGTAAGAATTCCACATTGATGTAGATTAGAAAGCTGCATTTGTAACCTGCAAGACACTTTAACTGAACCTCTTAGGAGAACCTATAGGTGACGTCTGAACTGCATTCTCCCTGTAAATTAGGGATTCCTGGCAATGGTGGATTTTAAGAATGTGTTCATTATGTCTTTGCATGTTTTCCCCCTTATTGAATGGATAGTTTAGTGAGGTTTTAGGATTAGGCATGGGCAGTTGCATAGATCATCCTTCTTAAACTGGTTTACCTATGCAGAAAGATGCTTTGCAAACTAATAAAGGTACAACATCAGTTATAAATGAACAGATGTGTGCTACCAGCAGTATAAGTGTCTGACATGGGGAAGATTATTCTGTTAATTTCTCATCTCAGATTAAAATATTATTAAAATGGTGTGTGTTGTGTGACATGGCGGTGGGCCTAACAGATTCATGGAAGACCTCAAAGAAACAATAACTCAGATCCAGATTTGCTTACAAGGAGAAAGTTTATTAACGAAGCAATGCTCAGTTGTACTCATTAAGGTGAAATGGGTAACAGAGCGCACCACAATAGGTCTGAACAACTGCTGAGAATGTCAAGCCATTTTAAAATATGTTTTTATATTTCCATCTATAACTTGCAGCTGAATAATCTTTTATGGACTCAGTCACTTGTGACCTGGATGCTCCTTTATGTTGACAATGTCATGATTACATTGGAAAGTAAGGCAGATCTTCAGTTCTAAGCCCAAGCATGGAGTGACCATCTGTTAATATTTGGGATGTGCCTGAATGTGAGAAAGACAAAGTGGCTGATGACTGACCCAAATGAATGGAGTATGATCCAAATTGATGGTATCGACCTACCAAGAACTGGGGAGTTCAAATACTTTGGCTCTATGATCACAGCTGATGGGAGTCTGAACCATGAAGTCACATCAAAAATCAACAGTGCCTGGCAAAAATGGCATACATCAAGCACTATGTGGTTGTATGACCTGTTGTGCTCTAAGGCTGGTCAGTGACTAAAGACGATGAAGGCCACCTTGGTGTCATGGAGACAAAGATGCTACGATGGACCTCCAGCCTCACACAAAATGATCATGTACGCAATTACAACATCAAATCTAAATATGTCATTGTACCATTCGCCGACAAGATGCATGAAACCTGACTGCATTGGTATGGACACATCTTGTGTGCCAATGAGGAAACTGGCTAAAAAAGGTCTTACCCTAGAGATCAGCAGATCCCGACCAAGTGGATGGCCAAAACAGTGCTGGATGAATACCCTTGACAATGACATGAAGTTGTCCTGGGATCACTCAGACCAACCCCATGACCGTACAGAGTGGAGGATAAAACCAGAATAGCAGATCCTGGCAACAAGTGGGACAGATGCTAAGAAGTAGTAGTAGTAGTAGTAGAAAGAACTTGCAGCTGGATAATCTGTCAGTGATTTGAGTTGGCATAATAAGCAGAAGTCAAGTGTGTGATCATGGGTCCTCATCATGGGTCCTCATCATGGGTCCTAGCACTGGTACTTGGTACCAGTTAATGTTAATGATAAGCAAAGCATTATCCAGCCATGATAAGCCAAAGTATGCACCATTGATACAAAAATGTGTGTGTGTGTGTGTGTTGTGTTGCTAACAGTCATGACTGACTCTACGTGACTCCATGTCCATGGAGTTTTCTTGGCAGGAGTACTGGAGTGGCTTGCCAGTTCCTACTCCAGGCGCCTACAGGCCCCTATATAGGGGGAAACATAAACAAGTTAGTTAGAAGGTGGTGTCTTCATGGCTATTCAGCTTCTCTTGAAATGTGGCCATACAGGGGAGGTTGAGGATCTGTTCTTGATCAGCCCAGAATACAGGACCTGTAAGAATGGATGCAGGCTATAGGAATATCGGGAAAAACAACTTAACTGTTAGAACAATACGGCAATGGAACCAATTGCCTTGGGAGGTGGTGACTGCTCCATTTCTGCTGGTTGAAGACCTTATAAGTGCCTTCCAACTCAATTATTCTGTGATTCTATGATTCCCTGCTAAAAATACTTTAGGCAGCTTCATGTTAGAAAAATACTGACCAGCATTAAATAGCTCTAGAAAAGGCCAACATCAGATCAAAATGAAAGACACCAGGCTTCAAAAACAACTACCTTTTCCCATGATCAGATTTCGGACTGCATCACCAGGTGTTCTCCATGGATGTCTCTGAAGTTACTTATGCACTCCATTTGTGTCCCTGTAGAGTTAATGTAGTGTAAAATTTATTTCATCATATACTGTATTCATATTTAAAGCAAGTCATCTTCAAGTGATGAAATGACACAGTGCAGTTAATGAAAAATCTTAGGAAAAAGCTTTTGAACTGTTTGTAGTTGTGCCGAAGGAAGAAGATGATGACTGTGTGTGAGCTTGAAGTTGGCCTGAACATGTTGCTATGCTTGTGATGTCCATATCAGCTGTTAGGGTTGCAGCCACATATGCACTGGTGACAGAACAGATTTATATTAAAAATATGCCTAACTAACCTTTATGATTTGGACACGATGCCCAAAGGCTAAGGCAAACTAAACTGAGCTGAACTGTAGCTGTTCCGTCATGTTGTGCCATCTGTTCAGCAGAGATCCTTGCTTCAGTAAGAGCTACTATGCTTATTTCAGCATGCATACTGAGAGTCATACACTCCAATGCAACAAGTCAATGTCATTCCTATGTGATGCAAATTCCGCTTCTAGATACATGACCAGCCTGTCCCTGTTACATTTATAATGACATACAGTGGTACCTCAGTTTAAGAATGTATCAGTTAAAGGAAAAACTCACTTTAAGAAAAGAAATTATTGGAAATGGGGATGCCTGGGTTTAGGAATTTTTTCAACGGAATGCCCCAGTTTAAGTTTTTTTTCCATAAGGCATTAAAGTTGATATGTGATATTCACATGACGAAAAGAATGGGGTGCCTTGATTTAAGACAATTTTATATGGGATGCTCTGGGTTGTCTTTTTTCTGACCTATGGAACGAATTAATTGGTTTTCAGTGCATTCCTATGGAAAACCGCATTTCAGTTTAAGATTTTTTTGCAATACAAAACAGCCTGGAGAATGAATTAATTACTTAAATCAAGGTACAATCACCCCCCGCCATTTCGCGGTTCAGGTACTACGGTCCCACTACGTTGCGGGATCGCAGTACCTGCACCTCGGAGCTGCGCGGTGGGGTGGCGGGGGGCGAACGGGTCACTCCGCGCCGCCCCCGCACTTCTCTGAGAAGCCTTGGAGCCGCGCAGGGGGCGATCGGATCACTCCACGCCGCCCCCACACTCCTCCGAGAAGCCTCGGAGCCACGCGGGGGGCAATCGGGTCGCTCTGTGCCGCCCCCGCGCTCCTCTGAGAAGCCTCGGAGCCGCATGGGGGGTGGCGGGGGACGATCGGGTCGCTCCGTTCCGCCCCCTGCGCTCCTCCGAGAAGCCTTGGAGCCGCATGGGGTGGTGGTGGGGGTGATAGGGTCACTACGTGCTGCCCCCGTGCTCCTCCAAGAAGCCTCGAACAGGCGCACAATCATCCCCCCGCCCCCACCCCACCTGCTTCTGCATATCACAGATTTTCATGCATCACAGGTGGGGTGGGTTCCTAACCCCCGTGATTGGCGGGGGTGACTGTACCACTGTATTTTCTTTTGACCCTTTAACTTTATTACTTGCTATGGCATAAGCTTTCTTGGTGAAATCATATATTTTAAAGTTTATGCCATAAAAATTAGTCTGTAAGATGTATATTTTTTGTAAGGATGTGCACTAGCACCAAAATTCAGATTTGGAATTCAGGTTTGGAATTTCAGCCCTTTGGAATTTTAGAAATTCAGAATTTCTAGATATCCAGAACTCATTTCCAGCTAATGTGAGCACTATATAGTTCAGGCATGTCCAAAGTCAGTAGCCAAACGCCAATCATATGGGACACCCTGAAAGCGGTAGCTAGAGGCCTTATCATAAAAGAAAATATTAAAATTAAAAAACAGGAAGAACTCAATAAAAGAAAATTAGAAAAATTAATAGCAGATTTAGAATCCCAATTCTTTCTTACTAAGGATAATAAGATACTGAGGTTGATTGAAGCAAGGAAAAAAGAGTTAGAAGATCTAGATTTACAACAAACACAAAGGAATCTTCTGTACCTAAAAAGAATTTTTTTTGAATACAGCAACAAGAACTCAAAACTTTTAGACAGATTAGCACAGAAAAGACAAGACAAGAATACAATAGGGATTATAAAAGATTCCTCAGGTAAGACATGCACACAAATGAAGGAAAAGCTGTTAGCTATACAAGAGTTTTATCAGTTGTTATATACTGCAAAAAATAAACGTAAGGAGGATATAGAAAGGTAAATCACTAAGAATTTAAAGAGGGTCTTGGAACAGGAAGATATGCTGGAAATGGAAAAGCCTATTACAGACCAAGAGATAAGCGAGGTAATAGACAAATTAAAGAATAATAAAACGCCCGGAGTGGATGCTCTGGGACCTGAATTTTACAAACTCTTTAAAGCAGTATTAATACCTAAATTAAAGAAGCTATATGAAATTTTGGATGGAGAACAAATTCCGAGATCTTGGACCCATTCTTTAACTATTTTAATTCCAAAACCTAATAAAAATTTAATGGATATTGGGTCATACAGACCAATATCCTTATTAAATCAAGATGCTAAGATTTTCACAGCAATTTTGGCTAAAAGAATGAATAAATTTATAGCTAAATATATTAAAGAGGATCAATGTGGTTTTATCAAAGGTAGGCAAATGGTAAATATTATTAGAAGGAATTTGAATGTTCTTTATGAAATGGGAAAGAGTACTACTAAAGCTGGGATGTTATCTTTAGATCTTTTTAAAGCTTTTGATTGTGTTCAATGGCCCACATTAAAAATATTGTTAAAAAATGGGGATTTGGGAAATCCTTTTTGGGAGTAATAAATCAACTATATTCAACGGGCACTTCCTCAATAATAGTTAATGATGGATTGACTGAACAAATCACCCTAGGCCGAGGAACTAGACAAGGATGTCCTCTTTCTCCAGTCCTTTTTTGTATTGTTATAGAGCTCCAGGCAAATGCCATAAGGGATGATAAATCTATTAAAGGTATAGGGAAAGATGGGGCAACTAAAATCAGTTTATTCGCGGACGATGCTCTTTTGACTATTGTAAACCCAATAGAGAATATTCAAAGAGTAAAAACTCATTTAGAAGAATTTGGAGAAATAACAGGATTATGTGTAAACTGGCAAAAATCAGAGAGTTTATTGTTCAATTATGGAAAACATGACTTAAAGATGATTGAAAAATCTGGACTTAAACCGGGAAAAAGCATTAAATATCTAGGATTAGAACTCCATAAAGAATTTACTAAAACTAAAGAAAGAAATATTTCGAAATTAGAAGAAGAGATGAAAAACAAATTATTATCCTACTCTAAACTAAAATTATCGTGGTTTGGCAGAATTGCATTGATAAAAATGAAAATACTTCCAAAAATTAACTTTATTTTTAAAATGTTACCGGTTCAGTTTTTAGAAAAGGAAATTAAAACTCTCCAAGACATGATAAATAGGTATTGTAATGCAGGGAAAAAATCAATAATAAATAAAAGTCTATGGTATAGATCTCAGAAAGAAGGAGGAATAGGTATACCCAATATAAAAAAAAAAATTATTATATAGCCAATCAACTTAGTTCTTTGGGGGAAATTCTTTTTAAACCACAGAAGCTAATATGGTGGGAGCAAGAGTCTTTGGATATAAAGGGGGAAATAAACACATTTTTATTCACGGAAGTTAAAAACAAAGTAAAGATTGACAACCCCCTATTGAATAGTTTAATTGTTACATGGAGAACATATAGGAAAATCTTGTCTCCGAAGGGATCCCCACTGGCTTTAGTTACTGACTTGGAAAGCTTTCCAGACAACTTGAAGCATTATCTGGAATTATTTAAAATTAAGAAAATAGCTAGACTAAAGAATTGGATGCTCAAGATTAAAACAATTCAGGATTTAAAAAAATATTTTGCAACCCAGTGATTTAACATGGTTAAATTATATTCAACTAGGAAAATGGATGAAGGACTGGGGAAAGAGAAATAATCAAATCAGAGAATGCACAAAATTTGAACATTTCCTACTATCGCTTGAGTCTGAACAGGAAAATTCAGAGAAAGGAATAACACGTAAAATATATAAAATACTAGGGGAATTATCAGAAATGAAGGAGTTAAACACCTTGAGAGAAGTTTGGAACCAAGACCTTAATATACAGATAGAGAAAGAAGACTGGAAGAAAATTTGGAATATGAGAATTTTGAGATCATTATCGGTCAGGATAAAAAGAAAACTACTTCAAATTGGTTTCTAGATGGTATTTAACCCCAGTAAGACTAAATAGAATGAATCCTGCTTACTCTAAGATATGTTGGAAATGTGAAAAAGAGCTTGGTACTTACTTGCATCTTTGTTGGGAATGTGAAATAGTCCAAAGGTTCTGGAAAAAAGTGTTTTTAGAGCTAAGTAATATGATTAAGATGGATATAGATTGTAATCCAGAGATAGCATTATTATCATTGTTAACAAGTAAAGAATATGTGGTTACAACAAAGGAACTAATAGCAAATTTTATGACAGCTGCTAGATTAATTATAGCAAAGAATTGGAAGTCAAAACTAGAATTCAAGATGGAAGACTGGTATAATGAACTTTGGGATATAGCTATAAACGATAAACTGTCCTGCAGTTTAAAGGTTAAACGAGGAGAAATGAAAAAAGACATTTTCTACGATATCTGGGGTAAATTTTTAGATTATGTACTAGTTGAAGGAAAAGGGAAAGAGTCCACGAATATCTCACAACAATTCTGGAGAAGAGAACTTTAAGAAGACTACTAGAAGAATAGAAGATGGAGCAACGAATAAGAATGTATGGATGGCCCCGTGGGATGGGGGTGCACTTATATTGTTTGTTGTAGTTTTTTTTTTATTTCCATTTTTTATGTCGTTGTATGTAGTTGAAAATTTAATTAAAAAACATTAAAAAAATTCTAAAAAAAAAAAAGTCAGGCCCAGGGGCCAAATGTGGCCCGTTTTCAAATTTTAAGTGGCCTGCAGCCTCTTCTCTCTGTGAGCTCAGCCTGTCATACATCCCCACCAGCTGGCCTCTCCTCATACTGGATGGAGATGTCAGCTTACAGTTTTATGGTTTTCCTGCCCTCCCTGCCTCCCTCCATCCCCCCAGACACCTGCCCAGCCTACCCATTCCTGGCTCTATTGCTGCAGCATCCTCCCCACTTCCTTGCATGTCCTAGAGGCTTGTCCAAAGTCCGGCCCAGGGTCCAAATGTGGCTGAATGGTCGGCCCCCACACATTTTCACCTCACCAAATCTGGCCCTTCTTGCATAAAGTTTGGACACCCCTGATATAGTTATTATTTTTCCCTTTTTAAAATCACAGTGAATACATTTTAAAGGATTTCTCTGTGTCCTTTGATACCTTCCTAATGCTTGTGCCAAACAAAAGGAATGCACACAAACAACTGGCAGTGCCTAATACCTTCTGGTTCTATGCCTACTTCTAGATTTCATTGGTACAGACAGATGTCATTTATGGGTTTTGATCTCACCCAGCCCCCTCTTTTGGGAAAGCCATGAGAATCACAGTTAGGGAACACTGAGTTCTATGTCTCCACTGTTCTTGGTGCCAGAATGTCTGTGTTTCACTTAGAATGAAATCACTCCAAAATGACTGATGAAGAGGCTTCACTTGATCATCATCTAGCAAACAGAATCTTAGACTTTAGCTTTCTGATCTAGAGGATTTAATTGGACTCATAATATTAGGAAGTGTTATTATAGATATTTGGAATGATCAAATTCTGGCATTATTCAGCAAATTTCAAATATTTCTGAATCTGAACACACAGTCCTACCTTTGATGCATCTGAGTATGTATGTCTTCTACAAATAGTACTTTAGTCTCACAGGTATGTGTAGCAATATATAATGCTTCCTTTAAAATATGCATATCAATTTTGGGCTTTCTCCCTTCCTCATTTGGGAATCTCTTAGGACCCTTGACATCCTCCCAAACTGCGTAGATGGAATGAGACTGTGGCTTCTAATTACATAATTTACAGTTGTTGCTGTGGAATATATGGAGTACATAACATCTTATCTTGTAACTTTCCTAATGGTACCCATTGTCATATAGTGGATAAAGTAGTGGATTGGGACTTAGGAAAGCTGGTTTTGATTGCCTGGTTGTGCCATGGAAACTCACTGGGAGTGTATGGAATTGGGAAAAACACCCCTTAAATGCTTTGCTTGTTTTGAAAACCCTGTTATAGGGTCACTATAAGTAACATAATGGCAACAAGCTTGCTACTGAGATATTAGTCACATTGACATAGTGCAGTGTGAAGATGTCTCATGATTTACTCCTTTGTGTCTAAGAGAAGCAGTTACTATACAGTACTTTCACTTTCACTAGTTGATTAACCACAGCTGGCCACATAAGCTAGTGCCAGAAATACATATTTGTAGTTAGTTTAAAGAAGTCAGTTTCGTGAACTGTAGAGTTGTTAATAGAGATGGGCACGACCAGGAAAAATGACGTTTCAAGTTGTCATGTGTCGGAGCCGGCCCGTTTCGGCTCGTTTCCATTTGTCGCAAAATTTCTCAAAAATTTGTCATTTCGTTTGTTGTTTTTTCGTCTGTCATTAGTACTGGTTTGGGGGGGGTAACGGGCTCCTGGAGGCACCTCTCTGGGGTGGGTGGGTGCCTCCTCTGGCCCGCTACAAAGGGAAAGCAGGCTCCTGGAGGCACCTGGGGTGGGTGCCTCCTCTGGCCCGCTATGAAGGGAAAGCGGGCTCCTGGAGGCACCTCTCTGGGGTGGGTGCCTCCTCTGGCCCACTACAAAAGGGTATGCATAGCCAATTGGATATGCATTGCATACCAGTTGCAGTGGCGGGCAGAGGCACCTCTCTTTCTTTTGGGTGGGTGCCTCTACTCTGACTCACTAAGAAGGACAGCATACTGGCATACAGGTGTACGGTGCCCTTGGGCTGGGGAACGAAGTGAGAGAGGACCCCTATGGGCGCCCTGTGACTCACTAAGAAGGGAAGTGTACTTGCGTGTAGTGCAATGCGAGTACACAGATCTGGCTTAGGGTTAGGGTTAGCGCAAGGGCTAGGCTTAGGGTTACGGGTAAAGTTAGGGTGAGTTAGTGGGGTGCACCTCTGGGTGCCTCTCTGACTCACTAAGAAGGACAGTGTACTGTATGGGTTAGGGTTAGGGTTAGGGTTAGGGTTAGGGTTAGGGTTAGGGTTCGGGTTCGGGCTAGGGTTAGTGGGCTTTTTATGCCCGACTGGCACATCCCAGAAGTCTCGGTCAAAACCTTGCCAAGTGGCCATGTAATTGGTGGAATGGCTCCAAAAATTTGCATGGTCCACTCCCATGGCCAGCCCATCATTGCACAGGTGTAAAAAAATAAAAATAAAAATAAAATAAAATAAAATCAATGGAGACGTTTGGTTGCAAGAAAAACCCACTGCTGCTACTGTAAAAATTTAGGCTGTTTAAAAATAGCTATTTTCGCATGTTTCTGTGGTGCTTTGGTGTGTTTTTGGACCACGATTTAAAAAAAAAATATTGCGGACGCCATTTTGGATCCCCCCGCACCGCATGGCAAATGGAGATGCCGAGGATGCCCCCTCTCAGCCCGGTACCAGCAGCCCAGGACAGGAGGGGGGAAGGCTGGGGACCCCCCCCCCAAACCACCCTTCTGGTAGGTGCCCTCACTCAGGCAGGCATATTTTCGCCTGCTTTTTTGCCCGGGAATTTTTTTTTAATTTTTAAAACTTTTTTTCTGTGCCGCTTGGCATCGCGCGATTGCTGCGATGCCAGGAACGACAACAACAAATCCGACCCAATTTTTCTTTTATCGGTTCGAGTTCAAGTTCTGGCGGAGTAATTGTCGTTACCGTTTCCGTTACGTAACGGAAACGAGTAATGGAAATGGAAACGAGAATTTCACCAAGTCGTGCCCATGTCTAGTTGTTAATGATAACCACATTTGAAAGAACGTGGAATTGCAAACTTGCAAATTTGCATTACTGGCTACACAGGACACAAAGAAGAATGTGGGAGTCCATTGAATCTATGGCTCTCTGTACCTTGTTAATGGGATAATAGGTACTTTAGAAAGATGTTTGGTGTTGCCTGTTTTGCTCCCTTGACTATTTGGAAATCTGCATTGGGACCTTTTGCTCATTATCATGGTTTGCTCATAAACACCGAGCAGTACTTCAACCCTCAAGCTACTGATTATGAATGTTAGTTAAACAGATTAGATAAATAAGATACCTGTTAAATGGACATATTTGTCTTCAAGCTACATGCTAGCATTAATCTTGTAACTCAAGGCATGGCTACAGATTTTCCCCTCCCTCCCCCCTCTGCCCTTCAAATGTGGACTAATAGATTGTATTCTGGGTATGCCTCATGAGACAAAGTGCTTTCTTAAATTACAAGCAAGTGCTAAGAAAGTGACTAATGAAGCTGTTACCAGCCCTGAAAAGTAGTAAAGAATGTGGAAGTATGTGTGGTAATAAGGTCATTCTTTCCTGATCTGTTTGAAAGAGGAAAAGATTTTTCAAAGGAAAACAGCATATTGTGTTGCTATGTGGAGAGAAATTGTGGTCAGAAAAGTGAAGAACTAATTGCTCCTTTTGGCAACAATGATGTTTATTGAAAAGGTAATGCTTAGAGGTGTAATGTGTGCATTTCAATTACATGCCTATTTTTAAAAATGTTATTGGTTGCATTCTTTGTCCTTTTGAAAGATCATAAAATAGTCTTTCATATCATTGTTTTTTCTCTCTTTGTGTGTGTACTGAGTTTACTATAATCTATTTTCAAATACCCACTTTTTCTTACAGGCATCTGGTTTTCCTGAAGATCTGGGTCTGCCTGTGTAATTGTAAGATGTTTGTGTATGTTGTACTGTAGACGGTAGAGAAATGCATGTCAATATGTTTTTTTAAAAAAATCTTAGAATCATAATAATTAAAAATGGGCATGAATTGAATCATGACCCAGAAAAAAGATAACTATAGGCAGGGACATCCAGTGGGACCAGCTTCCCTTCCTGGAGCTAGCTGCTGCCTATTTGCATGTGCCTGCTTATCAGCTGGGCAGTGGGTGCATGTGCAGAGGCAATGGCTCCACCTCTTGGAAGGGAAACTAGGCCCATGGTTTCTGAGAATAGCAGCAGTGGTAGAGAAGGAGGTGTGGCAGGACCAGATAGGGAGGCAATGGGGGCAGTGCATAGGTGGGCAGCATTGGAGTCAGAGGGCAGGAGTATGTAGGACCCCACCCTTGCAAAAACTGGAAAAATGAACTGCAAACTGGTTTGTTTTTCTGGGGGTTCAAGGTTTTTCATGGTTAGGCATGAACCATGAACTATTACGAACCCAGTGGTCTTCCAGTTCATGCCCACCTCTAATAATAATCTTAGAACTGTAGAGCTGGAAGAGACCCTATGGATCATCAAGTCCAGCTACTCTCAAGGGCTAGCAGAACAGAGAATTGAACTCCCAGTCTTTGGCTCTGCAGCCTACCAAAACCAGTGAGCTCTCCAGTAGTTCTTGTTATATGATAGGAAGCACTGGATCTGCTGTCTGGTCTGTGCTCCTAAATTAAAATTGCATTCCAGTGGTGGGTTTCATTTCTCAGGTAGTCACTCATAAATTCTTAATGATATGTGACACCAAGTTCATTCTGTAAATTCTTAATAATAGTGGGCTCTGGTTGTTTTGGCTCACACCAACTTGTTTCTGAAACTTGCAGAAGGCTGTACAGGTAGTGAGGCATAAATCCCACAGTGACAAGTGCTCTAGTGATCTTGGCTGTCCCTTCTTCCAGGAAGCACTGTGGAGATTTGAACTCCTGGCTCTCCCTTCAGATGCTCTAATCTGCATACTGGTTTTTAAAGCTTTTTGTTGTTCTTCAGTCATTCAGTCGTGTCCAACTCTTCGTGACCCCATGGACCAGAGCTCGCCAGGCCTTCCTATCTACTGCCTCAGCCTTCTTTATATCCAGCTCTCACTTCCATACATCACTATTGGAAAAACTATGGCTTTGACTATCCTGACCTTAGTTGGCAAATTGATGTCTCTGCTCTTTAGGATGCTACCTAGGTTTGCCATTGCTTTCCTCTCAAGAAGCAGGCATCTGTAAGCAGGAACAGTATGTTGGGGAAAGTATTAAATGAACAAGTTGAGCTGGCCATAGAAAGGAGGAAAGAAACAACCACCTGTCAATAGAGTATACAGACAAATGGCAATAATTGCCATGCATCATGCACCTGAAATTAAATAGCCAGTAGTTAATGTGGGAAAGAAAAAAATAACAATGCTACTTTCTGAATGCCCAGTTATGTGATAATCAGATGAAGTCAGACCTATCAGGATATGTACCCTCTTCTCTCCAGATGGAATAAGGACTGACACAAAACCACATTTCCACACTCTGTTTCAGCTGAAGTTGGGACAATAAAGAAATGTCATGCACTTGTTAATAAATGAATTGCACAGATACAGGATGGGAGACACCTGGCTGGAGAATTCTACATGTGAAAGGGATCTGGGAGTCTGGGTGGACCACAAATTGAACATGAGTCAACCGTGTGACATGGTGGCGAAGAAATCCAATGTGATTCTTGGTTGCATCAACAGAAGCATAGTTTCTAGAGCAAGGGAAGTGATAGTACTGCTCTATTCTGCTCTGGTCAGACCCCACCTGGAGCATTGTGTCCAGTTCTGTGCACCTCAATTCAAAAAGGATGTTGACAACTTCAAAGAGGTTCAGAGGAGTGCAATCAAGATGGTTAAAGGTTTGGGAGCATGGTCTTACAAGGAGAGCTGGGAATGTTTATCCTTACAAAAAAAAAAGGTTAAGAGGGGATATGATAGCCATGTTTAAATATTTGAAATATATTTTTGTAAACCGCCCTGGGTTTACAAAATAAAAGTTTTGTACTAAGGAGGCAATATAGAAATATTGCCCCCTTAGTACGCCTTCTCTCAGACAGTGTCAGTCCCTCTCTGTCCCTATCTGACTACTGCACTGCTGGGCTGAGCCTTACATCTCCTCAGGTTCCTCCCCCCAAACTCTCTCATTGGTCCTCAAACAACTAATCTACATAGACACATCAAATAAATTATTCAACACAAGGGGTAAATGCCACAATATCTACTAAAATTGTTGTGAAGTAATAGTGAAGTGACAGTTTTTCATGTTTCTAACAGGGAACATATTCCAGGTACTGAAAGTTTTCTTATAGGTAATGTAATTTAGATTATAAAATGTGCTCTATGTAATTTCCACGGTCAGAAACATCTGAACATTTCTTATATTGGACACTTTTGATTAATAATCCTCCAGTTATATAGGAAATGTACAACATTTTCAATTTCAACTGAAGCCATTCACAATAGGATATCCTGATATCTGCTGAACAAGATGACAATTCATGTCTTCTAAGGATCTGCAGATAATCTTTGTCAATGTTTGTGTGCACATTGTCACTCAGGTTATGACACTACTTTCCTCACATGCAATAGCAAGCCTCTGTTTTCCAGTTCAGATTCCCTGTGTGTATATAATCTGCCATGTCTTATCTGCATCTCTCTTAGCTGCTGGTTAGTCAGCTAATCACTTTGATCCTTAGCTGATGCCTTGATCTTTTTTCAGAAGGGACTCCCCGAGATATGAACATTACAGTAATTGATTCAGTGCTAGCATTTTCCCCTTCTTATTTATAATCTTACAGTTTTAATTTGCCTTTGTGACGTTTCTCTCTCAAGTCTCTTGATAATATGGCACTGAAGCGACCACAGAAGGTTCTGTTCTCTCAGGTTAAAGGGATGCACTTCCTAATGATTTTAGATTTCTACAGGAATATGTCTGAAGATTCTCAATCATCCAAGTGAGTTTATCTGGAAGTTGAGTCATGGCAACTGGACTTCTTTTTCTTGAGAGGTAGTTTCTATCTCTCAACGTTTCTATCTCTCAAGAAAAAGAAGCCTAGTTGCCATGACTCAACTTCCAGATTTCTACGTCCACGGCGATATTTCAGTTGTGTGGATTTTTGTTGTATTGATACTTGATTTTGTTTTCACAGTAATCTTTGTGCAGTTATATAGCTCTGAAGGATTGTGGTCATTTCAAATGTAGGTTTTATTTGTGGTGGGTAGGGGGAGGTAGAAATTACCAGTCCTGTGATTTGTTCACTTGGTGGTATTATCTCCTTCCTTAAATAGTTTTTTTTTGAGGCAGTCTACAAAAAAAATGAGTGATTTTTTTTGTTTCTTTATTTCATGGTTTAATGAACATGCTTTTAGCCTTAAGAAACCACTCCTCTAGTTACATTAATATTCTTACTCTTGCCCTGTTTTGTTTCTGCAATGAGAGTGGAGAACTTCTCATGCACAGATATCCCTTCCCCCCAAGGGCTGATTCTTTTACTATTGTGGGCCTCATCATGCAGCAGTGCTGAGCTTTCTCTCAGGATTACCATTTGAAAGTGTTCTTTTTGCCTGGTGACAAGTGCTCTGTACTTTGCTGTATTAAAGCCATTTATCTGAGACGTTCGGATTTACTATTGGAATAGCTTTATTTTATTTGTCTGTGTATGAGAGAAAGAGACCAGAAAAGAACACTCCACCAGCAGCACCATTGTGAAATGATTGTTTAGCTCTACAGAACTATCTCAGTTTGGGGCCCAAAGTGGAAGTAACTGTTGTACATCCAGAAATGTCTGACGAAGCATCCTTGCATCCCTCTGCACATTTCACATGCTTACCACCATTCCTAGTTCAAAAGTTCTTAGCGCGAGCTGCCACTTTGCGTTGATATCATGCCTTTGTTCCATATGTCATTATAATGTCTGGACAAGATGCTGTTATATAACCTTCAGTTCAAAATGTTTTTATTCATTTTATGGAGAGTAGGTTAAAATGTGCTCTAACTTCACCTACTACTGAAATAAAGTTCATTAAAGAACAGTCTTTTGTAAAACTAGAGGATTCCTCTAATGAGTATAATTTGGAACCCCCAGAATCAGAAGATGACAAGGAATTGCCTGAGCCCACGAATTACAGGAGGCTGCAACCTTACATTACCCTCCTTTGTCCTTTGTTTGCAACTGAAAGGTTGGACTAGGATTATTATTACACTTTGGCTTTGCATTTTCCTCGCTTGTTTTACTTTATTCTCTGCTTCCTGACTTTGGTTCTGGTGTCTGGATTTTTCTTATTGGTTTCATGATGCAGGATCTTGCTACTGTAACCTTGCCTAATCTGGAACAGGGCTGATCCAGATCTAGAATGCACAGTATACATTCTAAACAAGAGAAATATACCTTGTTGGTTTCTAGGTGAGACTTTGGTGATAAAAAATATTGTCCAATACTTGGGGAAGCTGTTGTATTTTATCAACAGCTGTCCAGTATCTTACAAACAAGCCCTTTTCTACCCTGCAGTTTGAGATTTCTTCCAGTGAAGATATAAGAATTTGAATCTGAGGCCTCTGCACGTAAACCAGGAGTCTGATATTGTTGTATTGCATCTTTTGCTTCCATTTTAAATGCCCCTCCACTGACCTTCTTTCTCCTCCTTCTGTCAGAATGAAGTCAATAGTTTATCTTTATGCTATGCAAAGTGCAGCACGGGTCAGATACCCAGATTGGGAAATGCTGTGAAAATTTTCAGGTTTCCATGAACAGAGCTTTGCTTTTTTGAAGAATTATGTTCAAATGCAATACCATTTTTTGCCTCACCTGATTCTCCAAGTAGAATTCAGGGAAGAGAAGACACAGACTCCCTGGGTAACTTTAAATAAGTCACCATTGCCCTCCCAGGCCAGACTCCCAATGTTAGTAAACCTGTCTCTAAGATTCTGCAGGTCAGGCTTAGCCTGGAGAATCTGTCACTTGCTTGACCACTTGGTCAAGTCATCTTCACCACTGTGGGTCAACACAATGGCAAAGGTCACATCCAGAGCACTGTGGAACATGGCTTACTTCAACCCATCCCAGCGTATGACTCCTGGTCTCCTCCAATTCAATGTGGTGCTCGTAGGCCCAGTCACCATGTGGCTTATTACTATGACAAGTGCTACTCTGAGTCCTGGTCTCATCCATTTCAACGTGGATCTCATAGACCCAGCCACCATGTGGCTCAACACAACGACAGGTGCTTACTCTGAGTCCCATTCTCCTCCATTTCAATGTGACCCTCATGGGCCCAGCCACCATGTGGCTCCACATCATGACAGGTGTTTACTCTGAGGCCCTGTCTCATCCATTTCAACGTGGCCCTCATAGGCGAAGCCACTATGTGTCTCAACACTGTGAATGTGTTACTCTGAATACCCTGGGATGCAGGCTCCATGAACCTCTCCTAGGACTCGTCTCCATGCTTCATCTCTTCAACATGGCCCATTAGACCAGATTCTGGCCTAAAGTTATATGTCAGGCATACTTAACTGGCCATGATAGTTACCGTGACATGTCACTGTTGCAGCACTTCTGGAGTGATGAAATAAAACAATGCTAGAACCTAACAGTTTGGCTACACTGAGTATAATCAAAAGTTTTGTGATATTCTCTTGTCTCCACTCTGTAGTCACGTGGCATTGTAGCCCGTGGGACCAGCTGTTACTGCTTTGCCAATTATGTATGAATGAATCCAACTTCAGCAGTCCTGATCCTCAAACTTTCATAAGGCTACGCCTATAACATTACATCATCAGACTGATGAAGCTGTTTGGATGAGCAGCAAAACGTTTCTATCTCTCAAAAAAGAAGTCCAGTAGCCATGACTCAACTTCCAAACATTACAAAATGTACACTTGGTTAAGGGGGGGGGCATCATAATGCATGACCAGGTTCCTAGGCATAGATTCTCAGGTCGCATTAGTCATTCATTTCTCTTACTGTGCAGCTCTTTAAAATGTCACACATGCCCAGGACAATACTTTCTTCAGTTTGTACAGGGTATATGTGATGCAGTCCTCCACCAATGACAAGCCAGCCTGCCACAAAGGAGGTCCTGAACAATCGGCTTTGGATTCTGCCATCAGCTGAGTTAGCTAATAACTACATAAAGTGCAACTGAGGTGGCTGCTCTGAACAATTTGATTTCAAAGCCATTTGTACTGCTTTTCTCTAAATTCCATCTAGTTGGCACAATCCTGTGATGTAATTTACTGATATTATGAATGGGCCCCAATTAAAAATGTTAACTTTTGTCTGATCTCTAATTAAAAGGGGGAAAACCATTGGTATGCATGAACAACATTATCTGCTACATCATCTCCCATTAAAATATGTCCTGCCATCATTCCTGTTGTGCAAATATCAGAACAGTTTCTCTTTTCCTCCATTCAAAAACAGTCCATAGGCTGGGCTGGACTGAGCCAAAGAGGTGGCAAATTTTGATGGCAGAAAGCAACTCTGATGATGAATGGATCCCACCTTATACTTTGGGATCCCAACATTTCTCAAGGTTAGGGATGTAAATTCCAAAATCCCTATCCAGCTAAAGAGGACACATCACAAGGTGTGAACCACAAGGGTCTCAAATATGTAATTTTGAATCCCAAAGTTGCATATACTTGAGATGCAATTATAGCCTTGACTCTTACCCAAAGGGGGCCCATTTTGATGCATGAAAAAAGTTCCTACTGCATTACCCCTCGGGTAAATATATTCTTTCATTGCTCATCTTAGGCAGGTCTCACAAATGTCATTTCTACCATGTGTGTGTTCCTCCATCCCCTCTATTCAAACATGTACCATAAACAAAGCCTAGCCACTGCGTTGGCAATTTGATGTCTGAGGGCAAATGCCAAAGCCCAGGATCCATCTTTATAAATGTTGGATCCTACCTTGCATAAGGCATGGAATGTGAATTTCAATAATTGACATTCAACAAAAGACGGTCTAGTACTCAATATGAAATTAAAAGGGGGGGGGCTTTGAAAATAGTCCAGCAAAAATTTTCTGAAGGGTAAAGCACCTTTGCATGTCTTGGCAATGAACAAACACTAACTCCAAACTGCACTGTGTCAAATTGCAGCTCATCTGAGAAAGTCTTATTTACTATGCACTGTGTACCACAAAGCTCTGTTTAAATACTAGAGGGCCAGCTGTACAGATTTCATGGGCATTTAATTCATGCCGAGATGGTCAGGTAGGGTGAGAGCTGCTTCCAAGTCATATAACTCATGACCTAGCTTTAGATTTGTATTTCATCATGACAGCATAGCACCCTTCCTTTTCTACCCCATGTACACTGGTATGTTTGCTCACAATGTAATGTAACTTGCTCAGCCTGTTCCTACATTACTGGCTAACTCGACTTGGATGCTGTAAGCATATAACACTCTGAACCAAATTTTGGACCCTAATAGTACACAAGTTACATAGCTGCTTTGGCCACTATTCACCAGATTTGTTGGAAGAGGCAAATTGACTGTATTTAGCAAGTCTTTATGGTTTATCTTGGTCAACAAATATCATTAATCAACAAAGAGAACATCAACATAGGGCCTTTTCACACAACCCCTAAGTACCGCCGGCCACTTAAATTCGGACCAGAGATCTTAGGGGTTTGTCACTGTTCCTGCGTTCCCACCCCCTCCGCACTCCTGGCTGCTGGCTCCATTGTGAATTGAACACTGAAAAAGGCAGGAGGGAAGTTTGATGAATTGCTCATGAGTGAAGAGATATGCTGTAATAATTTGCTCATCCTGCCTCCTTTGCTCTTCAACAGATCAGCCAAACCATTGGCTTTAGGCACTGATTACCTCTGATGCCATTCCCTGCATTGAGAAGCAACTGCAGAGAACATTTGGAAGAGACAGCCTTTCATTTGTCCTTTTACATTGCTGAAATGTTGCAGATTGGATGTTCAGGGCAACTTGAAATATTAAAAGTGCACCACATGAAGCTTGCTTCTCTTGAGCCTTTAGAGATTAGGAAGGTTGAAATGCCAAGTAAAATGAGAAATGAACTCCCATAAAACTCACTGTACTTGAATACACAGTCGAGTGTTGGTCCCATCTGTTTTAGCATCCGTTGACGTGTTTTGGATTGTGTTCAATGAACTGTAAAAGAAAAGAGCATTTTAACATTAAATAGTGAAAAAAATTAGATAAAGCATCCTCGTTTAAATATTTAGGTTGAAGAGGTTGTGGACATCAATTACATCAATACAGTTTAAAGTGCTTTAAAATTCTTAAATTGTTCATATTTTTAAAATAGTTTCAAATAGGTTATATGTTCTAAGTTAAGTTATTCAAATTTATTGTTTATTTTAAATTTAAAATAACATAAGCACAAAACAACAACATTTATCTATTTGACCATTTAATATGCTTCCTACTTAGACTTATTCCATGCTTAAAATCCTTAAGATACATTGAATATATTGCTTTGCACTACTACTTCTTGTAACTTCCCCCTGAAATATTTTGATATAGAGTGCTTGTAAGTGTTTTAAATTAATAAATAAAATCTTTTGACATTTAAACAACAATTAAATGTACATAGTAGAGATGGGCATGACTAGGGAAAATGATGTTTTCGAGTTGTCGTGTGTCGAGGCAGTCCGTTTCGGCTCGTTTCCGTTTTTCGCGAAATTTCGCAAAAATTAGTCGGTTCGTTTTTTCGTTTTTTGTTGTCGTTAGTACTGGTTGGGGGGGGTAGCGGGCTCCTGGAGGGAGCTGCAGGAGTCAGCCAGAGCCACAAGTGACGGACTGGCAGACTCTTTGCACCTGCTGTGTCTCACGTACTTGCATGTAGTGCAATGTAAGTAGATCTGGCTTAGGGTTAAGACGGGTTAGCGCAAGGGCTAGGGTTAGGCTAGTTACGGGTGAGGTTAGGGTGAGTATTGGGGTGCACCTCTGGGTGCCTCTCTGACCCACTTAGAAGGACAGTGTACTGGCGTATGGGTTAGGCTTAGGCTTAGGGTTCAGGTTTGGGCTACGATTAGTGGTGGGCTGTTTATGCCCGATTGGCACATCCCAGAAGTCTCTGTGGTCAACTTGGCCAAGTGGCCATGCGATTGGTGGAAAATTTGCATGGTCCACTCCCATGCAATGTGCAGGTGTAAAAAAATAAAATAAAATAAAATAAAATAAAATCTACGGAGACTTTTTTTTTTGCAAGAAAAACCCACTGCTGCTACTGTAAAAATTCAAGCATTTAAAATAGCTAATTTTCGCATGTTTCTGTGGTGCTTTGGTGGGGTTTTGGGCAACGATTTCAAAAAAAATATTGCGGTCGCCATTTTGGATCCCCCACACTGCATGGCAAATGGATGCGCCCTCCCAGCCTGGTACCAGCAGCGCAGCAGTAGCAATAGTCAAGGAGAGGGGGGCGGGGAACCCCACCCCCCCAAATAAAACACCCTTCTGGCCTGGTAGGTGCCCTCAGACAGTTTTCGCCTACTTTTAGGGCCGGGAATCTTTTTTTTTTAACTTTTAAAAACTTTTTTTCTGTGCCGTTTGGCATTGCGCGATCGCCGCGATGCAAGTAACGAGCACAACAAACCAGACCAAATTGTTCGTTCGTCGGTTCGAGCTCGAATTCTGGCGGAGTAATTCCCGTTACCGTTTCCGTAGAGTAACGGAACCGAGTAACGGAAACGGAAATGGGAATACCGCTAAGTCGTGCCCATCTCTAGTACATAGTCACCTGGGATTTGCTTTGCATAAACTTGTAGAGCAGGGGTCCTCAAAGTTTTCAACCAGCGGGCCGGTCCACCACCACCCAGACACCACTGGGGGCCGGATCACAGTCCAAAAGCAGCTGCGGAGGTTGGCTTGCTCACAAAACAGGGGGTAGGTGGGGGGGGTTGCAATTGGTCCCAGGGGCTGGATTCAGGACCTTGGGGGGCCACATCCGGCCCTGGGGCCTTAGGTTGAGGACCCCTGTTGTAGAGTTACAGTGGATTATATTTTGACACATAATATTTTTATTGTTCCTTTTCAGTACCTCAAATTAAAGGGAGCATTTACTAGAGGAATTGTAAATGTACATTAGAATTTTAATTTCTTGCTTATTTTTAACCTATAGAATTACAGGTATGCATTTTATTTTCAGATACTAATGATGTTCATAAAATACTCTATTTTATCTGCCACTTCATACATCATTCTTGTAAAATATTAGATCTTAAGCAAGGTATTAAAATTGATCAATAATGATTCTGGTTTTTAAAGGAATTATTGAAATTAAAGTCAAGAGGTAGATAGCATTTTTAAATTCACAATTAATATGCAGATAAATTCTTGAGTACTCTAAACAGATATGAGCATTTTAAATTAGTTATAGAGTTGGGGCAAAAAAAATTGTCTCTGAATCCACCTTTGGAAACAACTGGAGGTTTCAACAGAATGCTGCAACAGAAACCACTAAAAAGGATACTCACACTTTTCAATAACATGTCCATTATTTATGAGAATAGAAAGGGAAAATATACTGAGATCAACTTAGTGTCAATGAAATGATTTAATCTAGATTCCTTACTTAATAACAATCTCATGAAGAAAGTAGTTGTGCATTAAGATGTGTAACCACAGAGAGACAGTTTAGGTGTAGCTTTACTCATCTTCCTGTTAGCAGAAAAATTTGTGATGGTAATCATAGAATCATAGAATCATAGAATCATAGAGTTGGAAGAGACCTCAAGGGCCATCTAGTCCAACCCCCTGCCATGCAGGAACCCCATCACAATATTTCTGACAGATGGCCATCCAGCCATCATCAGTATAGCTTGATTGACTGGGTGTTTTTCGATACATGGCATTTTCCTATAAAGGATTTTGTCCAGGATCATTATTTTTGTAAGAACAATATCCTTGTTGTAAACAGGCAATATTCAGCAGATATATATCATCATCATCATCATCATCATCATCATCATCATCATCATCATCATCATCTACCACCACCACCGCCGCCACCACCACCACCACCACCACCACCACCACCAGGCTGTATTTACCTAGAAAATTAGGTGGTAGAGGTCTTTTGCAAATGAAGCAGACAGTTGAAGAAGAGAGCCATGCATTGGCAAATTATGTTAAAAATAGTAGAGCTAGCATTATTGGAGGTGAAAAACAAGGAGGTGTTTAAAGTAAAGCAAACAAAGGGTCAATACAGGAAAACAACTATGCAAATATGAGTTGATAGCTGGCATAATAAAGCACTGCATGGACAGTTCCTCGGAAAAAAATCAAAGGAAAAGTAGATAAGGAAAATACTTGGTTATGGCTCACCAATGGAACACTGAAAAGAGAGACAGAAGCCCTAATTTTTTGCAGCTCAAGAACAAGCTATTAGAGCAAATGCAGTTAAGGCTAGAATAGGAAAATCAGCTGAGTACCCCACATGTAGACTCTGTAAAGAGGCAGATGAAACTATTGGCCATATATTGAGTTGTTGCAAGGAAATTGCTTAGACTGATTACAAACAGCATCATAATGTAGTTGCTCAAAAGGTGCACTGGAGTTTGTGTTACAACTCTCATCTGCCCGTAGCAAAGAACTAGTGGGATCATAAAACTGAAAAAGTAATTGAAAATGAGCATGCAAAATTCCTTTGAGACTTCTGAATACAGACAGACCGGGTTTTGGAGCATAATTCCCTGGATATTCTGATTGTGGAGAAGAAAAAAATGTGGATCATTGATATTGCTATGCCAGGTAATAGTACAGTCACAGAGAAACAACTTGAAAAAATTAACTGACATCAGGTTCTGAAGATTGAACTTCAAAGGTTCTGGCATACCAGTGGTAATCGGCACGCTGGGTGCGGTGCCTAAATAGCTAAGCAAGCATTTAGAAGAAACTGGAGTTGACAAAGTCACCATCAGTCAGCTGCAGAAAGCCACCTGACTGGGATCTCCTCGCATAATTTGCCAATACATCACGTAGTCTTAAAACACTTGGGAAGCATTCGACTAATGATTCGTAATACAAAATCCAGCGTAGTTATCTTGTCTGCTGTGTGATAATTTAGTAATAATAATAAATGTGCTTGCTTATCCTTTGCATTGTCCTTGGGAGTCTTGGGTCAAAATCAGTGTGTATGAAAGAAAGGTTTCCTAGCACTGTTCTTAGTACTGTATGTCCTTTCTTTCATTGTTTGTTGTATGGTTGTATTCACTCTGTTGCCTTTGTGGATGAAAGCCACAGATAAGCACATCTTGCACTGCAGTACAGTGGATCCTCGTATAACAAGTGGTTTGTTTAACAGAAAATCCGCTTAAAGGAAAAAATTTCCAGAGATAGGGGGAAATCACTTAACAGAATCACCTATGGGGCAAATCTGTACAACAGAAAAACGGTCGTGATTAGGGATTAATCAGTTTTCAGTGCATTCCTATTGGAAATTTGTACAGGGAAAATTTGTTCAACAGAATTTGATTTGGAATGAATTAATTCTTTTATACAAGGTACCACTGTATTATGGTATTAGGACAATATTGTCATATCTATTATAGAAAATCGGTAAAGAACTAGATGCTAAGGGAATTTCTGAGGCCAGTGGATATTTCATTCCAGTTTTACAGCAATAATAGTGCTACCTTACTTTGTTGTGTTATTATATGTTGCTGTTATTCACAGGATTGCAAGTAGTACTATAATAGCAATTATAAAGTTAGAGGTGTTCTCATTTGTGATAACAACCATCATAGGGTGTTAGGGTAAAAGATGTGGCCCACAAGTACTACACACATTTAAATTATGATTTCCAGTGAAATTACTGTACTTCTAGTGTGCAAAATGGTGCTAAAATCTGGAGGATAACAAAAGTTCCTGCTAGAAGGGCATGCACCAATAAGTTACTATTTGCTGATGGAACGGTATGAAATTGCTTGTCAGTTTCTGCTCCTTGAACTCAAAGAAACAGAACAAATGGGCTCTGTGCAGACCACTGCATACTCAAACCCAAATGTTCCTCCCTGTTTCTCCATCTTTTTCCTTGCACTTGCCAATGTCATGTAGCCGAAGTGTAACGAATTGGACAGCGAGGCTTCAGGTACCCAAAATGATAGTGGTAGGTTTGATTTCAGAGGTGTTGTCAATTTGGTTGGTTCATTCCTCTCTGAATATGGGTAATATCAATAACTCAGGGATTCTCTTTAGAACATCTATATTTGGGGATATTTTAGAAAGCACAGTTCATCTTTGAAAAGTGTGTAGTACCTTACCTCTGGATATTATAGGTTATGTTCTATAAATCTAACTCCCTCCCAATTTTAGTTATATATTTCTCAATCATGGTAGAAATATGGAACATTTTAAACTAGATGCAAATTCATAGAGCTGCATATTTCCACTTCATTTTTATGAGATGCCAGAATGACGATACTACTTTTGTCTAATTTGCCAAGCCAATATTGTTTAAAACAGTTTAAGAGTCACTTTACAAATGTGAACAGTTTAATCTTAATCTGATTTTTAAGTCTGTATAATAAATGCCATCTTTATAATATATATTTTCAAAACAAATAAATATCCTAACATATCAAACATATATTCATGGAGCAGACAGCCTGGTATCTTTAAGAGGCTGGTCATTTTCTTTATTTTCTTAGAAACATAAATGTGATATTTCCTTATCCTAAAACATATTTGTATGCATGGAGCATGGAAAGATTCTTGCTGTGTTCATAGCATGCAAAGAGGGAAAGATTAACACTTCCCAACTGTAAACACTCTGGACATCTGAATTAACCCCTATGTTGTGATCTCATTTGGAATATATGCCACCCAGAGACCTTTAGTTAGTGGGCGGCATATAAATTGCGTAAATAAAATAAAATAAATATAGTATCAGAGTTTGGAAAATTACTTTTGAAAAGTAATTCATTTTTGTACCTTTTAGAAACTTTTAAAGATTCCTCTTAAATAAATTTAATTATGCCTTCAAATACTCTTGGAAAGTAGCTTTTGAAAATGACTAGAAAGTTTTGTTTAGTAGTTCAGTAAAGTAACATTTTTATGTTTGTTATCTTGTTTGTCATATTGCCAGAAAGTTTAAGATAGATCATGTCACTTATAGCTCATTTCTACCAAGCTTTTCCATATTATTGTGCATAGTTCTGGTCAGCATGTTTCAACAAAGATACTGTAGAGCCTGAAAACCAAAAATATGAATAGTTTCAACCAACTCATCTACGTAGCATGTGAGGCTAAAAGAAAAAGGGAGCAAGGAGGCAAATGATGGAGCTTTAGAAAATTAACCCAGATCTGAAGATAGTGGGCATGGAAGTGCTTTGTTCTGTCTCGTTGTGACATTGATTGTTGGGATAATCAGGAAAGAAAAAAAATCTTCTTTGCATATTTTGTCAACTGATTTAGTTTCATGCATTCTATCTCTAGCTTAGATGGCTTTAAAAAGTGATTTAATAAATTCCCGGAGGCTATCTGTCACTATTAGTCATCTTGACTAAGAATCAGAATTGTAAGGCTTGAAGAGAGGACCCCAGACCCCAAGAGTTACTAAGTCCAACCCTTACAGAAACCCACTGCTCAAACATCCCTGACAGTCATCCAAACTCTATTTAAAAAGATTTAATGGAAGAGAGTTGATCATCTTCAGAAGGTGTTTATTCTACTGCCAAGTAGAGTCATGGTAGAAATTCTACTAAGACAATTAAGTTAGCAAAAGTAATTTCTTCACCCTCACTCAATTGGTATTTTGAAAGTATTTTAAAATACATAGGAAAGTGTGAGACAATGTTATGGGGTTGACTAATGGTATCCACACTTCTCCATCATTGTACTAGGGATTTATCTTAGTGTAATTATGTCTATTGTAGTGGCAAATCTGCAGCTAATTGATAATTTGCTCATCACATTCTTGGCCATGGGGTAGAAACACAGTCAAGACTTAAAAATGGCAATTTGTTAATTAGTGGCAAATTGCCACTGCAGGTAACATAGTTACATTTAATAGTAGAATAAATCCCTAATAGGATTTTGGCCAATAGCTTCAATTTTCAAAGGATCTTTGTCAGTCTTATTTTGGCTCTAGCAGATTAACAGACAATCACGTCCTTTTGTAGTCACCTCATTCAAAGCTCCTATGAATTAATTCTGGTTTATGACAAGTTTGTTTGTAATGTTTAAAATTTTGTTGTTCCTCCAAGGGGGCAATAACAATAAAGATTCCTATTCCTATTCCTAAAACAAAAACAAAAAGTAGACTATGAAAATTATGTTTTCTTGTAAGTTCTTAGTTTGAATATCAAACAGCTTGGAGGGATATGAGAAATAATTGCATTTGTCAGTCAAACTTATTTAGCCATGAAGATACAAAGAATATTGTTTTCCTTTTCATTCATAAATATTCATTAACAACTCCAGGTATTCTCTGGTATTGATCTCTATTTTTTCCTTGAGGCATTTTGTGGATTATTATTGAGCTTCATTTGTACTTGTGTGTTTTGGGTTTACCTTTCTTGCTGTTTTTCATTCAGATGGCTCAGACACTCCTTTTTATCCATGCTTACCCCATGTATTGCACACGTGTTACTTTGCCTTA
Organism: Phrynocephalus guinanensis; assembly: GCA_037367245.1. Taxonomy (NCBI): domain Eukaryota; kingdom Metazoa; phylum Chordata; class Lepidosauria; order Squamata; family Agamidae; genus Phrynocephalus; species Phrynocephalus guinanensis. Next base: position 53,529,341 of record CM074740.1, read on the forward strand.
TTGCTATAGGAGTGGTATCATCAGTGGCAACTGGGTTTCTCAATAGGTGTTTGATTTTCATCCTCTGCACATGCAATTATGTTATACGGCAAAGTTATAGGAGAAAAATCATCTCAGCAATTTCACCTGGTGAACATTTCTTGGCAATATTCTTCTGGGAGGAACAAGCTAGTATTCAGCATATTTGGGAGCTTGTTATTTTTGACTCTCTTACTCATTCATGATAAATACTACCTGTCATTGTGTAAGATTGCATTTGCAAGGAATTTCCACTTCATGAATGTGAAGATGTCGCATCTGTTTGTGATGAATCAGCCATTATTTTCTACTTGAAGCGAAACAGTCTCTGGGAAGTTGAAGCAACTTTAAGGAGCAAATTTTTGAAGACACGTTCCTTTGTTTGAAAAGCTGGGGTGTGAAACCCAATCCTCAGATGCAGTTTTAACAACAGACCTGCTTCCTGCCTTGCCTCATCTAAGAAGAACTATCTCGCTAATATCATCTTGCCAATAATCTTTACATTTGGAACCTTTTCACCTGGCAAACCACATCTTTTGCCATGTCTGGACATTTGGTACATGCTTTGATAAAGAGCGTATTGCCATTAAAAGCTTGCAATGTTTTTTTCTTTAATGTTACTAGTCACTTAGCCTAGTCTTGCTTTTGTATTTTGCAATGTTTTTTTCTTTTATGTTACTAGTCACTTAGCCTAGTCTTGCTTTTGTATTTTGCAATGGCTACATGCCTCCCTCCCTGCTTTTAACCATCTTTTGACAGTCATGCGGTCAGTTTAATAAGCCGGGATAAGAATTAGCCTTTTGCATCATGTGGCAAATACGAATCTACACTGTCAAATGAAAAAATATATTTAGGCTCAGTTTATATAGTAATACAACTGATTGTATATTCACCTTGCATATTTTGGATGTAGAGCTGCCACCATCAAGTAATTAAGGAAAGTATGGCTATTGGCTAATTTAGAGGCTCTATGGTTTTATTCCCCATGGCAAAAAATGCTCAGTCACATCACAGCTTATTAAGACATGATAATCTGAAGTGGCTCATTATGTTATATCCTAAGTAAAGTGGCATAATTTCTGGTTTTTAAATATTACTTAAAATTTTAGCATCAAAGCTCATGGTTTACATTGGCTTTCAGTGATACATATTGATACCATGAAATGAAATATATGTTAAGCACCCATCAGGCTGAAATTAATGCACAGTGTGCTGATGCACAGGAACTCACTTATTAGACCAAACTTCATCAGCTTTGATCTAACAAAGTCCTTTTTGGATGATTGGTTTTTTTATTGCCAATGTAATACAATGCATTTCTATAATATGTAGGTAGAAGTGTGAACTAAGGTTTCATCAGACAAAATGCATTTAAGTGTGACACTAAATGTGTGTGTATTTTAAAAGACACAGACATAAAGTGTGGTGTGTGGTGTAATTTAGGTTTAGATTTGAATAAGAAATTTTGTGGGTTAATTTTTTTAAATCCACACATATTCTTCTCCGAGAAAATGGATCTCAAGAGAGGAGAAGCCCATTATATTACATGGACTGTTAGGTTAATTATATTGTTTTCCATTTCACATTATCTTAGAAATTGGCGGTCATTAAGTATTCTACTGACACATTACAATTCAAGTTTGAAAATGAACTATGCTTGTGCATTTTAAAGTAACACTTCAAAAACCAAGAAAAGCTTTGGAGCAAGTTATTTGGTCTTCCACGTTCTCTGACTATGTTGTTTCCATTTAAAAGAGGAAGTGATGTGGATGTTGGCCCAAGAATCTTATAATGTCTATAGGTTAGGTGGAACCGAAGGAAGATGTGCAGCAGGAAGCAAAGGCATACAGTTTGCCAGTACAAAATGGAACAGACAGAACAAAAAAGAGCAGAAATTTGTCGGAGGCAAATATGCACAAAGCATGGTAGGAGGGATATAATTTAGATGTTGGGGACATTTCGGGTAAGATCAGTGCACAACCTGAGTCATAAAGCTGGAACAAACCTTGTGTCTAGAAAGAGCATTGGAAAACTGGAGTGAGTATTGGGGTATGGTGTGGACAATAAGCGGTGAGGTAAATCTGGTTGATCTGCATATTTCCTCATTGCTTGGAGGTCATTGTATTGTAATAGAGATTGGGACAAATCATTTTGATCCATCATTCATCAAGGTCAATGAATCACAACAATGAATTTGTGATTTTTTTTATCAGTTGACAAATTGATTTGGATTTTTCTACTTTAAAACCCCCAAAATGTGCTCCATGGCATGTAAAAACACCAAATTTACTGTGAAATTTCTCATGAATCCTCTAGATTTGCAAGATTTACAAGATTTGATAAAGTTTGGGTTCCAGATGTCTGAATTATGCTTTTTTTTTCATTACAAGAAGTCAACACAGGTTTCTTAAAAACTAATCATGCCAGACCAGTTTGATGTCTTTCTTTGATAGAATTACAGGCTTGGTGGATGAGCGGAGCACTGTGGATATTGCTTATCTAGATTTCAGTAAGGCCTTCAATAATGTTCCCCATGGTATACTTGCAAAGAAGTTAGTAGAATGTGGGATAGATAGTGCCACTCTTAGATGGCACTAGATCGTACCCAAAGGGTGATCATTAATGGCTTCTCTTCAGCTAGGAGAGACGTGACCAGTGGGGTGCCCCAGGGTTCTGTTCTGGGTCCAGTGCTATTCAATATTTTTATTAATGACTTGGAGGAAGCAATAGAGGGTAGGCTGATCAAATTTGCAGATGATACAAATTGGGTGGGGTTCCTAATCCCCTAGATGATAGGAAGAAAATCCAAAAGGACCTTGACAGATTAGAGTGCTGGGCCAAAGCTATCGGAATAGGGTTCAACAGAGAGAAATGTAGGGTGGTGCATCTAGGTAAAAAGAATGAATTGTACAGACATAGGATGGGAGACACCTGTCTGGAAACTAGTACCTGTGAAAGGGATTGAGGAGTCTTGGTGGACCACAAATCGAACATGAGTCAGTAGTGTGATGCGGCGGCCAAGACAGCCGACACGATTCTTGGTTGCATCAACAGAAGCATAGTGTCTAGATCAAGGGAAGTGATAGTACCACTCTATTTTGCTCTGGTCAGACCCCCATCTGGAGTACTGTGTCCAGTTCTATGCACCTCAAATTAAAAAGGATGTTGACAATCTTGAATGGGTCCAGAGGAGGGCCTGATTGAGGGTCTGGAAGAAATGTCTTATGAGGAGCAGCTTAGGGAGCTGGGAATGTTTAGCCTTTCAAAAAGAAATCTGAGAGGGGATATGATAGCTATGTTTAAATATTTGAAAGGATATCACATTGAAGAAGGGACTGGTTTGTTTTCCATGGCTTCAGAGACTAGGATGCGGGGCAATGGTCTCAAACTACAGGGAAAGAGATTCAATTTAAACATTAGGAAGAACTTAATGAGTTAGAGCTGTTCGGCAGTGGAATAGCCTGCCATGGAGGGTGGTGGAGATTCTTTCTTTGGAGTTTTTTAAGCAGAGGCTGGATGGCCATATGTCAGGAGCACTGTGATAGGGGTTCCTGCATGGGAAGGGGTTGTACTAGATGGCCCTTGCTATGAGTCCATGATTCTAACCTCTCTTTTAAAGGGAAAAAAAAACTTTTAAAATTACCTAGGGAGACCCATTTTGGAGCTTAATAACTTGGCCCCCTGAAACCCAAACCACTCCAAATTTGGGGAGCTTCCAGGGAAGAGTCCAGGGAAGCTCCCTATCATTCACAGAGTTCCACGTTGATTTGTTTTGTTTCAAAAAGAAATTCATTACTAATGAAATGAATTGAAACTACTAAAGAAACAAAACAAAACAAAATAAAACACAATATTTTCGTTTTCTGTCCATCTCTAGTATGGATCATTAGCAGTGGACTTCCTCTTGGGTGTGTGAAATGCTTCTGGGGATCCAGGAAAGACCAGCAGAATAAGTGGCAGACATTTTGTAGTGCAATATTTTGATGACTCAGAACTCTCTAAAAACTCATCAATTTGTATTTGTTGGGGGTATCATTTTGTATGAATTCAAATTGATGAATTAGTGATTTTTGAATGAATTTTGCAATTCATTTCTAAATTCATGCCCATCTCTAATTTTCAGTACTCATTGTTTCTAAGACTACAACATTTAGCTAAACAGATATCATTCTTACTTGTAACAGCACTTTTGTTCTTCATAACTCTATTCTGATTCACATTAGGACTTAATCTTATGTTTGAACAGGAACTTCTGGCTTGTTGTTTCTTTGACAGAGTTTGAAGCCAAAGCTTGTAAACTGGCTGTAAGGCCAGATTCTAACAGTCTAGTATTTGGATTCAAATGTAACCCTAAACCTGGTGTTGACTGATCCTGTCTGTAGTAGGAGCCAGGCACACATTATTGGACTTATAGTAACACTCATTAACAAATTATTTTCTAGGATTTTAAAAAATTCTGACTTAGCATCCCATGCAAATGTGGCATATCAAAGGACAGCAGTAAACATTATACTGTATGTAGTCCTTAGTAAGAGCTAAATGAATATGAGTTTTGTACAGTCATCGTTCAGGTAGCTTTTTGTGTTTGAGAAATCAGAATTCCAAGGAATGCCATTTTTAAGACCTGAAGACAACTGCTCAGATGTGTGACTTATTTAATATTTATTTATTTATCTTTGTACTTATTGACCGCCCAATTTTCCCATAGGGAACTCTGGGCGGTGTACGCACGTCACCGAAAGCGACTACCCAACTATAATCCCAATATAATCAAACACAAAACATCATAAAATATAAAAGCATAATAAAATACAAACCAAAAATGGCCAGGAGAAGTAGACTTATATGAGAAGAACTCTTTATGTGTACTTGGTCACTTTTGGTAGCTATGGAATTCCATTTTCTAATGATGGATTATCTGTAATGTCTGTTTCTGCCCTAAGTAACAGACACAGTTTATGAAAATGTAGAAGCTGCTGTGTCAATTTGATGATTCATACAGGAAGACAGCTGAAATGTTTTATGCTTCATGCAGCATCAGCATCTAAATTATACAAGTATGAACAATTTTAATATACTTACTGCATTCTGTGAAGAGAAATAGGGGCCTCAAGCAGTCATGCAGCAATCATGGCTGGGCTTCAGGAATGTTAATTTTTTGTGTACATGAGTAAGCTTATAAATGGTTGTTTATGAGGGCTTGTTTTGCTCATCAAAAAAAATTGTCAGTGTAGTATAAAGAAGAGTTGATGAGTTATTATATTACTTACCCAGATTTTTAAATTGTTCAGAGCTTGACGGGAAGATGTTAACTTACCATGAACTTTCTCTCCTATGGAGCCACCTCATATTTTCTTCATTTAAAGTAAGCAAAGAACCATTACATTAATCCATTGTGGCATCTTATCTCCAGAAAACACATGTAAATGATTGTGTTGAATATTCATATTTGATGCAAGATGTATTAAAAAGTCTATGTATTTGGCTCCATCCTCAACTACTGTTTTAGCACTCACAAATGTTATCACTTTCTGATTGTGAAAGTTAGTCTGTTCTCTCAGCCAAGCCATCTGACATGGTTGGAACTGGATTCAATGAAAAAAAAATCCAAAAAGAGAAAACATCAGCCTGAGATAACGTCCATTCTGATGTTTGTTTACAACTGTAGAAAATGCAATGACCAATACTTTTCAATTTATTTCTTTTTTTACAATTAGATCCGATTGTATGCAAGGCCTGATGCCATCAGAAGAGGATCTGGAGATTATGCTCTAAATATTACGCGGAGGCTTATTGAGTTTTACGAGGACTACTTCAAAATGCCCTATTCCCTGCCAAAATTAGGTAAGCCTTTTTAAGCATTGTCAAGACTGGCAGGTTCAAGGATATGTGACTTTAAAGGAAGGTTAGAGATAGTGGCTTGATTTCTAAGAAAAGACCACTAGCTGAAGGAAGGCTTCTCCCCCTCTTCCTCGCTCTGTAGTTACCTATACAGAGCCAACACTCTTAGGTTTCTCCAAGTGGCAGTGCCTGGGGGCATTTGGCTAATTCCCTGCTTCCTGCCCCACCCTGGCCATGCTGTGGCTGCTATAGTAAGTCACTGTTACTTTTCCAGTTCTATAGCATTGGACTTTGGCTCAAAGAAGAGTAGACAAGGAAGAGGAAGCCCCATCTACCACACACTTACCCTGAATTAGTCAGAACCTGACTGTGAAACTTTCTACTTGCAGTTTAATACTGACCTAGATGTTAAACGAGTCAGATCTGTACAATTGAGCTAGCTTCCGGTGGCGGCGGCTGTGCAGCTGTTATGAACACCTTCATTTTTCCTTATTTATATTATCAGTGTCACAATATTGCTCTCTCTCTATTTCTTTTCGGTTGGCAGCAGCACGTCCTCTTTTGTCAGTGAAAACCTAAAACAGTTCCTTACTCCTCTTTTTCTTTTACCCAGGGAGTTCTTCTATCATTATATTCCTCAGGAGGGTATCACTTGCTTCCCACCTGAGGTGGCAGGGAAACTTAGGCTAGCACCATTCAAAACTCCCTGCTGGAAGTCGAGGCATCTTCTCTTGAATAGTGTAGATTTAGGGATGAGCAATGACCCACACAAGCCCAGGTGGTGTTACAAAGTCTCCAACACAAACACAGCCAATGTCTTACTTCTCTCTGGGTGCGTGTGGGGTTAAACTCCCACCAGGACGCAGGCTGCGATATCATCTTTGCTGATCCATGGTGCTGGCCAATCAGGAGCTATGCAGGGACGGGCATCATCCCACCTCCCTTTCTGATTGGCTAGCACCACAGAGGAGCAAAGATGACATTGCAGTCTGCTTCTTCATTGGAGCTCAACTCCATGCCATCCCAGAGAAAGGTAAGACATTGGCTATGTGTGTGTGTTGCAGGCTTCAGAACACCACTTGGGCTCACAGGGGTCAGTTACCCATCCCTAGTGTAGATATTTGGAAAGTGCTGGAAGATGGAATAATTTTTTCATAAGGCCCTCACTTGATTTGTGGTGATTTCTGCATAGATCAGAAATCATTCAGACTCCCATTATGAATAGCTCAGGGGGTCTGAAGCAATAGCGGTCTTTCTGTAACACAAGTCAGAAGGAGAGAGAACTTCATTTGAGTGAACTTTTGCAAAGTTAGTTAACTAAACTAAGGATCCAAGTCAGTGAGTATTAAGCATTCATTTTTAACTTTGGTGAGAACAAGCTAGTCTGCAACTAGTCTTGTCATAATCAGCTGTTTACTGTATATACTCGAGTATAAGTCGACCAGAGTATAAGTTGAGGCCCCTAATTTAACCCCAAAAAACTGGGGAAGTTTATTGACTGGAGTATAAGTCTAGGGTGGGAAATGCAGCAGGGACTGGCAGCTCCTCCTTTGTGAGCTGGGGGAGTGGTGTGTGATGTTTAAAATGACTTTTAGCCACTGAGGCAAGCACTTGCCTCAGTGGCTAGAAGTCATTTTAAACATTGCGCGCCACTCCCCTGTGATGCAGAGGGGGGTCAGGAGAAGTGGCACATGATATTTAAAATGACTTTTAGCCATCGACCAAAGCACTTGCCTCAGTGGCTAAAAGTATTGACCTGCATATAAGTTGAGGGCTCTATTTTCAGCACAAAATTAGGGATGAAAAACTAGACTTATATTTGAGTATATACAGTAATTGGTGCAGGCACTGATTCTCTGGAGAGGAAATGCTACTGATTGGTTTTTGGATTGTTTTTAGATTTTGTTGGGTTTCACTTCCATTAGATACCTTCAGACTATGTTCATTTGGTCACATTAATATCTTGACTCTTTATCAGTTACAAAGTACAGTGCATTCAGAAATTGAATTAAAAGCATGCTATTCTTAATAGTAATGAATGTGTGTTTTGTTATAATGCTGTTTCTTGAACTAAAGTACCCTAAGCTCACTTAAGCTCACTTTGCAGAACAGGCAGCCCAATCCTAATAACATATGCATTCTTTCTTTGTTTGTGTTAACATTCTTTCCTCACACACTGGAATATTTCACACTGTGTTATTATATCCACCGTTTTTAGCAATGCATGGCATCAAGACTTAGAAAACGTCTTATTAAGCAGCTTTTTAAAAAAAAAATCACAAGTTTTCTGACTTTCAACCCCAGGTGTTCTTTCCTGGAATTGAGGGGCTGATTTATTAAGGCACTTACCTGCTGAGTAGCATCATTCTTAAATTTCCAACTCATGGTTTGGCAGGAGATATGTTAATTGATACTGTTACAGTGGGCGTTTTATGCATTTTAATAAGTGTGAAATTGCATTTCTTTGTTCCTCTTTTAATTGATATGATGCATGCAGTGCCCTGTTACTACCAAAATAGTTACACAGGAGCTTGTTAATATGACATTGTGCTAACTTCAGTTTATCACTTTGTAGTTTCATGTCTGTCTGCAATTTGTCCTGTATAAGAGCTTGTCAGGGAAATGTGATGTGAGTCATAAATGTGGTATAGGGTGGGGGGAAAATCTGCTTCTTGGGAGGAAAGCTAGCGGTGTCAGAGTTAAAAGGGAAACACAGTGACTTTCTTCTTAATTAGCTGAAAGACACTTGGAGTTGTTAAGTTGAGACGATTGAACATAGCCACAGGGCAGCAGAGGATAAGTATAAATATGTCATTTCCTATCTATTTCAGGTAAAACACGGTCTTTCATTTCAACAGGCTTTCTAGGCACTATGCTTATTACACAGACTTGACAGTCCACTGTATAGAACAAGTTGTGCTCTTGGTAGGTAGTTTGTCAAAGTCTTGGTTTTAAGGTTTAAAGCTCTCGGTGGCCTTGGAACTGGGCATTTCAAGAACATCTTAAAGACTGAGTATGGGTATGTAGTTTTTGGAAATCACTCCCTGTTTGGAGACAAATGTGACACATTTTTGTGGTTATGGTTTGGAAGATGGAATGTTCATACTTTTTACTGTGATACTCCACTTTCCTGAATATGTAATATTGGAAGCAGCAATGAGGTTTGCATTGACACTTCCAAAGTTTATTTCTGTATTGCAACAATTGATTCTATAAAGTATTTCACTTATTCAGTGTCTGCATGGTAATTTTAGTGAGGCTAAAACTGCTACAGGTTTCCATTTAGTTTATATCCAGACTGCAAAAACAAAAACAAACAAAAACACATTTTGTTATTTTTGAAGAGAGACAGGTAGAAGATTCTTTCTTTTAATCATATCTGTTTCCAAACTATCCACACTGTTTCCTTCTCCAGATCCTAGAGGCAACATGAATGAAGCAATCCCGGATTTTTTTCGGTAATCTGCTAATACTAAACTGCTTTTGATTGAACCGCTTATCAGTACTACAAGGGTATATTGAAAAGACTTTGTGCCTTTTTTTAAATTCTCCAAAATGCAAATTGTATTTCAAAGGAGCGGTATAGTTGCCTGTTATCCGAAGAGATAATAAATATTTTAAAAAATAAACACTAAAGCATTTTGATACAACAGACTAATGCAAACTACTAGCACAAACACTCTAGCCTTATCCAGTCATTCAGTAAAAGAGTCTGTTGCAATCTGTGAGTGGATTCTAGCCCCTCCTAGCTCCACCAGTGGTGAACTATATCAACAGAGGTGCCATGAGCAGGAGCAGAGTAGCTTCCCAGGACCGATTTAGCTCTCTGTAAGCAGAAGCTAGGATGGAGTGGGGCAGGTCCAGTGTGCTCCTTTACTGAATGCCTGAATAGGGCTTCTGGAATTCGGTGTTCACATGGGGGAAATCACCAGATCAGTGCTCCCAGCCTTAGGTCTCCAGAAGGTCTTGGACTAAACCTCCCTGAAGCCTTCACTATTAGGTGTGGTGGCCAGGATTTCTGGGAGTTCAACTCTAAATACAGTGGTCTCCCACCCTTTTGCAGTTCATATACTGTGGTCCCACTATATCGCGTGACTGCAGTACAGTGGTCCCCCGCCCTTTCGCAGTTCATATACTGCTGTCCCACTATATTGCAGGACAACAGTATAAGAAAATGGTCCCCTGGGGTAAGGGGGGAAAGGCATGTTTCAGGCCTCCCGTACTTACCCCAGGACTGGTATTGCCCCAAATGGGCCTGCGAGGGCCTTCCTGGGCCTTCTGGAGGCCCCAAAAGGGCCTCCCGCAAACCGGAAAAGGCCTCAGAAATGATTTTAGGCAATCGGGAAGTCACTTCTGGATTGTAGGAAGGCCCTTTTGTAGCCTCCAGAATGCTTGGGAAGGCCCGTTCAGGGCAGCGCCAGGCTGGGGGTAAATACCAGAGCCCCCAGCTAGGCTCCCCAGACCTGACTCGACCTGCATCCGCATATCGCAGATTTTCAAATATTGCGGGTTCAATTATTGCGGGATCCCCTCGTGATAGGCAGGGGATCACGGTACCCCGAAAGGGCTTGAGGGAGGGGAGGAAGGTTTTAAATGCTGGTGCTTTTAAAACTTCCCCCCTTCCTCAAGCCTCGGGCTCTAGCTGATTGGCGCTGGGGATCTCCCCACCACAGCGCTAATCAGCTGGAGCCCGGGGCTTGCCTCCATGGAAGCATCGCATGCTGCTTCTCCCCCCCCCCCCGGGTGCTGGGAAGCTGCGAGCAATGTTTAAAATGCTTTCAGCAATAGAGCCAAGTGCTTAGCTTGGTTGCTGAAAGACATTTTAAACATCGCACACCGCTCCTCCACACATCCCGGGCATGGCGGAGTGGCGAGCGTTGTTTAAAAGTGTCTTTAGGCAATGGAGCCAAGATGGCTCCATTGCTTAATGACATTTTAAACATCATGTGTGCCCCCAGGCCTGACCCAACCTGCATCCACATATCATGGATTTTCAGTGATCACAGGTTGGGGCGGTCACTGAATAGACGGGGGGTTACTGTACATCTGGGGATCCAAGGTTGGGAACCACTGCACTAGATCACAAAGATGCTATATTATATACAATATCAATCTGGAACCCCTGAAAGTTAGGTTGCCCAGAATGTAAGGCTAGTTTAACGTGGCTATTCGTCCCTCTATAACTGATTTGTTATAATTAACTGAAGTTACTAGAGATGATTCATGTAGGTTACTCTATTTTTAAAATTCATTTTAAATATTAAGTAATAGTCTATATGCTTATATTTCCTTTTATATCGAGAGCATATTTTACCAAAACAAATTCTGGGTGTGTCCAACCACACTTGGCCAATAAAAGTATTCTGATTCTGATTCTGATTCTGGTGCTATTATATGTAGACATATTTGAAATTTGATTCACTTGTAAACACAGTAGAGATTGACACATCTCAGCTATGCAGAGCTGTAGCTGGAAAAGTTGCATGGTTGATTCATAAATTACATGGTATACAGCCAGTTTGACACAATTTATGTACAGAACTTATTTTATTCTGCTCCCCGCCACGAAAAAAAAAAGCTCCCCAAATGTCTCATAGTATTAAGACAGCTCTTCCTTCAGGCTTACAATCCAAAATGCAAAATAAAAGGAACAAGAAATTTGAAAAGCAAAGTGAGGTATATGTACACATATAAGTATAGATGTATAGTAGTACATACAATATATCACTGAAGTGAGTACACCCCTCACATTTCGTAAATATTTTAGTATATCTTTTTATGTGACAACACTGAAGAAATGACACTTGGCTACAATGTAAAGCAGTGAGTATACCGCTTGTGTAACAGTGTAAATGTGCTGTCCCCTAAAAATAACACAACACACAGCTATTAATGTCTAAGCTGCTGGTGACAAAAGTGAGTACACCCCCTAAGTGACAATGTCCAAATTGGACCTAAATAGCCTTTTCCCCCTCCCTGGTGTCATGAGAACCGTTAGTGTGATAAGGTCTCGGGTGTGAAGGGGGAGCAGGTGTCATTAATCTTACTCTTAAACGTTTTCCCTTTTTAAAAGTTTCTTCTAGCTTTGTATTTCTTTGTTGAACACATTCTCTGAGAATGAAGAATACAAGACGCTGACAAACAGCACCATAAATCTCATGTAGCTCAGCAAGTTCTCTCTTCAGAAGTTATTGCTTTTATTAACATTATTATCAAGTGCAAGGAAGCATCTTTTTTATCCATATTTTAGCAAATGGGAGATTAGCTTATTTGAATCAAGAATGAAGTTCCAGATCTTCTTTTATGAACTGTAATAGGGAGTTTATTGACTTGCGTGCAAAACACTTCCCTATGCATACTAAGCATCCATAAAAAGGTACGCACCAAACTTGTATTCATGAGCCTAGAAGCCTGGGCTGTGGTTGTCAAAAGGCAAATATGGTTGGAAACTAAGAAATCTGTGCTTGGAAATGTTAGGGAGAGAGAAGTGGAAGGGAGAAAGTGATTTTTAAAATGACAGAAGAAAGGAGTCTATTTGCCCCCTAATCATGGGCATAGAAACCTGACTTGTGCTGGATAGCCATTGCAGAAGGATAGGCTGGAGAGATGAGAGTTGTCTTCAGTTGCTCTAAGGACCAGATTGTATGCAAAAGTTAACATATTAGAAGCTGAGATGATGCTAGTGTTCCAGCTGAATATCACATCTGTGAAATCAGACTTGCAAATGAAGTATATATTTACTTCCCGAAGATGCATAAAAAGATTGTGCAAATCAATTTGCAAACTAAAGGAGTCTGTTGTCACAATGATACACTGAAATAGGGATGTGACAGTCCTTTCCAGAAATTCAACAGTGTCCTGAAAGTAGTGTAGAAATTTGAGGAAATTTCTCGTGCCACTCAGTCTGAGGAGAGTTTTTCTGACATCATGCTTGTGCTTTAGCAAAAATACACACAGAGTGTTCTGGGGTAAGATATTTTGGAAGTTCTCTGACAAGTCATATGTTAACCAGTTAGCCATACTGTCTAGAGTAGACTCTAGTCTAGAGGGATGGCAGGGGTTCCAGTTATGATGCGGACAAGATGCTTTGAAGGTGTTATGGTGCTATTCAAGGCATGGTTGAAGGCACATATTTCCACATGATTGAAGGCGCATATTTCCACTGATGAAGCTGTTTGGATGAGCAGCGAAACATTTCTATCTCTCAAAAAAGAAGTCCAGTAGCCATGCCTCAACTTCCAGATATTTCCACATTGTAGGAAGCAGCGTTTCCCAAACTTTTTTGAGTCACAACCACCTATTATGATAGCCAAGTAATCTGCAATCACTGCCAGAGTCCCCAGGTTAGGAATTTTAGTCAAAGAACATCTGGGGACCACGGTAGGGAACCATTGACCTAAAGACATTATCCTTTCCACTACCCCTTCTCTCTCTATGCAGAAATAGTATATCCCAGTAGTATTAATGTTGGTGCCTATAGATGCATGCTCTCACAAATATTTACTAAACAAATATGTGCCCTAATTTTCATTGGATATATTTGCATATATTATAAAGCCTTCTGTCAGTAGAATTAGTTTCCAGAGATTATAGCCTTGCCTGAGGGAGGGGGTTTGAGTGTAGCAAACTACAACATTATTAAAGAAGAGAAAAAATGATCTAGACTTCCCTGCTACAAAAGACATAAGGGAGAAAGATTAAAACCATAGGATTGAATAAACCTTTTTGTAGTTCTTTGATCCTTCCAGCTGATTCTAAATATTAGGTACTCAGATCTCTCACTTGGGTAACTCAATTTTACTTCTTTCACTAAGTAGACTGTAAGTGAAAAAATGTTCCTGAAATTTATATGTGACCTCTTACTTGGGGAGTCTTCCTTATTGCATTGTATATAGTTACAATTACAAAATTAAATGTGTTATAAGATGGCTGGGAGAGCTTTCATCTGCCTTTAAAAAACAAAAACAATGTAAGTTTTTTATTTGGCTTCGTTGTAGAGTAACACCCGTATGATGTCAGCTACAATTGTGTGCCCATTCAGTAAAAGATTTCTGTATTCAGTTATCTTACTCTGGTTTTTGTAAGCATACAGGAAGAGTGTTGTATGAAAAATGTTACATGTTAATACTGTCACTTGAATTTATATTTGCACTGATAGTGCTGCATCCAGATTTAATACCATACTTATAGTAGATCTACTAAAATCAGTGCATCAATTCATCCTCACTAATCTCAATCTGTTGTAAAGATTTGGAGGCCCTCTGTACTCTCCACCTGTAATGACATCTAGGTCCAATCTACTGATTTCAAAGCACAAGTTTAATGTTCAGTTGTACCTGTTCTAACAAAAAGTAAACTGAAACCAATAGTTTTGTTGTTCTCTTATGATAAGGGATTCTTGGTTTTCAAATAAATATAGAAATATGGTGATGTTGGCATGTGCAATTTTTTGTTGATAGGGTGTTAAAAGACAAAAAGCAACCCTGAAAATGTACATATGCTTTAAAAATGAGGTTTGAACTGTTGTATACAAAAGGTTATTACAAAACAAGAAAGCAGCTCTGCAGACAGTTATAGAAGCAAGGTCGCTATAACGTAACATTGCCTTGCAAGCAACTGTCTTTCATGCCTGACATTTGACTGTGTTTACAAGTGATTAAAAAAGCCCAAAGTAGATAATTGAAAGGGTATTGAAATAGTTGGCTATATTATGTGAAATGTTGCAGTGTGTTAATATGACCGGCAGGTGGCATTTGCTAATACAGTAACTTACTCTACCATTATTTTATTCCTGTAATAACTAAGTTCAAGGGTTATCTACTGACCTAGCAAGTGTGAACTACCAGGAATATCCAGTTCATAACAAATGATGGTAAATGTAAACATGTAAGAGAAATATAAATCTATGGATTCAAGAAATGTATATATACAACTCAATATATCACAATGTCATACACATTGGATGCCAGCCACACTGATACCACTGACTGTTAGATATCATGTAGTAGCATCAGCAGTGGTAGCAAATAAGACAACATGCATTTTCTTCCATAGATTCATCTGGTTTGGCTGGGTGAGCACTTAGAATAATTTTTCATCTGTGACTAGTAATGTGCTTAAAGGTTAAAGAGAGTTGAAGGTTATAACATTTTTGATTATGTCTCTTTAGGCTATAATCGCCTGTATTTTTTCAATATTATTATTTTTTTTTTGTATTTTATCATACCTTTTATGCTCTTATATTTTGGATTAAATTCTGACAACTATTTGCAGAAACCTAAGTGTAATTTTCATATATTTTAAGCATTTGTGCCTACAGTTTTCTGTATTTCTAGGATTTTTAGATGATTTCAAGAATTTTGTGGATAGGACACATGGAACAAAGTATATTACTGCAGCTTAATGAGTTGGACAAGCTAGTGATGCCTGAAATCAATGCAACAAGACTTACACCTTGATGTCCAGATGAATTTTAATATGATTGGAAATGGTTGTGTGATTTTATTCTGGAAATCATCCTAAATTGGATATATGCCAGCTGTGCTGAACACAGGCTACTGATTCCCCCCCCTTCTCCCCATAGGCCAGTGACTTTAAATAGGCCACTTTGTGAAATATTCAGAGGTCAGACTCTGACCTGGCAGTGGCTTTGGTTGTTCAGATATACAGGGATCCAGAAAGTCCAGACGTTATTTTTATTATTTTGATTCCAATATTTTTACTCCACTTTTCTCCTTGGAAAAGGATCCAAGGTGGCTTACAATTATGAGGGACAAAATACAGCCCAGAACATTTAAGACATATTCAAGTTAAGAACAGGAAATCAGAAGTGGCATCTTAGAACATTGAAAGGTAATATTAAAGCTACAAAGAGCATGCAAAAAGGAAAAAAAAACCCAATCTGCATTTTCAAGAAGCAAATGTTGATATCACTGGTGCAGCAGGCTGCTAAAGCCTTTTAACTGAGAGTGTGTGAGAAAACACTCTCGACTGAGAGATCATAATATGCATAAAAAGTAGAAAGCAATACCGTTTCAATCACATAACGAGAAACAAAAAGCGCAGTTGGTAATTGAAGGTAGATGAAAATAAGAAGTATAAGAAGGAGAAGATCTTATTGGCTGAAGATCTTTGAAGTCTGGATTGAATGTAGCACAACATCATTGTTCATGTCCCAAGTCAAAATACCCATGATGATTTCCAACCTAAAAGCGGAGAGTTTGTTGAAGAAAGTAGAGAAGGATAGTGGGGGTGAGGGGTGGGGAGAAGCAATCAAGTATCCATACTTGGCACTCAGCACTGATTTCATTCTTCAGTTTGAGATCTTAGCAATCTCAACATTAGGTGGAGAAGGAGATTTTTAAAAAATCACTTTGGATACTATCAAAAATGTGAAAACAAATTGTAAAGCACTTTCAATTTTGTTCTTTCACAAATCTTTTAATGTACATACAAGTCTGCTCCTTGTCGATACAGTACCACATTATTGGTGCATTAGCATAAAGCATTATGGTTGCCTCGTCTATCCATTCAAGCAAACTATGGTTTGATAGACTGTATTAGTGGAGGGCAGATAATAGATCAGGATCTATTGACAAATATTTGAATAATTCCTATAGATTGTCAAAGATTTCTGACCTAAATTATTTAGTAGCAGCAGCAATAGACTAAACTTTTATCCACCACCTAAGTATAACACTTGGGATTAGAGATGGGCACGAAACAGAAAAATGGCGTTTCGGTTTTTCATTTGTCGTTGAGAGGTCTGTTTCGGTTCGTTTCCATTTGTCGGGAATTTTTTGAAAAATGTCGTTACCGTTTTTCGTTTTTCATTTTTCGTTTCTACCCCCTTTTTTTCAATTTTACAGCATTTCCGTGCGCAGGCATCCCCCAACGCCCCAAACCAGAGGGAAAACACTAAAAAAAATGGATGCTGGCAGAGACACAGTATAGACTAGGTATGCAGGGAGGCTGCAAAGGCAGGGGCGGGCGTTGCCCAGGGAGCAAGGCAGCTGCAGAGTGACTGCACTGCAGGGCAGGGGAGGGTACTCACCGAGAGGTACGCAGCACGCATGCACACAGGGAGGCTGCAGGACTGAAGTTAGAGTCGTAGAGACAGCAATCCCACCCTAACTCCCACCAGAGACTGCAAAGAGGATGGGGGCTGCCAGAGCTTTTTATGCCCTCTGTGGCTGCCAGAACTGCCCGCCCAGTCTGCAACCTGGGCATGCTATTGGTTGAACATGATCCCACATCACATGGCTTGCCTTCATTTTGTGGCTGGTGGCGACATCCATTTTAAAGGGAAAAGAAAAATACATCGCGATGGGAGAAAAATGTTCGTTCCGTGCCCATCTCTACTTGGGATACTCAGGAATGTTTTTAAGCACCAGAAGTAATGTTCAGTTTTTGTATTGAGGAAATTTTAATTCCACATCTTCTGGTTAGCAGAGCCTGCAATTCTAATAAAATGTATCTCACACATTGAAGCTTGTCCATCCTTGCCTTATTACTGAAGAAGAATGTATGCCTCCAAGTGGTGGAATAATATATTTCTAAAACTTTTGAAAAGACAAGTGGTGGCTAAAGTCAAGAAATATAAGTAAGGTTTTATTATATACAGAAGAACAGTTGTTAAAAATTATTGACTTTTGTTGGGACATAGTTATAAATTTAACATAAAAGACTATAACTAATTAAGTGGACATGGATTAGTTCTTGTCCTTAATATCCCTGTGGCAATTGTGTTGTGGTGCCAATGAATTAGCCAAATATCATTAACTTGGAGCAGCTTCCTGCTGCTAGTTGATGAATCTGCACTTGAATTGTCTGACGTGTGCCAGTTTGGCGATTGCCATGCATGCACCTAAAAATCCAGATTATGCTGTTCACCTTTTGGAGGAATAACTATGCTGCTTATAGGAGTGTGGTCTTTTCCTCAACAGAAATCAAACTGATGTGTCAGGCTGACTTATTAATATGCTGTCTTTCACAGATCTCTCTTATGAGTACTATAACTGACTATGGAAGACTGCATAATGCAATTGTCTCATGTGTGTATCGCAAAATGGGGTTTTGATCCAATCAAACTAAATGGTGGCTCGACCAACCATAGTTAAAAGGAACCCAGACTACAATTGGAGCTTTCAAATATAAAGGGCAACTGTGGTTTACAAATGTCTGTTTGCTTTTATTTTTCATCCACTTAGTATTCCAAGCTGTTGGCCCAGGAGCACTTCAGAAATTTAAAAGCAATCAGAGGGTGCAGATTACAGACTCCCATTCTCGCTTGAGATTATTGACATGAGGGATCATCAAAGGGAGATATGAGCCTTAGGGGACTTTTGCTGCTCACTTCAACTCTGCCACTGCTCACTGTCAGTATTCTGCTCCCTGCTGTACTCTTCGGTTTGAGAAGAAGTTTCCTTAAAGAAAGTGTTCTGATTTGGGCCTATAAGAAAATAATGGCTATTTATATCAGCGAAATACAGAATATTGGTACTGAAGTTTGTGCTGACCTTTTGCTTGTCAAAAGAGTACTTTAGAACTGGAAAATAGAAAAAGAACCACACTCTTATTTTGGGATCCATTCAGGCAGATAGAAAGGGAGAAAAAGACTAATGTGGTTTGCAGAAACCTGTAGGGCTGACTTTCATGGGTGTGGGTGTGCATTTGTACCTATTATGGAGGGTACAAATTTTTGAATGGTTGTCCTTTGTCCTTCAAATGGTGGTACACTCCTGATGTATAGTAGTCTGCCCATGGAATGTATAGTAGTCTAGATCAGTGATGGCGAACCTATGGCATGGGTGCCAAAGGTGGCACTCGGAGCCCTTTCTACGGGCACCCGACATCACCCCTTCATAGCCACCTGTATACAGGTTAAATTGCTGTATTGGCACTTTGCAAAAATATGAGTGGGTTTTGAATTGCAATTTGGGCACTCGGTCTCTAAAAGGTTCACCAGCACTGGTCTAGGTACTTTAGGGTAAATGAGCCCCTCTGTTTCCTTCTCCTTGTTCTGAAGTGTTGCAATTCACAAGTAGGTTAATAAATTCTACTCATACAGTATGTGCCTTCAGAATGTTGGAACAGAATCAGATGCTTACACGGGAAAATAGCCCTTCAAGCTTTTTTTTAATTAAATACTCCCTAGAATATTTTTGATGTAGGGGTTAAACTTAGTCCTGGCCAGTCTAGTAAGGTAGATGGTTGCTGTCCTGGGGATGAGAATAAATGAGACAGTGCCTTTAGATCACAAAACTGATTTTAGTTTAAGGTCTTACTCTTTAGACTTTTTTCCTGTTTACCATTTTATCTTTCTGAAATATGTAAACCATAAAATGCTAATAGCAACATATAATGGTTACTTGATCTATTGGTGGCTAGGGAAAATAGTGACAGAAAGAGGACTGTGAAGAATGCTCACTAATTTCCTATTGCCCTAGAAAAGGGAAATCTCCAGGAAGAATTTCCAGGGCTTATGTGATTTGCCAGCTACAACAGACCAAGGAAAAGAGTAGTTTTTACAACCTCACATACTACCTTCTAGCTTGCTTGACTGGGAAATACAGTAGGACCCCCCTATCCATGGGGGACCAGTTCTGGGACCCCCTGCAGAAACGGAAATCCTCAGATAAGAGCTAACACTCTTATCGGGGTGGCAGTGGTGGTCAAGGAGGGGGTGAATGAACATCAAAGGGGCATTCCCCCACCACCGTACAATCCCCATTGGCCCCTGTGAGGGAATCTCCTCCACAGTTGTTGCGATGGTGGCGGCGGTGGAAGAGGCGCCCATGTGGACCTGTGGATGCCTGCGAGCAGCACGGGTGTCTTTTGTTCTGTTGCTGCTGCTGAGGTCTTAAGCAGGCAGTGCTGCTGAGGTAGCGGGCTCCTCTTCATCTGCTACCATTGCTCAGGCCTCAGGTGGGTGGCGCGGGTGCCTCTTCTTCTTCTGCTGCTACCAATGTCCTGGGCAGGTGGTGTGGGTGCCTCTTTTCTTTCCCACCGCCACCAATGTCCCGGGCGGGCAGCATGGCCTCTGCAGCCACTGCCGCTGTGCCGCCCGAGCTGGCGCACTGCTGCCGTTCCTGTCCCCCCACTCGCCATCCATGGATAACTGAATCAGCGGATAGCAAATCAGCAGATACCGGGGTGCTACTGTACCTTTACAGTAACTGCCAATCTGTCTGGAGTTAACCAATAATTATGTACGTGTGGTGGGTTTAAAGAAAAAAAAAGTTAAAGTGTATGAAACAAATTTGTTAAAAGCAGTCATGTTGTAAGTTAGCTTGTTGTTAATATATTCACAATTGTAAGCAAATGGAACAGTTTTATTCTTCATTTCTAATGTCTCAGAGTGAGTCACTGAGACTGTAGGTGCCAGTTACAGGTGGATTATCTATCAACTAGTAAATATTATGCTCTGAGAGTCCCTGTGCTGCTGCTGTACAGCTGAAGAAAGTTAACTACTGGCTTTCAAAACTCTGCAGTAAACAGCATGAATATCTTATCCTCTTGTTGGAGAGGAAGAAAATGTAATTCCTTTGTGTGTGAGAATAAAATATATGAAGATATGTTTCAGCGTAGTGATTTGAAGCACTAGATATCATCTAGCAAGGAATGCAGGAGGATGTGGAATAGCATCTTAACCAGTCTCTTCAGGAGAATCTAGAGGTTCACCAAATCAAGGGAAGAAACTGAATTCAACTAATCAATTATATTTCAATTTTTAATTCAGATTGAGTTGTATTATTTATCTCATCTGCATATCCTCCAGTTAGGGATGCCATCTGGGTGTTTTAAAATGAAGATTAAAAATCATGAAACCTCTCAACACAAGTTCTAAAAATTAAATTGAGTTGAGCAAAACAAAATAGTGCTCTATGGAAATAAAACAATAAAAGTAGCAAAACAAAAGAGCTGAAACACTGAAGTAGCCTTATAAATGAAGGTAACCAATAGCTGTTTAATAGTCATGCTGCCTTCCTTTTGCCAATTACATGGCTATTTCCAAAGATAGCCCCATGTATAAATGAAAAGTTCTATTTAATGTTTAAGGTGCTTGTGAAGCTAATAATTTTTAGTACTGTAGTGTTTTCAGAATGATAATATTCAAAGAAAAGAGAATGGCCATAATGCCTGTTTAAGGATTCACCAATTTTATTTTAAAGCCTGTATTTCTATTCCCTTTTTGTTGCTAAGCCATTGTACACTGGGTAAAATAAATTTAGACTAGAAATGGGAGATCATTATGCCAGAGAACAAATAACAGCATCACCCATATAAGCAAGGAAGGAAAATGATACATAATAATACAGAGTAAAGATGTTGGCTTCAGTCCTCTGAAATTGATCAGTGTCAATGCAGGACTCAGTAAATAAGTACACAAATGAGAATGATGTTTATTCTGTTTGAAATAGGTATGTTGCAAGCAATAATACACACAAGCTGGGAAAAGAAAAAAGATATGAAATATTGGTGGGATGTTAACCAAGTGGGGAGGAATGTTGGCCATTGATGGAGTAGGTTAGTAAATACTAGCTCACAGTTCTGCACTTGGTTGCCAGTTGGCTCCTTCTGAGCTTTTTCTTCCTTTCCTCACCTTTAACTGGGAGTTGAGTCAGGGCTACTGGACTTCTTTTTTGAGAGAAGTCCAGTAGCCATGACTCAACTCCCAGTTAAATGAACCTGGATGACTGAGAATCTTCACAGACGTTTTCCTCACCTTTGTTTACTTCCAGCTTTCTCTTCTTCTGAATCAGTCCACTATTTCCTCTTGCTAAAGCCTGCTAGCTCTACCATATTTCTCGGCTTTGACATTCTGCATCATGCAAACCATTTTTGTTTGACGCATTCTGGTTGATCTAGGTCAGTGGTGGTGAACCTTTGGCATTCCAGATGTTTTTGGACCACAACTCCCATAATTTCAATCCTGGATTGCCAATGACAAAGGACTGTGAGAGTTGTGGTCCAAAACATCTGGAGTGCCAAAGGTTTGCCACCACTGCTCTATGCTATTATGTAGTTATTCCTCATTTCTATACCACTCATCATCCCAAAAGAACTCTGGGCGGTTAACAACAATAATGAACAAAAAGGACAAATATCAAACACAACAAACAACAAATTAAAACACTCAGGTGGCATCCTCATACCACCTCTCCACCAGGGCTTTTATCGGATTGTACCCAACCCTCAGATTATAGTCGGCCAATGTGGAGGAAAAAAACAGGTCCAAGGTATGCCCTTGTCCAGGGGTGGCGAACACGCGGCTTGCGAGCCGCATGCGGCTCCCGGCCAAAATAAATGCGGCTCTTTGCATTTCCCAACAAGTGGGGGGGGAGTAGATCGAGCCGTGGCTCGAGACCACCCCCACCCCCCTGCACCTGGGGGTCCTGCGGCAGGGGGGCGCTGGCCACCTGCGGCACCAGGAGCCCAACACACGGGCGGCGTGCCTGGTTCACCTTGCCTGCCGCAGCGCCGGAGCTCTTGCGCTCCATGCCCGCCCTCGCCGGGGCCGCCTCCGCGGGTCCCGCGGCGACCGAAGCTGCCGCCCCGCTTCTCCCTCCCTTCCGCGGAGAAATCAAGCTACCGGAGCCGCCACCCCTCCTGGACTCGGCTCGGCTCACGGCTCCTGGTGCGCCCGTCCTTCCGCGCGGCCGGCCAGCCAGCCAGCTGGGCGAGCGGGCGCCACCGCACCGCGCCTCCGCCTCCTCCCGCAGGGGGTGTCTGGCTGGCTGGCTGGCTCCCACGTTGTTGTGTTATGATGGTGGGGATGATTACGGGGCGGGGAGGATGGGGGCGGGGGCGGACGAGCAGGGTAACCCGGAAGGAGCTCGGTGCGCACACAGACGCGCGCGAGGGCGCGAAAAGGCGAAGGGAGTGGGAGCCTTTTGCCCGGCCGCCCCCTCTGCGCCCCCGCCAGGAGAGAGGGGCGAGGCGGGGCGCGGCGGCGGCGGGGTGGGTGAGAAATGAAGAGAAACAGGAAAAAGGAGCCGGGGAAACCGGCCAGGCGACGGGGAAGACGGGCGCCGAACAGATGCCAACCCCAGCCCACCTGGCTGGCTAAGGTCCCTGGGATCTCAGCCTGTGGTAGGTCACTGTAAGGACAGAAGGGGAAAGGGGTCTATTCCCCATCTTAAGCCGAATGGAGGCAAGGCAAGAGAGAAATACAGCAAGCACATCAAGATGAACATCTGCTCCAGACTTCTACCAGGTCCTGGTGGGACTGAAACACTTTTCCAGGAGGCAGTCTAGGTTATGCCCCACCTGGCTGAGTCATCTCCTGAGGGGGATTATGTCCTCTTGCAGTGGGAGGAAGTCATTGGCCCTCTCAGAAGCCTCACCATGAAGGGCAAGTTCCAGTTTTGCCAAATGAAGCATCTGCCCCATAGAATAGCACGGAGCCCAAATATTAGAACATGGACTGTGATGACATTTTAAGGCTCCCTGGTAGCTGATTGGGAGAGATATCACAGTATCCTCCAGCCATCATGGCAACTGCCCATGATGGCTAGGGTGGGGTGGGGGTGTTCTTAGATGTTGGCAATCCAAAATATAACATTGCTGGCGGCGCGCTCGGCGGGTGCGCTGGGTGAGCTGGAGGACGAGCTGCGCACAGCCTACCCGGAGCTGCGCGTCCAGGCCCTGCCCGCCGACCTGGGCGCCAACGAGGGGCTGCAGCGCGTGGCCCGGGACGCCACCACGATGGCGCTCACCTCCAGCGCCTCCTCCTTGTCAACAATGCCGGTGGACTGGCCGCCGCTGGTGGTGGCGGCGGCGGCAGCGGCAGGGGGGCTTCTTGATAAGGGCTCCTGCAGCTGGAGCGGCTTCAGCGGGGGAGCGTCCTGGGAGGCGGCGGCGGCGGACCGCCCGTGACCGGCAGCAGCAGCGGCGAGGCTTGTGGCCTTGCCGCGCTCTGGCCGGTCTCTTTTTTGACAGGCCGCCTACCAGCTGGCCTCTCTGATCGGAGCCCTGATAAGGGCTTGGGCAGGGGGAGCGGCTTCAGCGGGGGAGCGGCCTGATTTGCAGAAGATTACTGAAAACGAAAGATGCCAGAAATCCCACTGAGATCATCATCCCATCACTCCAACAAGGTAACAAAAAACACCTGACTGAGCATGTTATATTATGTGTTTAATATATTATTGTTAAAATTATATGCTTTTGTGTGAGTGTTTGTCTGTTTTGGCAGGTCACTGCGTGGTGTGGCTCTCTGACTCTCACAGTTTAAAATTTTGGCTCTTTTTGTCGAACTTGTTCGCCACCCCTGCCCTTGTCTATGGGTGGGACAAACAACATGCTGGGACATATTAATGGAGCCCATGGACTCCATGAAGTCTAGAGCTGCTCCTGAAAGCCCATCCTCGGCATACACTTTGAAGTCCCCTGCCAGCAGAAGGTAGGGGGATCTCAACAGTGCCGCCGAGATGAATTCAGTGAGCTCCAGTAGGGAATGTGCAGGGTTTAGGGGAGCACAGTATCCAGCACAATGCCAAACCTGTCCCACTGACCCACCAATAGATGAAGGTATTTTAACCCAGGACACACTAGTGCCGTGGAACTGCTGACATAAAGAGATTCCCTTTAATTATGCCCCCTACCTCACCCCCAACCTTCTGACCTGTTTCCTTATGTGTTTTCTGATGGTATCTCTCATGTGCAGGTTGAGAAGGCAGATGTGTAAATCCTTGCTTATTTGTATACATAAAAGATTCTGTATATAGTGTACTGAAAATGTATGAAATGAGGATATTATCATGGAGAATATAATATACTAATAATTTATTACTTTTATCATTTTATAAATTTGCATGTATGAAAAGTTTCAGAAGCAAAAGAGACAGGTATCTGGCTCCAAGGAGTGTGCTCAAAGTGCTCTTATTAAAATTACAAAAAGGGAAAATATAAAAAGCTTATTAAAAGAAGACTAAGCATGATCCAGTTACAGGTGAGACACTTCTGAACAGTGGTGATTTCAGTGAGAGAGTTTTAATCATATGCCTTACTCTTATGAAATCAGTTGTACTTAAGAGATGCTTTACTTGCACTGGATTATGTCCTTTATTAAGAATTTTGACTTTATTAAGAGCTTGCCAAACCTTCTATTCATGAAACTGTCAAAAGATAAACCATTCAATCAAACAGATGATCCTGATTATCAGAAGCACCAGCTTTTCGAAGAGAATATTCCTTTGTTCCAGAGAATCTGAAGCTAACTTTCTGGTTTAACCATTTATTACAGTAAGCAACAATGTCTGAATAAATTAGAGAGAAGTAATATGAACGGGCTCATGCCAATAAAGATTTTGATTGATTAATTATGAATGGACTCAGTTATAAAAGGTTTGCATTTTTAAATATACCAGAAAGATTGTTGAAATATTCTTGAATATAAATTAGGCCCAACTAGAGTAGACTAACTGAATCAATTGCTGAGTGATAAGTCAATAATTACATAAATTCAATTGATGCAGGCAGTCTACTCTGGTTGGACAAGCAATGGAGTTTGGAAAAACATATCAAATATTCAAAAAATATGTGAAGTAATGGTTTACAACCACACACAGTTTAAATATGTAGGACTCACAACAAAATAAACCTCTTTGGAACAAATTTAAGGCATTGATATGTACATATGGCAGATTGGTTAGGAAGAATAGTGAATGCCTCCTCACAACCAGGCAGGATTTTGGCATGCTTAAAGGAGGCAATAGTAAAGCCACTGTTAAAAAAGCCTTCCTTAGACCCCAAAATACTGAACAATTACCAACCAGTATCGAATATCCCATAAAGTCCTAGAGTGGGTTGTGGCTTCGTGGCTCCAGAGGTTTCTGGATGAGATAAACTACCTGGATCCATTTCATTCTGGCTTGACTATGGGACTGAGACAGCACTGGTTGCATTGATAGATGGCTTATGCAGGGGAATGGATAGGGGATGTGTCCCTTTTGGTTTTACTAGGCCTCAGTTGCTTTTGACACTATAGACCATGGCTAGCAAAATATCTTTGAGTGCTGTCTCCCTCAGCTTTGCTGGGGCGAGCAGCGCCTTGGCCAACATGAAGGTCTCCCACCCACA
Organism: Phrynocephalus guinanensis; assembly: GCA_037367245.1. Taxonomy (NCBI): domain Eukaryota; kingdom Metazoa; phylum Chordata; class Lepidosauria; order Squamata; family Agamidae; genus Phrynocephalus; species Phrynocephalus guinanensis. Next base: position 53,555,282 of record CM074740.1, read on the forward strand.
GCAACTCAGGAACATGGCCCTTCTTTTACTGGCATCTGTGATTCCTTGAGCCACCGCGAAGAACTCGAAACGCTCAACATAGTCCTCCCAAGTGTGAGGCTCGGACAGCTGGAAGGGCTCCAAGACCCGTGGACTTTCCATTCTCCAGGCGGGCAGGGTCGTCTTCTAGCCAGCAGGTGAGTCTTGTCTCTGCTGCGATCCGGACTCTGAGTCAGCGTGATGGGCCTCTGCTACTCAGCATTCCGTATCCCATCCTCGTCGCCAGTATTGTAGCGTGGGGTTAGTGATTCAGCAGTGATTTCAGCTCTGAGACAAAGCAGGCTGGAGACAGCTTCTTGTGAACAGCTCTTTAATCAAGGAGAGACAAGACTGGGGACTGGGGAGAGGAGGCTACATTTATAGGGGCCAGGACTGGCTAGGAAAGACACATTTTGGAGAGAACAATTACAACCAATCACAAGGCTGCCTTTTGGCGGGAAACAATAGGATTGAAGATCCAAATGCAGCAACTATAATCAACCAATAGGCCTGTTCCCTTTTGAACAGGGAGGCAGTTACTTCAACCAGCAATTACAGATCAATACACAACAATGGCATCCTCCTGAAATGGAAATTTAGGCCACTTCAGGAAAGAGCGCAGAAAGTGGTATTAAGTGATCCATGTTTGATGCCATAGCTGCTGACCGATGGAGTCCCCCAGGGTTCTATTCTGTTTCCTATGTTATTTAACATCTATATGAAACCACTGGGGGAAATTATCAGGACTTTTGGGGTTAAGTGCCACCAGTATGCTGAGAATACCCAGCTCTATCCCTCAACACCTCCAGATTCTGAGGGAGCTACTGTCTCAACTTTACATGAGTGTTTAGCTGCAGTAGTGAACTGAATGAGGATGGAAAAAAAATGAAACTTAACTCAGACAAGACAGAGGTGCTTCTGGTCAGTCGAAAGGGAGATTTTAGAATCTCTCTGTCACACAGTCTTGCCAGAGAAAGTGTGGCTTATATTGTACTGACATTGCTTTTCGTGGCTTCATACCTGTTGGCGTAATGATTAATCTGATATTTGCTTTAAATAGCAAAATATATTTTGCCATAGTTTTAGACAAGCTTGAAGTGCAAGCCTTCTTTTCAAACTTTACTATTGGCTGTATTAAGAGATCACTCACATACTTAGCCATCAACGATTCAGCTCTCAGTACCATTAAATGTTGACCTATGGTAGACCATTGTGATTTAAAAACCCTAGCTTGGCTGTTAGTTATTTGGTCTTAGTCATAAAGCACATCAGTTCGTCTTGAGGTAACAATTGCCACAGGGACTATTTTAAAGTTGCAGATGTACAGTCTTGTGTTCTTACTCTCCTCCAAAGTGGAAACATGCTAACTCAAGGAGGTTTGACCAAATGCTCAGTTTGTTGCACAATGACTCTAATTATCAAATAGTTATCATTGAGGACTAGTTTTGTATTATTCCAGCCTGTCAGGATGGAAGCACTGCTCTTGGGTGTTGTTTTTATCAAAGCAACTATTCACTTCTCTATAGTGTCTGGCTCTCTATCCTGCTAGCTCTTTATATTTTTAATCCAAATTGGCAAATTTATAGTTGGAAGTAGCTTTGGTTAAAAAAAATATGATGCTGGAATGTGTTACCTGGCACATAACTTTGATCAGCACACCAACACAGAGATGTTTGAAACAACCGAAAGCAAAAATATAAACAGAGGTAACAAAGCCAACAACAAAATTAAGATGAGCAGGAAAAAAAGATGGCGGTGGCAAACAATGGGCCAACAAACAGACAAAACAACAGTCTCAGCAATTGCCAAAAGTGGCTTTAAACAACCGAGTCTTAAGGAGTTTTTTTTAAAACACCAACGGGGACTCTGCAAGCCTTATTTTCATTTACATTGTTATTTAATAAAGACATACTTGATGAATTGATGCATATGCACTTCTTTAAATAGTAGGGGAATTTCAGTTTAAATCAAACTATGATTCAAACTGTACCCCCCAAAGTAAAGAAATTCATAGCATTAGTCATGTGTATTAAAAATATGGGGAAGATTACTATTTTTATGCTCAATTTGGAATGGAATTTATAATATAGTATAACATTCACTCCAGGAAGTCACAAGAGATGACCTTCAGAGAAAAGAAAACAACTGAGTTTACTTGGAAGCAAACCTATTAACCTTAGTGAGACATATTTTACAAATATGAATTAATTGGATTGGACTGGTGAAAAATTAAGTGTGCGTAGATTTTTTCCTATAGAGGTTGATGCTACCAAACCCTATATTTCGTTATGAGTTTTCCATAATATGATTTGTCTAAATTTCTTTTCTTTCTTGAGCAGAGCTTTGACTGTAATATTTCATTTTAAAGCTGAAGGAACTTTTTCTTTTTGGGAAATATTTACAGGTTTGTTCCTCTACCCAGAAAGCCCTTTTCAACACATGAAGGGGGTTGCATGAAAACACTGAACTTTCTATGCCTTGCTCCTTCATTTGCTGCTCCTTATGCTGTGTATCAGAGCGTACAGTACTTCTGGAATTCATCTGAATCTGAAGAGCTGTTTATCTGTAGGCTGTGTTAAGGAAAAGGGGATTTAGAAGCCGAGCTCTGTGCAATCTGCCAGGCTATGTCAGGGTCTCAGGAGTTAAGCTCGAGTATTGATAAGGAGTATTGAAATATAAACATTCCTGTTATCTGAATGTGGGATTCCATGCTGGAATGTTTGCATTTTGTATGTGTTTGTGAGATACTATGTGTGTCTACCAAGAGGCAAGACCTATTGGGTTTAGTGAGGCTTATGTCTAGGTACCTAGATGCAAGGTAACAGCTGTATTAGTTTAATGCAGTGTTTCCCAACCTTTTTTGGGCAAAGGCACACTTGCTTCACGAAAAAATCACAAGGCACAGCACCATTAAAATGTTAAAAAATTTAACAAGCGGGGGGGGGGGGGAAGAAGTAGATCGAGCCATGGCTCGAGACCACCCCCCACCCCCTGCACCTGGGGGTCCTGCAGCGGAGGGGGGGCACTGGCCACCCATGGCACCAGGAAGCCCAACACACACACACACACACCGAGCGGCCACCTGCGGATCAACAGGCCAGGGCCGCGCGCCCGCGGAAGTACCAGTGTCGGCGGCGGCATCGGCGATGGCGTCGTCGTCGTCGTCGTCGGGGACCTGGGTGCCGACGAGGGGCTGCAGCGCGTGGCCCGGGACACCGCCGACGCCCTGCGCCGTCACCATGACGGCACTCGCCTCCAGTGCCTCCTCCTCCTCAACAACGTGGGCGACTGGCCGGTGGGAGCGCGCGCAGGGCGGGGAGGTCGTCGAGGGAGTCGCCTCCCCGCCTGCGAGCGGCGGCGGCCAGGGATCCGCCGAGAACCACCGCCCCCGGGACCGGCCGGAACGCGCACCTGCCCTCTTCCCCTCGCCTCCGCACGGCCCAGGGGCTGGGGGTCGCGTCCCCGGACCCCTGGCTTCTTTTGCTGGAGGGCAACCCGCGGGATGTGCCAGGAGGGACGGCGGGTCCGCTGGCGAGTGGTGACACCTTTTTCTCCTCCTCCTCCTCCTCCTCCTCCTCCCGTTTCAGGCTCGCTGGGCGACGTCTGCAAAGCCTTCGTGGACTTGGCCCGCCCCCCTCATGCTCTCTCTCCCTCTCTCTCTCTCTCCCCTCCCACCTTCGTGCTCCTTCCCAGCAATCGCCACTTCCTGCATGCCCAGAGCGCATGCCCCGACAGGAGGCTCTGGTCCTCCTCCTCCTCCTCCTCCTCCTCCTCCGGCTGCTCCTTCACGGCACACCAGATAAGATCTCACGGCACACAAGTGTGCCGCGGAACAGCGGTTGAAAAACGCTGGTTTAATGGAGTTGTCGTGTCCCATCTCCTTTATTCAGACCCAAGTAAACTGTTATCCCCATATGTTTACTATTGTTGCTGTTCGACTTCTTAGTGTTATGAATTGGTTCACTGCTCTGTTCATGTAAGGACTATTGCTCAGGACTGCTGAAGCAGACCATCAATGTATAATTGGTGTTGATTTTTCCAGGCCACTTTTTAAAAATGGTTTCAGGCATAATTAAAGTTGATTTTAGGGGCTTTCTCTTAGGGATTATTTAATGAGTAACTTCAGACATTTGAAAAGGTACTGGAAAACAGCTTTAAAAAAATAATTCTGTATCAGTTAAAAGAAAAATGCATGGGAATGTATTGACGAAGTAAATGCATGCTTATTTCATTTATCGATCTGTTCGGTATCTGGCAGTGGTTCTTCCTCTGTCCCCCAACCCCCTCCAGCATTTTGTTATGTAAAAACTAGGGTTAAGAACAATCCATCTTTGTCAGACAGGCATTTCTCCCACTCTTTGGTCTGCTGTGGTGATGGTATCGTTTGTTCTTTCCCCCAGTGATCACATGGTGTAAGCACTAGAGTAACTCAAATTATTCCGAGAGTGTTCCTACCTGCATCTTCCTTCCAGGGGCTTCTGTTTTTGTTTTTCCTTTTGGTGTGGGTAGGCTCGTTCTAGTTTGATCCATTTTCAATGTGTGTGATTGCTGTAAATGGACCAAAAGTAAGCCTTTCCAAGCTTTCAAGGCACATTCCAGTTTAAATTTCTATGGATTTGACTGGAGCAGTTTCTCATCTGGTTGTTCAGACAAACCTAAGATTTTTTTCTTTCATTCTTATAGTGATACAGTACCTCCGTGATACTCTACCAGAGTCTTTAAAAACATTTCACTTCCCCTGCCACTCTGCTGAGGAACAGAGGAAGTGTTCATTTTGCTGATATCATGAATAAGAAAGTAGCATTCTTATTATGCCACATAATAAGATATTATTGGTAGAAGCCTGACCAAATAGGGTCACTTAAATCTAGAAGTACCATTTGTTATATCACACCTACAGCCAACCCCAAGTGGCCTTATTTAACCTGCACAAATCTGCTGTAGAAGAGCCAATGTAACCTTGCCCAGAGATGGGCACAAAACAAAAAAATGACACACTGTTTTGTTGTGTTGTTATGTAATGGTTGTTTCATTATAAAACAAAATGAAAGAAACTGTGTTGCCCGAAATGAACCAAACCACTTTTTTTCTGTTCAAAAACTGAAATGGGGGAGCTTCCTTGGACTGGAGCAGTTTGGGATTCAGGATTTCAGACAGTAAGGGGAAAGGTGATGGGCTGCAGCAAGATCACCACCCCACCCAGCTGGTTTAGGCTGTGGGGAGGGGTGCACAACTTTACTCCAGCAATGGATCTCACTGCAGCGCATTGCCTGAAGTGAGATCCATCAGCTGGTGTAAAGTCACACCCTCCCCACAGCCCAAGCTGCCAAAATCAGCTAGGTGGTGGTGGCAAGGGGGAGGCTTTACTCCAGCCACAGATCTCACTGCAGCCCGTTGCGTGAAGCGACATCCGTCAGTTGGAGTAAAGTCATGCCCCCCTCCCCACCGCCTGAGCTGCCAAAATCATCTGGATGGCGGTGGCAGGGGGGCTTTACTCCAGCCACAGATCTTGCTGCAGCCCGTTGCCTGAAGCAAGATCTGTTGGCTGGAGTAAAGTCACACCTCTCCTCCCCACAGCCCAAGCTGCCAAAATCGGCTGGGTGGCAGCAGCAATTGGGGGGGGGGGCTTTACTCCAGCCACGGATCTTGCTGCATCCCGTTGCCTGAAATTATATCCGTTGGCTGGAGTAAAATCACGCCCCCCCTCCTCTAAGCCTGAGCTGCCAAAATCAGCTGGGTGGTGGCAGCAAGGTTTTTTTTTAACTCCAGCCACAGATCTTGCTGCACCCCATTGCTTGAAGTGAGATGCATCGGCTGGAGTAAAGCCATGCCCCCTCCCCACAGCCCGAGCTGCCGATGGGTCTTGCTTCGGGCAACAGGCTGTGCTCCAAAACTTAAAGGTAGCCAGTTTGGCAGGGTGCAAAGTCAGTGGCTGGTTGTGAAGCCTTCATTGCACTTTAAGGCCTCACAATCAGCCACCGGGCTTTGCTCCCCACCAAACTGGCTGCCCTTAAGCTTTGATAGGGAGCAAAAGAAGGAGGCAGGTGCTGGGTGATTCCCCATCACCTGCTCCCCCTGGAGTCGGTGCAGCAAGAATGTGCTTTTAAACACCCTGCTTTTTGCAAGGTGTGCATGGGTATTTTAAAAGCAGGTTCTTGCTGTCAGAGCCAGGATTCCCTTGCCATGTCAGGGCAGCCAGAACCCATTTGAACCAAAAGATCACCACCACCACCCAGCTGGTTTTTACAGCCTGGGCTGTGGGGAAGGGGGCCACAACTTTACTTCAGTTGACAAATCTCACTTCAGGCAACGGGCTGCAGCAAGATCTATGGCTGGCGTAAACTCCCCCCTGCCACCACCATCCAGCTGATTTTGGTAGCTCAGGTGGTGGGGAGAGGGGCACAACTTTACTCCAGCTGACGGATGTTGCTTCACACAATGGGCTGCAGTGAGATCTGTGGCTGGAGTAAAGCCCCCCCCTTGCTGCTACCACCCAGCTGATTTTGGCAGCTCGGGCTGTGGGGAGGGGGTGCGACTTTACACCAGCTGATGGAACTCACTTCAGGCAACGGGCTTCAGTTGCTGGAGTAAAGCCGCCCCCCTTCCCCATAGCCCGAGCTGTCAAAACCAGTGTGGTGGCAGTGGCAATCTCACTGCAACCCACCACCTTTCCCCTTATTGTCCGAAACAGTAACAGTTCCAAATTTGAGGACTTCCAGGGAGGAGTCCAAGGAAGCACCCTCTCTTAGAGTTCTGAATTGTTTCATTTCATGTTCTTTCTTTTGGAAAAAGTTTGTTACTCATGAAATGAAATGAAACTACTAAAGAAAGGAAACAAAACAAAACACTATATTTTCATTTCGTGCCCATCTCTACATTCATGCCCATGCATGGCTTCACTCACAGGTGTTCAGGGGGATATGTTTCGTTCATTGCATGAGTGTGAACAAAGGTATTCCAGAAAGAAAATAGTACAGTCTGTATCCAAGTTAAACATGAGATATGCTGTGAGCACTCTGCTTCAAAAACAATGTTTTTTGGATGTTTTGAATGCATGTTGTTTGCTTGTGGCAGTGTGGCAGTAACAGAGGTTTATTTTAGATGTGCTGGATAGCAATAGCTGTATTTCATCCTTCCCAGTATCCTAACCAAACAGTAAAAGAGCTGTGTGGTTTTTAGTAAAAACTAAATAACCATGTTATTTAACCATTAGACATTTCTTATACGCTTTCATCTTCCATGTTCTATATTCTCAGGATCTGCAGTTTTGTAGGCGTATCAGTAGACTGTTATTTCTAACCACAGTGACCACAGGCTTTCCTTATCAGAATATTTCATTTTAATTGAGTTACTATAGCTGTTTAGTTTAAGGGCTAGTGATTGTAGACTGTGAAGGGAAGCGGATTCAGAGATATTTGGCTGTCTTTTTCCAATTACATGCAAATTTGTGTAAGGCTGTCCATTCTCTTATTTGAAAGCAGATCAGGGGCAAATATTATGTGTTACATAATATTCCTTGTGGGTCTCCCATTCATGTTTTGTTTTTAAGGGATTATGTTATTTTCCTCTTAACTGTTGAATATATAGGAGGATCTGGATTGGTTATGAGTGTGTGAATGGATGCAATAAGTGGGGAAAGTTAAAAAATTGATCAACAAAATGAGAGAGGTCACTGATTTGAGAGGGGGAAAATGGTTCCAGGTCTTCACATAATGGGAGATGAAATTTGTGCAAATGTGATAGGGATGTACACTGATTTTTCTGGTGGGTACCACAATTTTAGCAGACATGCTTTCTTGAAAACTGCATGTGTCTGTCAGAGATTTTTCAGAAATTGCTTCCCTCCAGCCCTGTACAGAAAATGGGTTTAATGTTCAACACAGGAGAATTGTACAGACAGGCAGATTATGCATTTCTGAATTTATATTCAGAGGAAATAAAGATAGAGATACGTTTATTAATGAAATATGAAGCCCCCCCCCCACCGGCAGGGCTAGGTAATTCTAGTAATAAGGCCATTTGGTCCAGAATGAAAGCTGTTATCTGAAATTTGGAAGGGCAGAGGAGTAACTAACTGTTTCATTCTGTACATGTTCAGCTGAATGCTACATATCCTGTTGTAATATTATGCTAAAATATTCTGTTTTCTATTCTGTCCTTTTACATGCTAAAAAGAATAAATAAATTCTATATTCTAACATTTTTCTTCAGCATCTTTTGGTTCACACGGTGTAGTATTATACTTGTTTCTGTTTTTCTCTTCTTTCTTATGTGTTGCGTTGCTCTAAATCTTGAGGTGTCATCCACGTCATCCTGCTGGTGAACTGAAACAATATCTGCCCCAAGTGCTGCAGGACCTTTCTAATTAAAATTCGTTGTGATGCAGGAAACAAAATAAATTGCCCAAAGCAAGTCAGCTCAGAGCTTACACAGCATGTGCACCTGAGCACACATACACAAACACACATACATCCTTTTGATTCTTCACATCAACTTATCCTTGACATACAGATTGGAAACTGCAGGATTCTGCCTTCATAGTGTTATGTGTTCTGGAAACAAAGTATGTCTGTAAAAGGATTACAGGTTAGCAAGTTTATCACATTGAGTTAAAATTTACCATGTTGGATTTGTGTATTATATATTGGAGTCTAGTTTTTGAAGAACATGAGTTGTGCGCAGCAACCACTCTCAACCTTTTTTTGTGGGGGCACAACCATAAACACAATATGAAAGAAATCAAGTCCAAATAAAGAATAACAAACCTTATAAGGTGGTATGTGTAGAACTGTGTCAAGTCTGTGGCTGCCTTCACGTGTGTCACCCCCCCCATCCCCAGTGTCCTTTATGGGAATAAAACATAATGTCAGGGAAGAACAAATCACAGCAGAACTGAATACATTTTATAAAGGAATTTAGTTAAGGTTCTAGCCCAATTCATCTCTAGAACTCAAGCCATATTTTATGGTGCAATCTTCTGATAACCAGAAAGGATTTCTTTCTGAATGGTGTTGCAGCTGCTGTTGTCTCTCCTTCCATGGTGACCTTGGTGATGTGGCCAACAAAAGGACGTGTTCGGAGGAATCCTCATGACCTGAAGATGTCCGTGGGATGAAGAAAGAGCACTTGCAGCCCAAGAAATGGGTGCAGAGAGATTTCATATTTTGAATGGAATAGATGGGAAATTATTAACAATCTCAAATGAATATTGGGAAGAAGAAAAAAACTACAACCTTTCCCAAAATGTCCTGACCTCAACAGCTCTTCTCAATTCTTGCAAACTCAAGCCTGTGGCTTCGTGTAGGAAGCCAACCTATCTCATGTTCGGTCTACCTCTTTTCCTGCTTCAATCTATCTTTCCCAGCATTATTGGCTTTTCCAAACAATCTTCTGCCCACGGTAGGGATAGCTATGGCTTCAACATGTTTGCCTCTGGAAATAGTTCAGGCTTGATTTGACGTAACACCCACTTGTTCACCTTTCAGGCAGTCCAAGGTATCCACAACCTTGACTCCAGCACCACATTTCAAATGAATGGTTTTTTAAGAGTTGTGCTTGAATTGGCTCCCCATCCTTAAAGAAACTAAGATGGGAGTACTCAGTATTTCACATATAATGTGGGAGCAAGTCACTTCACATCTTTTGGGTGTAACTCTGCGGCATAACTAAAACAGTGAAGAAATGTCACATAGCCCCATGTTGTCCTTTGTTGCATCTCTGACTGCTAAATGAAAAATGGTTCTTTACATAATTTTCACACAAATATTTTGGTTATTGTCAAACTATAAGAAGGTAAATATCAGTTTACTCTATATATTGTAGCTGTATTAATAAGTAATTGCTTTTTGGCCTTGACTATAACTAATTCTTTATTTCTTTAAAGCAATTTCATAACTCCATTTTAAAGCAGTATATTTCTGTTAGCAGGATATTAGTTATTTAGCTCCCTTTAATCAGTAGAGGCTAATATTCATGTTGCAGGGGCCCCTGTCTTAACAGTGATAACAGTAAAACCTCTTATGTACTTATATGTGCATAATTAGAACTTCACTTAATACCCAGAACAAGCAACATCATGTCATGCTTCCACAGACTCTTCCACAGACTTTAAAACATTTTTCCTAGACATTTTAGGTTGTCTAAACCAATTTCTGGCAGGATAGCATTGGGGGGGGGAGGTTTTCTTTTTTTACATGACGTACAATGAACATTTTGCCATGGATTTTCCCTGAAGAAAAATCTTTTCAGTCCTCTCTGAATTCCCAGTTATTCAACCCCTCCATTCCCTGATTATTTATCTCCTGACTACAAAGATCTTAATTTCATATTCCATTGTAGGAAGAAAGTATCAGTGGAATTGTTTCTTCACACAATTCCTTAAGTCAGGGATGTGGAGGAGTAAATCAACCAACAAAGCCGTTTTGTTTGGCCCAGTGTCTTGTGGTTGTGAATTCCACAAACCTGACCTCTGTTTGGATGGCTACAGATGGCCATGAGAAGTGTGCTGGTGTACACTGTCATCCCTTATGGTGGCAGCAAGTGTTTGGTGAACTGTAGTTCAAAATGTGATGTTCTTCATCTTGATACTGTATAGATATCGATGTTTTAAATTTTATCCCATCTTTGTTTCTCTCCCACCAAGGTAGAGAAAGGAGCCAGGGTGTCCTTTAGGTTTGTTTCTCTGGTATGTCTGGGCAAAAGACAAATCAGAGAAGACAAAGAATCATGGTTTGTTTAGCCGCTGCTGCTTATCCATGACAAGCCAGGGTTTCCATGCAGCCTTTTTTTTTTTTTTTGGGGGGGGGGTGCACTGTCCAAACACACTCTGTTTGGAAGTTGTGGCTCCTTTTTTTCTAGTTGATTTCACCATGGAGCTTTCTTTCCTTTTAAAAAAAAAATAGACTTCAGTTTCTATCACTGTGGAGTAGGGAAATTTCTTACCTCCACGCACTTTCTGTAGGCTATTCATTTAATGTTTCATCCACATTCTTGCTTTATACTTCTCTTCTAAATGAATACCTCAAAGTGTTTAGCCCTGTGTTGCTTATATTTTTCCTCACGCAGATGTATAACTTTTTTGATATGGGCAGTCCAAAATAAAAACATTCCCTACCCCATGGAGATAATCATTTTATACTAGCATTTTGATATTTGTAGCTTTATTTTTGTTTCATGGTTGTGAGCTATCTCTTTTTGAATCTGCACTGATTTTCTATTAGCGCTGGATTTGGGAAGCAGTGTCCCTAAGAATGATAATTTCTTCTTTGCCATCCTGAATGGACAGTAGAATAGCTGACACAAGAACCAGAGCTTTGGAACAGCTATTTTCCAAAGTAAATATCAATTACCGGTAGGTTTATTATAATGCAAAGTTAAACCTTCATAAATGAATTATGTTGAGCTGATCATAATCAACTGGCTACAACAAATGTCTTATATAAGGCCTGATGTTTAATTAATGTCATTGTGGATGACACAAAATTGGGTGGGAGAGCTATAATATCCTGAAAGAGAGTGACAAAATTCAAAATGATTTTGATAGACTGGGCTGAAACCAACAGTGCAAAGTATTGTGCCTAAGAAGAAGACCAAATGCACAGTTACAAGATGGGGGACACTGGGCTACAAGTAAGATGGACCCTAGAATTCTCATAGATCATAAGCTGAATATGAACCAACAATGTAATGCGGCCAAAGAGGGGGCAAATACTATTTTAGTCTGTAGTAACCGAAGTATAACTTCAAAATCCCTTGGTATGCTTGCCCCCCACTGGTTAAGACTCACACTGAATATTGTGTCCAATATTGTGTTCTGGACACCATACTTCAAGAAAGATCCTGACCAATTGGAACATATTAAGAAGAGGGTGAGAAGGATGATCAGGGGGCTGGAAAACAAGCCCTATGAAAAAAGACTGAAAGAATTGGGCATGTTTAACCTAGAGAACAGAAGACTGAGGGACAATATGATAGTACTTGTAAAATATTTGAAATGTTGAGAAGGGGTAGGATTTTTTCTTGATCATGCCAGACTGCAGGAAACACAGTCATGGTCTCATGTTATAAGAACCTAGTTTTCAGCTGAATATCAAGAAAAACTTCCTAACTGTTAGAACAGTTAACTCAAGAGGTGTTGATTACTGTAACATTGGAGGGATTCAAAGGAAATTTGGACAACCACCTGGCAGATGTCCTTTGCTTTGTATTTGTTCATGGAGTTGGGGGGTTGGACTTGATAGTCTTGTAGGCCCTGCCCACTTCACTGTGGCTGCTATCCCGCGGCCTGAAAATCCAGATCTAGGTAAAATGAGGATTCCCCCCCCCCGGAATGGTCCTGTGTCCCCATGGGCACAGTTTAAAGAACCACATATTTTGCTTTCTCATGAGCGGGAACTGTGACACAGTGGAATGAAAAGGTTTTGATGTGGATTTTCCCAGTCCCCATGGACTCAAGTACTGGTTAAAAATCTGCATCAGAACTGAGACAAGCTTTGTACCACCTCAAGACCAGGTACTTGCAAAACTCACTGGGTGATGCTTAAGTGGGTGTGGTCGCATTTTCCCCCTTTAAAGTCCGCTGGTTGTGGGGACACAATTTTATTAACTGCATTTTCAAGCAGTTTGAAGCGGTTTTTAGTGGTGATGGGATAGCAGCCTATTCTATGATTCTGTAATTCTAATATGAAGTTAATTCTAATACTAATATTTAATATGTTCTTTGAAAAGCTCCAGTTACTGTGCTCTTTGGCTGTGCACATTCATCCCCACTGATACATCTGACTGTTTGTAGCTGAAGCACTGAAGCTTAGAGCAGTCACTTATCTACTCCGTTTCTGTTATCACTTCTGTCTTGGTTCCGTTGCAGGACCCTTGCAGAAAGGGACTGATGCTGAATTTACTTGATATACCACAACACCTTTTTGAGGCTAAACTGATCATACATAATTCTTTGTATCTGTGACATGTATTATAACAGGGTACTGGCACTGGGAAATATGTAACTGTTCTTAATAAGTGGAATTATGACAGAGGAGATTCTTTCAGTAGGCTTCTCTATTGCTTTTAGGTGATTAGTCTAACACCTGCACTCTCTTTATTGATATACTATAGTCGTGTTTCTCTTTTTTCCTCTGTGAGATGCTTATATTTATTTGATTGTATTACTTTTTTAAAAAAAAAAATGATTTCTGTTATTGTTGCTGCAAGTGAACAGATCCTGGAATGACAAGGCATTGTAAAGCTAGCCCAAGAGCTATATATAACAAGAAATTCAATTGAGTGCTAATAAATCCATATTTTGTTTTGAATGCTGTCTGACAGGTTACTTGTAGTGTGAAGCCCCTGGTGCTTCACATCTCAGAATAATTCACCATAGCAAGTATATTGACTTTAGGCTGGGCATACCAGGAAACACAAAATGACAGGAGGTGTGATGAGGGATTAATATAAAGTATAGAACTTGTTTTGTGAAAAGAGTGTTCTTCTAATAGTTCTTTGTAGCAGTTGTTGAACTCTAGAAAAAGAAGATGACCATTGGCAAAAGGATGCTGATATAAGCTAAAAGCTGGAAGGCATTGTTGTATGTGGATTTTCATTCTTGATAGCTAGAGGAGGTGTGACACCTTTTAGATAAGGAACAAAATGATTCATGCATATTTTTGAGGTTCTGACTAGCCACTCACAACAGATATATTCAGTAAAAATGGATTACAGCAGAGCTGATTTTCATAATATGATTGTGCATTTAAAAGGGAGATGGAGGAAAGGGCAAACATATTTTAAAACGAATACATCAAAGTAGTTGTTCTGTAAAACAGTAGAGAACTATCCAATGTGTATAAGTTATATGTCTTCCTACTAGCATATTGAACTGGCTTAGGCACAATAACCAGAGTGCCATCTGAAAATCCTTATACAATATTACTTATGCTGGATTGGATGAATAACAGTCAAGACCTCACATACAGGTTTGCGTTCATCCTCCTCCTTCTGTTACCAGTTCTTCATTGATTGGTCTTAGCAGCCCAGACAACTCCAGCTCAAACTTTTGCTCCTTCCTTCTGCCTGTCAGTGTACAAAATATGTCACCCAGAGGAGGAACTTTTATTGGCATTTTGACTTGAAAATCTTTTATTTCAAGTGTAAACCACATGTAAGTTAGCTTTCTGATGTTGCATTCCAGATACAGTAGTTGAGAACATTGTGTGGAAATTTGGGAAGTATGGATTTAAACAGGCTATTTGGATCTGGTGCTATCTCACAAGTGCTGTACATTGTCACACTTGTTGGCAGGTGCAGTTTAAACAGACAGTTTTAAGCCGATGTGGAAGCAGAGATGCACCCTGTGGTTTCTTTATCTGTCCAGCAAACTTCCCTTTGTTAAGGGCAAACGGACAAGCAGAACCTGCTATGTTGTGAGGTCTCCTGGGTCTTGATGTTTTCTCTAGTAGCAGCAAGAATGGCAGTGTCTGGGTCTTTCTGATCATATGCTCAGTTCAGTAAAGCATCACCCACCTTTCCATTATGCCTCTCATTTCATGATCCTCTATCTCATTGCCAACCTGGAATTTGTATGGTCCGGAGGAATGACAGTGGATTTTGCTCCAGTTTTGTACATGCTGCTAGGTTATCATCCTGATAGGTAGTACCATTTTCCTCCATTTCTTTTAATTGATTCTGTGTCCTCGTCTTTTCCTCTTCCAGCCTGCCCCATTGTTCCCCTGGCTTCCCATTGTTGCTTTAATTTTCCTGGCTCTTCCTGCAATGCCTAAGCAGGATATGGGAGAAGACAGAGGATTTTAACAATCTCCTTTACCAGTGAGTAAATTTCCCTTTCATGTCTGCTGTGTCTTTTAGTAGCACCCTCCATCAATCTGTTTCACCAGTTGATTCTGTTGTACAAAGAGAAAATGGACAATGGTATCATTTTTGCATGACTGGTAGTGATTGCAGTCCATGGTATCTTGAGTATCTGGGACAGCATAGGCCTCAAGGTTCTGTAGATGTTTCTTTATTGAAGTCGTTTAGAAAGAAAAGGGCTGAGAAGTATATGGTTACAAAGATGTATTTTCTCCCGCAAATGATTTCATGAATGGAAGCATTCATGTTCGTTCTGTAATGAAGCAGGTGAGGAGAAGACTAGAGCGCAGCTGGAGAAGAACCCGGACGGTTAATAATAAGGCTGCCGTTGTTTCCCAGACTAGGCGCTATTCCAACGCAATCAGGGAGGCTCAAAGATCTTTTTTCTCCCTGAGAATTGGTGAGGCCTCGAACCGCCAGGCGGAGCTCTTCCGGGTGGTTCGAGACCTCACCAATCCTAGTCTGGCAAGGCCTCCTCCTACTGATTTCAGTAGCGAGAACTTTGCAGCCTTCTTTCGATCAAAAATTGAGGCCATCCGGACCGGCTTCGACTCCAGTTGCAGTAGCACTGTCCCGGCATCCCCAGTTGCTGGTCCGCCTTCGTTGCCTCGGTTGGAAGAGCTTGGGCCTGTTTCCGCTGTCAAGGCCTCCAAGGCTATGGCTCACTGCCGGCCGGCGTCTACTCCTTTCGATCCCTGCCCTGCCTGGCTTATAAAACCTGCCAGCGGGACTATGGCCGAATGGGCTTCGGTCATCGCCACCGCCTCCTTCAGCGAGGGGGTCTTTCCCTCCCGTCTGAAGGAGACGGTGGTAAAGCCCATTCTTAAAAAACCTGGCCTGTGTCCAGACGATTTAGCGAACTATCGTCCTATCGCTAATGTCCCGTTTATGGGTAAGGTGATCGAGAGGGTGGCGGCAGTTCGGTTGCAGTCGTACCTGGAGGATCGGCAGTGCCTCGATCCTTGCCAGTCCGGGTTCAGGCCTCGTCAGGGGACCGAAACAGCTTTGGTCGCACTGCAAGATGACCTAATCCGGGCGGCCGACAGGGGTTGCTCTACCCTGTTGGTTCTCCTGGATTTGTCAGCGGCCTTTGATACCGTCGACCACGGTATTCTGTTGGATCGGCTCTCTGAGGTCGGGATCGGAGGCACTGCTCGCAGTTGGCTCCGATCCTTCCTGGAGGGCCGTCCTCAGTACGTCCAGCATGGGGGGGGGAGTTGTCAGCTCCTTGGATCCTCCCTTGTGGGGTTCCACAGGGGTCGTCGCTGTCCCCTATGCTGTTTAACATCTACGTAAGGCCGCTGGCTGGGGTCATTAGGAGATTTGGAGTCTGCTGTCATCAGTACGCTGATGACACGCAGCTCTATCTCTCCTTTTCCACCTCTGCAGTGGAAGCTGTGAGGATCCTTGATGAGTGCCTGGATGCCGTACTGAGTTGGACCGGGGCGAACAGGCTTAGGCTCAACCCCGAGAAGACGGAGGTTATGTTCTTTGGGAGTTCACCATCTGGGTACGGTGGCCCTCTTCCCTGGGGGGGGGGTTCCCTCCAGCCGGCGGAGAGGGTGCGGAATCTGGGCGTGGTCCTGGACCCGGCGCTGACCATGGAGGCTCAGGTGGTGTCGGTGACCAGGGCCGCCTATTACCATCTTCGTCAGATCGCCCAGATCCGCCCGTACCTGGATGTTGACTCTCTGAGAACAGTGGTCCAAGCACTGGTGATCTTGAGATTGGACTACTGCAACGCCCTCTACATGGGGTTGCCCTTGACTCTTCTCCGGCGCCTGCAGCGGGTACAGAACGCGGCGGCCAGGCTGGTGGTAGGTGCGCGTCGATATGACCGCATCACCCCAGTCCTGGTCCGCTTGCACTGGTTGCCCGTTGCAGCCCGGATTAGATTCAAGGTCTTGGTTTTTGTTTATAAAACCCTCCATGGATTCGGACCGGACTACCTGACAGAGCGCATCGTCCAGCGATCCACCTCAGCCCGTCCTGTTCGGCAGGTGCGAGCGCACTCGCTGCGGGTTGCCACCCCATGAGAGGCCCGGAAGACGATTACTCGGAACCGGGCCTTCTCAGTGGCAGCCCCTTCTTTATGGAATTCCACCCCCAGCGAAGTGCGCTCTGCAGAGTCCCTGCAGGCCTTTCGGAAAGCTTTGAAAACTTATTTTGGGAGGCCTTTGGCGAGTTTTAGTTTAATTGTTTTTCCCCCCGCCATAGCTATTGATCGCTATTGATTGATCTTATTAAATTTTTCGACTGTCGATTTTGGTTAAGATTTGCTTCTCCGGCAGGCTGGGATGCAGGAGGATTTTATATGTCATGTCTGTCCTATTGTGGCATGTTGATCTTGTTTTATTATATTCGGCTGTATTTGATTGTTTGTTGGTTGGCACTGACTGCCCTTGTTAGCCGCTTAGAGTTCTACATGTAGAAGATAAGCGGGATATAAATACAACAATAAATAAATAAATAAATAAATAAATAAATAAATAAATATTTTGTAGATTGCATTAACAATTTGTAGAGGATATATGGCTGTAGTTTAGCCTGAAACAGCACAAGCTAAATTGAAAAATTGAAACAAAACATAAGCAAATTAATAAAGACTTGTTGATATAGACAAACACATTGTAGAAAAAATGGATTGTAAAAGCAGGTGTATGAGAATTTAATTGTAATGGGATAAATACTAATGAAGTGTGATTCTAAATGCATTTCAATTTTAAATACAAAGAAATGAGCTTTCATTTTAAATAAATGTATTGTGGCATTTTAAGGTAAATATTAATTTGGTTTTAAAGAGACAAATTAAGAGGCTTATAACCTTAGTCTGTGTTGCTGGTCTTCATCAGAAATGTGGAGTATGTACTTTAGCTAATGAAGTACCACTTGATGAAATCATTTTTGATATGTGGCTAATTAGAAAATGTTTCTCTGTATGCAGGATTCACAGTATGCCGATATTGGCTTGTGCATTTTGTTGTGTATGTTAGGACATGTATTATATCAGAGATTTCACCTTTGGTTTAAACAGTACAGTATCACCCATAGTTTAGTCTTGGCAGTAATCTTGTGTATTTGCAGATTGAATAAATGTTACAGGCCATGAAGGTTATGTCAACTGTTAATTACCAGTCTTAGAAACTTTACAGGTGAGCTAAACATAGACTCGTGGTTGAAAAGATCACTCAGAACATATTTCTGTATTGTTTTAAAATATACTAGTTGGAAGAGAGACCCAGACCTTCAGACATTAATCTGGAGGACTGCTTGAGAAGTGAATGAAAGCTAATGGCCGAGTATCCCTTTTCTCACCTACAAGAGCTGGCCTACAAGGAAGTATTTTTGCCAGTGACACCACTTTTAGTTTTCCCAAACAACTTTTGTTGCTAACCTGACAACAAGGTAGTGTCTGGGGAGAAGATTTGGGATCCTTCAGGGCATATTGTAGGGGGATTTGACTGCTAATGTTTCCGCTAAAACAGTTGTTCTCAGCCTTGGGTCCCCAGATGTTCTGGTGAAGTCTTCTGGGAATTTTAGTCCAAGGACATCTGGGAACCAAAGGTTGGGAACCACTGCTCTAGAATAAAAATTAAACCAAATGCTTTTCTATATGCTCTCAAGTAATCTCTGACTACTAGAGGCCGTAATAGGGTTTTAAAGCTACCTGAGATTTCTAGGGGAGTCTTTGTATGATACCACATCTGAGTACAGTCACCCCCCGCCATTTCGCGGTTCCGGTCCTGCGGTCCTGCTACATCGCGGGATCGCAGTACCTGCACCGTGGGGGGGGATTCTGGTCGCTCCATTTCTCTCCCCCCCCGCACCTCCAAGAAGCCTCCGGAGGGCTGTGGGGATGGATGGCGTCCCTCTCCGCAGCCCTCCCGGGTGCCTATGGAGGGCCTCGTAGCTGCACGGGAGGGCTGTGGGGATGGATGGCGTCCCTCTCTGCAGCCCTCCCGGGTGCCTATGGAGGGCCTCGTAGCCACGCGGGAGGGCTACGGAGATGGATGGCGTCCCTCTCTGCAGCCCTCCCGGGCGCCTCTGGAGGCCCTCGTAGCTGTGTGGGAGGGCTGCAGGGATGGACAGCCTCCCTCTCCGCCGCTGCTCCTGGCGCCTACGGAGGGCCTCGTAGCCATGCAGGAGGGCTGTGGGGACGGACGGCGTCCCTCTCCACTGCCGCCCCGGATGCCTACGGAGGGCCTCGGGCCACGGGTGGCTGCACAGGAGGGCTGCGGGGACGGACGGCGTCCCTCTCCGCAGCCCCCCTGGGCGCCTCTGAAAGGCCTTGGAGTCGCGCAGGGGGGTGGCGGGGGGTGATCGGGTTGTTCCTCGCTGCCCCGACGCTCCTCCGAGGCTTTGGGCACAGGTGCGCGATCACCCCACCCGCCCCCAGGCCCCCCACCCACTTCCGCATATCAAGGATTTTCATGGATTGTGTGTGGGGTGGGTACCCCCCGGGGGTTACTTTATTCTATACCTAGAAAACCCTGGAAAGGGCTGCTGTAAGTTGGAAATCACTTGTTGGTATGCAGTTATTATGATGAATTTCCATGGCCCAATAAGGATTTGATTGGCCAGAGTGATGGTCTAAACACCAGTTCATCACTCAGCTTACACCACTAACTAGACTAGTTCTATATCCAATCAAGACATAATCCAATCCTCTCTCTCTCTCTCTCTCTCTCTCTCTCTCTCTCACACACACACACACACACACACACACACACACACACACACACACACACACACACACACACAGAGAGAGAGAGAGAGAGAGAGAGAGAGAGAGAGAGAGAGAATTTCTGATGGCATATAAACACATGTGGTCCATTGATTTACTCACATGTACAATGCTGTAAAACCTTGGCTGCAAGTACCTTGTTCTGCAATTGTTCACCAAGATGAGCAAAAAATGAGCAAAACTGTTACCTTGATTAATGAGCAATGTCTTCCAATGTGAGTGCTGTAGTGAGGGAATAAAAGGAGGTGATTACCCAAGGGAGCTTCACTTCTGTGTGATTTTTGGATGCCTGCAGCATTCTACCACCACACAAACCCTTGCCTTTGTTACTCCTAGGGAAGCCTTCTCAACTCCATGCCAGTGAGCTGCTGGTGGCAGTGGCTCTTAACTTGTAAGTGGCTGTCAAGCTGGTGGCTTGGCTGCCTATGTATTTCCTCCACTCGCTCTTCCCCACATCCCATTTCAAACACAACATGCACCCCCATTCCCTGCTTTGCTAAGTGATGTCTCAGATCTCTTTCATCCTTTCACATCTCCTCTTGCTCCTTTCTTGTTTGCCATGGCTCCTCCTCTGGAGCACAAAAGAGAGAATACAGGGTTTTAATGTATTCTCTAAGGCTTTCACGGGTGGGATCTGATAGTTGTTAGTTTTTCATGCTGTTTGGCCATCTTCAGGGGTAGCAACGATCCTAGATGGGTAGATGGGTGTCGTTAGCTGTTCTATTGTGTGAACTGATCACCTTAGTGGGGGAGAGATCACTGAGCTTTGACTTTGTATATTTTTTAGACTTTCTTCTTTTTGTTGAAACTGTGCTTATGTTTGTGGATTTTAGTGGCTTCCCTGTGTAGTCTGACACACAGGGTTTTGGTTCTATTTTGCTCAGCTGCATTCCAACGTCCTTCCCTTGTGCTAAAAAAAAGTTTTTGTGGGTTCCTGCATGGAAAGTGTGTGCATTTGTACCTCTCCTCTCTCTCTCTCTCTCTCTCTCTCTCTCTCTCTCTCTCTCTCTCTCTCTCTCTCTCTCTCTCTCTCTCTCTCTGTGTGTGTGTGTGTGTGTGGGGGTCTTCAACTAGTTCTGCAGCAACATGTGGTTTTCAAAGGTAAACGCAGGTTTATTTTTTATTATCTTTATTATTTTGTATTATATTATAGTATTGTAATCATTTTATATGAATATTTTTGGTTTGTAGAATGAATCATATGAGTTTCCATTATTTCTTATGGGGAATATTTGCTTTGATATACAAGGGTTTTGGATTATAAGGATATTTCTGGAATTATTATTACAGGGTTTTACTGTATTTACACTCATTTAGGGTATGAAGGATCAACCGTATCCTTCTTATGCTCGATGTTTCCCACCACTGTCGTGGGAAGTGTGATAGCTGTAGTGTTATATCTGTTATTTTTGCTCCAGTGCAGATCCTGGAAAATAGGTTTTTTTTTTTAAAAAAATGTCCAAAGCTTTTGAACTATAGTGTTACTTTTTTATACAGAACGGCCATACTCACACTAATCATATGGAGATTATATCAAGATTTGGTCTTAAAAATTAATCTTGTCAGAATCTACTCCAGCGATATATTATTTTTTAACATGAAAATCTATCATGGCTGAAATCTGATCATAAAGAATATTAAGAAACATAAACAGGGACTTTTAGATTTCATCTATGTAGGAATTCCCCCAGTTACATTTGTTTTCATGTTAATGAATTCGGATTCCATCAGCAATTTTTCAATCTGTGAAGAAAATAAGGAAGATAAGTAGTTTGAACTAAACTCAGTGGAAGCTACAAGGGATTACAAATTTGTTTGCTTGTTTGTCTTTACAGCAGCTTCCTGTTCAGAATCTAATGGGCACAGACTACCACACTCATAGGCCACTACCATACTTCCTTGGGAAGCCACTTTTTATTTTGCATTGCCTTATCTCCTCCCATAGTCACGTGGTCGCTACAGCGGTTTGGCAGTCTGCAGTTCAGCAGTTGCTTCACAGTCGGATTCCCCACTCACACTTGGCTGAACCGCTTTAAACTACGACAGGGAAATGGCAGAAACGGGGAAAACAAAAAAGGCGGCATAGCTTGTCCGCAAATACAAACAAATAGCTTTAAAAGGGGGTGCAGGAACCAATTTTAAAAAACACCACCCCCAGTGGTCGTCGTAAGAAAAACTGACACAGCAGTCAAAAATGGGCGTGGCCAAGGGGGCTCTTCAGAAAAAGCAAATTGAAAAGCAGGCAGTGATTTTTAAGGCGATTTGTCTTTAAGGAAAAGGCATTTCAAATCTAAAGTGTGGTAGCAGTCTTAATCTCCTGCAATTTCAATAGCGTTTACCTCTGCTCACCCATTTACCAGAAGAAGAATGGCTGCCAGAGTGTGAATTCATTTGGTTGAGAAATTGTGAACACCTATTTGATTTCTTGATTAAAGCACCCAGAAATCTGGATGAGGAAATTCCTACAGACATGATGGGGTTATAATATACAAATTGTGAAAATCCCCCAAATCCCTAAAAATATTGTAATATTTAAAACTGTGGTGGGGCTGGGCAAAAGCAAACCCTGTGAGTTGCCTAATTATTGCATGTAGGCACGTAGGACAGTGTTCACAGCAGATGACACATAGTAGCAGCAGTACTGGAAAGACAACAGTGTGGAGATTTTCAGTACGTTCTGTGAACCATTTTGAATCTGCTTTATGTGGAGGAATTCTGAAACGGAAGGAGACACCCATATGTGTAAGCAGGCTAGACTTCACTTGCTAGACCTGGTGGTCTGTACTTTTCAAGTTTTATTAATATCAACTTAATGAAAAAAGTTAAAATAGCAAGCTCTTGCGAATGATTCCTTTGTTGTTTCAAAAATTTTCACATGAGCAGTGCAAATTATAGGATTTTCAAGGGGATTTATCTTTCACTCTGTTGTGTCAATAGATGATATACAATTACTAAGCCATAGTAATGCTGAGGCACTGAAAATGTGCTGTTGCAACAAGATATCCCCCAAACCAATAAAAGTAAATTTGGGATCTTAAATTAAACCCTATACATTGCAACCTAAAACCCCATCACTTTTATCTTTTCCTTTCTTTTCAAAAGTGCTGCTGACTGTTGTATTTGCAGTTCCTTTTTGGCAAGTTTTTTTAGTTTCTTAAGGTGTCATTTATCAACTGTCCTGACCACATTTTTCATCCTCCTGTTTCACGTCTTAGGTTGTCAGGCAGACTTCTCATCCGCTTCATTGTTCTTCCAAAGATTCCACTCCCCGGCTGTATTTTTCAGCTTCTCAGGCAAATTATCTCATTTTTTCCCTTAAGAGGAAGTCCTTCAACCTGCTCTCTTCTGCTGCAGCCAGACTAGTTTTTTCTCCTCTTCCTGGCTTTCATGGGTTTTCTGGCCACAATTCAGGCTCTTATTCCACCAAATGTGTCAAAGAATTAGTTCTGTGCAATCTGCCCTCCACAACACTCCTGGAAACTATCTTATACCAGGGAAGATTATTGTTCCATCTGGCTCAGTATTGTTTAAACTGATGGGCAGTAGCTTACCCAGGGTTTCAAACTAGTCTCTATTAAACTCCATTGTATGTCAGTACATTTCCCTATATGCTGTATTTTCTAATATCATTCTCCATCACTTTGTCTCTCCAGATGGATTCCACTGTGCAAAGAGAAAAATGGACTAGGCTAGGGTATATTTTGGTTATGAGTGATAGGAATGGCAATCATTTGGTAACTTGAATATCTGGGAATGTAGGCCAGAAGGATCATAAGACACTGCTTTGTTTTAAGCAGTTGAGCAAGAAAGAGGCTGGAAAGTATATGACTCAGAAAAATATATATTTTCCCTTCTGTTGTATTTCCCCAGCCTTTTCTTGACAGCCGATGGTTTGATGAATGGAAACATGTTCCAGAATGTTTTCTACTCTTTTGGCTTAAACAGTCTTTGGAGATTGCATCTACAATTTATAGAGGACATAACGGGCATACTATATAAGCTATATATCATTGTTCCATCTCTCTCAGTATTGTTTACACTGACAGCCAGTGTTTCAAACAAGAGTACTTCTGAGGCTGACCAGAAGATGTAAAGAATAGGACTTGGGACCTCCTCCATGCAAAACTGTGCATTAATGGTGAGCTATGGCCCATCTCTCTATTGTAGGCCTGGCTTGAAGCCCAGGATTAAGCATGGCTATAAATTGTACAAGGGACTGTCATGTAATTATCCAGACCATTGGTCTGTCTTTCCCAGTACTGTCTGTTCTGTGTGGATGCAGCTTTCTTGGAGGTTGCCAGAAGAGGTCTTTACCACCATCATTATGTAAGATCCTTTATCTAGTGATGCCATTGGTTGACCCCAGGAATTTATACATAATGAATGGTGTGTTCAGCCATTGAGTTTTGATCTCTATATTCAAGGCAGTAATATCATGTTTCACCATTATTATTTATGGTCAGCAGTTTTGTAAGAACGGATGCCCTTGCTACTTGTATTTAAAGAATTTCTGTGGGCTATAGAGTAACTCAAGGACAAGCTTGACTTTGTAAACCTGTGCTTTGAAAAGCATCTCAAGTTGATAAATGCTTGAGGCAGAGTATCATACTCGTTCTTTTCGTACAGCTTTTACCCCACACCTCATTTTTTTGCATTTGCATTGTAATTGTTTGATTCTTTTTTGTAAACTGGCCTCATAATATGGTTAAAGTGTGGGATAAAATGTTTAATGGATGATACTGAAAAATTGCCCTTGAGAAAACCTGAAATTGTTCGATGTTGAATTGTTAGAAATTTGATACTGGATATCCAAAACTTACTTATATTTAGTGGGTGAGATCATGCTGTGTAGTGGTGATGACAGAGCAGCGAAGCCACGTTACATTCATTCGACGTTCCTTTAATGATTTTGGTGTGCACTAGATTGTCAGTGTTTCCTTGCAGCCATGCCGGCCACGTGGCCATGGACTTGCACAACACTGGCTCTTTCTGCTTGAATATGGAGATGAGCAGCACCCCTAGAGTCAGACACGACTCGCACGCATGTGCGGGGGGAACCTTTACATTTACCTTAGATTGTCATTGCATTGTAACAAATTGTACAAATCTATAAAATTGCCTTAAATAGATGGATTTTTGCTATTGCTGATTATGTCATCCCCAAAGATTTTAGCCAGTGTGTGGTTGGGGAGTCTGTACAATACCACCCACCCAAACAAGAATGTAGGAAGTCTTCATATATATTCTAAGCATATAGTATATATCCAGACCTGGCTAATGTGAATAAAGGGTTATGACTTTGCTGATAGTGATGCATCAGATTGATAGTTTATTTCAAGGTAAATGCAGTCATGCTAAAACTGATTGGTATTATCCGTCATGTGTGTATGACCTTAGAAAACTACATTTCATATCAAGACTTTCATTTGCTAGGGAGAGTAGAATGAAGATGGATGCATCTTGAAATATATTAATCTTTCCAAAACAAGCAAATTATTATGAATAAAAACCACATTGATTTTAGATTAGTGCTTACCCTACTACAAATATACAGTGCTAAGTTGGAGCTTGCAACCAGGTCCCCGTGACCTTCTAATGTGTAATGAAGCGATCTGCACAACTTCAAGAAGTAATTGCTGTGTAGACAAGAATGACTAGAAGTAGCCATGTAGCAAACCTCATCACAGAGCCACTTATCACAAAGTATCTGGTCCTGTCCTCTGTTGTGTGTGACAAGTAGCTGGCCTTCCTCCCAAATGCTAGAATTGCTCATGTGGGTGGATGTTCTCTTTATTGTCTGCTTTCTAACACTAAAGTGGGGGATGGATGGAAATTCTTGTGAACAATGTGTTTTGTGGCCAGTGTGTGTGAAGAGCCTTGAAGGAAACTATTCATTATGTCTTGTCTCTTCTTGTTCCAGTGGAGGAAAGGGAACAGATGGAGGGTGCTCACTGCAGTTTCTGATAATGGTGTCCAAATGTACCCACTGACTTGACCCTCAGATAGGGAAATGGGAACTTTGGTCTTTACTGCCTGAAGTTGCTTGCAATGTGTTACAAGTTAGGAAAGGCTAGTAATTAAACATAAACTTGGAAGTGTTAGAAGACATCAGTCTTATTTAATTTATTTTCACTGAACCATTGAGCACTAAATAACAAAAGGGAAAACTGAAGTTTTTGAAAGCAATCTATTGACCCACATTGGTAGTGTTACAAGCTGTATAGTCTGCTTTGATTCCATACACGTGGAATGTGTAGCTACATTGCTGTCAGTCTTCTGCTCCTCACAGTTCAGTCCTGGAGGTGTTTACTCAGAAATATGTCTCTTTGAGTCCAATACGATTTATTCCAAGTGAGAGGAGGATTAAATTGCAAAAATAATTAATGAAGTTGCTGAAGGAATAGAGTAGCCATCTCTATCATTTTAAGATGTGCAATTAAAATAAAGATGTCTGAGTGTCGCGAGGTGAGAGAGAATGGAATGCTGAATGAGACAAAAATAATCAACTAGATTTGGTAATAAGCTTTCTATTTATATGAAAACACAACAACAATGTAACAGCACTAGTGCTACATGGTTATTCTGCAGAGAATGACTAGAGACCATCTCTCCAGTGTGCATTACTGTGATTACCTGTCCGGGTTACAGGAAGGGATGTCAACATAGCAGAGAATGTTTGTTTGTTTTTTATTTTCTGCAACTAAAACAAAATCTGTAATATTCTGAGGGGGAGATTATTTCCTCTACTACATCATGCTATTCAATTTAGCTTGATAAAATACCTTTTCTCCTGAAAAAGGCCAACACTTTCATAAATCTTACTTTTAAATGAAAACGTTTTGTGAGCCTGAAATGTTTTTATATGTGAATCTCTAAAGTACCTGTTAAATGTATTTTAGTTCCACATTCTTAAGTAATAATGTTATTTGGTTTTATAGAGAAACTGCTACTGTCAAGTCATACAGTTGTAATCAGTTGTAAGAATTTTGGCAACTGATGTAGATTTACTCGGTCATTTTCCATGTGGCTGGATTTGTAGTTGGAAATGTAATCAGTTACATGTTGTATCTAGCTATATAATCTTCATGCTCTATTAACTGTGATGTTACGAAAATGGCTGTTGGCCATTTTCCATTTTGTTGTTACCCTTAGGATTTGCACTAAAACACAATTTTTGGAGGGCAATGTAAATGGTCTTTCCAAATATTTTTATGATCAGAATGAGACTGCATGCCTTCGCTTGATGAATGCTGAGCACACAGTGCCTACTGTACATTATGTACTGCCACTGCAACTTACAACTACAATAATCTGGCTTCTGTTCCTATCGCTGTGCATTCTATCAGTGTCATTCTTTGATCTAACATAGGCTGAGAGAGGGAACAAAAGAATTAGAGTATGTATTAAGAACATAAGCAATGAAGCAGAGAGGAAATCTTTATATGTGAGTACTGCCATGGCTTGTCTCACTGGAAACTTTGTGAAAGATGTTTGCTCTTGAAAAACATTATGGATCAGTTTAAATGGCTTCTTCCAGGTATTGTTTTAAAAGAGAAAAAAAACATTCCTTTTAATTTCTGTTCTGCCTTTTACACAAAATTTAATTCAACACATCAGGGGGAAATTGAATATCATTTTTCAGTTCATCACTGAATGATTTGGTCCTTTTGAGAATTACAAAATTATGTACAATTGATGGGTTTTATGAAGACAGAAGTGTATTTAAGAGTATGCATGCCATGTATGAAAAGTAACAGAAAATATTGCATTTTGTAAGCATGCAGGCTTAACTGTTTGCATTTTACACCAGGGGGTTCTCTCTGTTTACC
Organism: Phrynocephalus guinanensis; assembly: GCA_037367245.1. NCBI lineage: Eukaryota > Metazoa > Chordata > Lepidosauria > Squamata > Agamidae > Phrynocephalus > Phrynocephalus guinanensis. The sequence continues at coordinate 53,582,732 of CM074740.1, forward strand.
GTCTCCTGCTCCTCACTCCTAGTTCTTTTGTTTATTTCATACTCTTGGGATCTTGTAATTTATAGTGCATTAAGCATCTGTTGCATCAAAAGCTCTCTGAAGAGCCTTCCATTATTTATGCCATTTAATATTAGGAAATAAGTTGTTGTGCAATAAAAAGCAATAAAAAGTCAACAGTACACTACTATATGTCAGTTATTTTTTCTTAGTCTCTAACATACCATTTGATTCTGACTGAAGTAATGGTAAACAGAAGCAGAACACTTTTAAACAGTTCCAGTCGCAGATTACTTATTTGATCTCCCCCCAGTCTCCCACAGATGAAGACCAAAGGAGATGGGATGATAGCAAACAGAAGTGCTCTCGGTTTCCTCCCTTGATGGGAGGGAAGAAGTGCAGCACAGGTAAATAGGAACCCCTATAGAGATGGTACACAAACATTTCTTCATATGTGGTTTTCTTGATTTATTGGCCACTGGCTGTGGCTCTCCAGTGCAGCAAGACTACCATCTTCATGAGATTATTACCCATGCTTTCACTTATCCACTGCCTAAATTGAGAAGCTGAAGTTTTGTGTTGAGGGCAATGTCCCTTGCAAACAAGAGGGGAGGAAACCCAATCCTTTGAGAAGACCTGGCCAGGGTCCCTTCTCTGTACCATACATGGATATGAGAGAAACTGCAAGTAAGTGCTGTAAGATACTGGGGGGAGGGGGGTAGAATTTTCTGGCACCCCCAGGAGATGTAAAATTTCTGGAAATGTTGAAGCTCGGAAAAAACTGGTTTTTTCCCCGTTCCCCACCCCATAGTCAGAAAAGAACAGAACTATTCAGAAAAATTGGGGGGGAAAGCTACATTAGCAATGTGTTCTTGAAAGCTTTCATGGCCGGGTTCTGATAGTTGTGAGGAGATTTTTCACAACAAAACTCACAACAGCTACGTTAGTACTTTCACTCATCTTTTACAGCTTGAAATTCATTCTGTTACTTTAGGAACATAAAATATGACTATGGACAATTTGACTTGGCATAAAATTGACACAAGTAGCATATTAAAATATAGTGTATCCAAAAATTATTATAAACAGAATTTACTTTTAAAATAATATTTATTTGTAATTGTAACAAATGAAGTAACAATCTTCTGAACTGTTTGCTAGTTCATGTGGAACAACAACAACAACAACAACAACAACTCCTCTACAAAACAATGTTTAAAATCCAGAATTAATAATTATTCATATTTCCTCTCCACAGTATTAAACAAAAACAAAATAAAAATCTCATTCTCAGAACTGAAGAGTGAGGAAATGTATAGAAGGGAGTGTGACTAAGTTTCAGTGAATGGGCATGAAATGTAATCAAAATCATTTTTCTTGTGACAATATCAGCACCTCTTAAAGGAAGAAATGCATCTTGTTCTTGCATTGGCGAGTACAGTTTGTAAGTCAGGACTTGCTTTTCCTCAGTGCACAGAAATTAGAATAATCTGATACTATTCATATTAGAGATGGGCACGAGATGGGCACGTTTCCATTTTCATTTTTTTGTTTCGTTACGCAACAAAACGACAAATGAATTTTATCTCTAAAATGAAACGAAATGAACAGTAACACCAGAAATTTTGTCGTCTGTTTCGTTTTCGTTATGGCAGTACATTGAACTGCTATAAAAGCTAAAAAAAATCACAAAAAATGAAATAAATGGTAACGAAATGGTAATGAAAGGAATGAAAACGAAAACGATTTTTTTGCAAAAATTCATGAAAAACAGAAACGAACTGAAACAGACCCCCTAAACGACAAACGACAAATGAAACACCATTTTTTTGATTCGTGCCCATCTCTAATTCCTATTTTTAAATAAATGATTTGGAAAATATTAGAACACCCTGTCTTAAAATATTTCATTCATCATGTTAAAATAAGACATTCCATAATCATTTTTCTTTTTCTTCTTTCACTTTTTCTAATTTTTCAGAAAAAAACCAAAAAGGCTTCAGAAAAACACACAGAAAACCCTTGTTTTTTTCTCTTAATATTTTTTTTAATCCCCCCCCCCGGGCCTTCACATCTCTTCCCGTGGATGGGTTTCTTGATGTCCAAGGGAGCCTTGGGTCACACTTTTGGAAATACTGTACTGCCCCATAGTTTAGTTGCTTTGTTTGCATGGTTTTCTTTTGGCAAGGCACTGGAAGGAAATCAGTTGTTGACAAGTGGAAAAGTGTGTGTGGAGAGGTCAAGTTCAGTTCTACAGCATTGGCATGCCTCTAAGTACCATGAGCTAGAGGATGCTTCTGAACCTGCCCTAATGACTTCCTTGTTTGTGTCTCATTGGTAACTGGGGGACTGTTGTGTGACAGAATCCTGGATGAGATAATTCAGTTCAGGTGTTCTGATGGCAGAAAGGATGATATTGTCATGCCCTTGCTTAATGGCAGTTACCTTAAGTTGTATTCATTGAGGGTAAGCTGGAACCATGCCTTCCTCGACCCTGGCAGGAAGAGACCTATTGCTGGATTCTGCCTACCATGTACCCCCTGGAGCCCAAGAAGCTGAACTCATGAAAGATAGCAGTTCAGTGCCTGAATCTGGAGGCGGGGTGGGTGGGAAGATTGGTCTACATTCCAGCTCATGATAGTGACGCAGGATGAAGGTGTGAGCTCAACTGGAGTCTCTAGTTCCCAATCCTGGGTCTCCAGATGCTCTTGGTCTAAAACATTCCGAAACCTTCACCACTAGCTGTGCTGGCCAGGATTTTGGGAAGTTCTAGTCCAAGATGATCTGGGGGCCTAGGTTGGGAACCACTGCATCTGGGCAATGTGCTTGGCTGTAAGAAAGGGCTCCTTTGCAGAAAAGTCCTCTTGAGAAGTAGGGCATCTCATTGAAGGAAGCTGATTCTCCCAGGATGGCCAATGAACCAAGTCTTGCAGCTGAGTTCCTTACACAAATGCCAAAGCTATGGAAAGATTTCCAGCTGAGCCAAAGCTGGGGGCTATCGCAGCTCAGCTGTATAAAAACCTTAGACTGTGACTAGGACTTTGTTAGAAACTGTATCTGTTTTTGTGTTCTGACTCCTTTCTTGTGTGTGACTTTTGGATAGCATGGTTATGGTTATTTGACTTTTAGTTTACTGACTTTTGAACTGTTCATGAACTGTGGCTTCAGATCTCCCTCACAGGGTTATCTAATTTGCTGGTGGTACTTGGTTTGCTACATCTCTGCCTGTTGCTATAAGTGACCCAGCCTGCTCAGGCTTTGCCACTAGGCTAGCTAGCCTAGGACCAGGACTGAGAGTGGGACAAATATGCAGTGAAGTTGCATCTCAGAAGTCATGTTTCTTTGGGTGAATTCACTTTAGGACATAGAGAAGGAAATTGGCAGTCAGCTTTGCTTGTTGTTTATTAAGGTAACCATTGTGGTCATCCTGATTTGCAGGAGGTGGAACTACAGCAGGATTAAATTAACGAGTCACATACTGCATTCTTGAGTCCAACACAGAGATTCTGGGATCTGTAGTAAAAAAAAAGTCTCATCTTGATCTGAATATGTATAAGAAGTGCTTCTGCAATTGCAGGAGGTAGGTCAAGATAGTAATACTAATCAACAAAGAGAAACTGAAGTTGTAAAAGAATGAAAAATATTTATTACTTTAGAAATTCCAGAAATAAGAACCTTCTGAAGCATCTTGCAATGTCATTCCAAAATAAAACAAACCAGGAAACCTAAAAATGTGTCTATTTTTAAAAACCAGTTTTGATTTCCAAACCAATCCTAAACAGCTATAGTTTTCTTGGTTTTTGCAATGGCATTGGATGAATCAGAACACTAGAGCTATTACTGTTCATCACATCCATGTTGTTCTTATTGTCAATTTTGTTAACCGCCACAAGGAGTTTGAGATTTTCTTTATGAAGTTGCCTAGCCTTTTCAGTTATAAGGGAGCAGTTTTTAAAAGTTCAAACACGAGTTCTAGTTTCCTTAAATTGCCCTCTTAGCTTTGGAAGCTTTGAGACAAGTATGATAAATGTAAGCAATAGACTTTTGTGATTGTTTAATAATAGGAGAGTACCGAGGACACAATTTTTCATGGGAGTGAGAGGTTTTCCACAGCACCACAAATGGTTTTCCATATTGAATTGTTTTGCAACTGCTGAGACTGTTAGCAACCCTGACATAAATAATTTTGCAGTATCTTTAAGGCTAATAGATTTTGTTTGGTATGAGATTTTGTGGAGATGGCCCACTTTTCCAGATGTATAGACTTCAGTATCTAAGCTGCAGGTATATGTGCATACTTGTGATATTGTGCTATTTATTTTATTTATTTAAAATATTTACAGTATACCCTTCCTTTTTCTTAAGAAGAACACAAGGCAGTTTACATCATCCAGATGATGGTTGAAGTTTAAAAAAGTGAGCATTAGAGATGGGCACGACTTGAAAAAAATTTTTTTCGAGTTGTCGTTAGTCGGGCCAGTCCCATTTCGGGTCGTTTCCGGTTTTTGCGAAAATTCGCAAAAATTAGTCGGTTCGTTTTTTCGTTTTTTTGTTTTTTCGTTGTTGTTAGTACTGGTTTTTTTGGGGGGGGGTAGCGGGCTCCTGGAGGCACCTCTGTGGGGTGGGTGCCTCCTCTGGCCCGCTATAAAGGGAAAGTGGGCTCCTGGAGGCACCCGTGGGTGCCTCCTGCCACTAGGAAGGGGAAGCAGGCTCCAAGAGACACCCCTCTACATGGGGGTCTCCCTTTCTCACCTGCTGCTGCTGCAAAATGCTATGCAATAGCCATATGGATATTGCATAACATAATGTGCAGACAGTGAGACCAGTGTGAGAGTGATAGGGTCATACCCGCCCTTCACAAGGCTCTGGCACCACCATGTCTCACACAGAAGGGAATTGTACTTGCTGCGTGTAGTGCAATGCAAGCAAGTAGATCTGGCTTTAAGGTGGCTTAGTGCAAGAGCTAGGGTTAGGCTAGTGACGGGTAAGGTTACGGTGGGCTAGTGGGTTGCACCTCTGGGTGCCTCTCTGACCCACTAAGAAGACAGTCTGTGACGTATGGGTACGGAGTCAAGGGTTAGGGTTAGGGCTAGGGCAGGTTTTAGGGGGCTTTTTGGCACATCCCAGAAGTCTCCATGGCCAAGTGGCCATGCGACTGGTGGGATGGCTCCAGAAATTTGCATGGTTGTCCACTCCCACATGGCTGGCCACTTGGCCAGCCCATCATTGCGCACTGCGCAGGTGTAAATAAAATAAAATAAAATAAAAATCAATGGAGGACAGAGGAGGAGAGGAGAGACATTTTGTTGCAAGAAAAAACCCACTGCTACTGTGAAAAATCTGGCAGTTTATAAATTTTCGCGTGTTTCTGTTGTGCTTGTGTGTTTTTGGACCACGATTTCAAAAACAATATTGCGTTCGCCGCCCCATTTTGGATCCCCTGCCCGCACCGCATGGCATGGCGATGGCGACTCGCGAGTCCGGCTGCCCAGGACGGGGGGGAGGCGGGACCCCCCCCCCCCTCCAGAAACCACCCCTCCGGTAGGTGCCCTGCGCCCTTAGTCAAGCAGGCATTTTTCCGCCTGCTTTTTTGGCCCGGGAATGGGTGGGGGGAGAGTTTAAAAGTTTTTTCCTGTGCCGTCCGTGCCGCTTGCTTGCGCTTTAATTGCGGCGGCCGGCGGCCGGCGAGACTGGGCTTTTTGCTGGCTGCGAGCCTGCGGCGAGTCCCACCAGAGCAGCCGAGGACGGGGGATGAGGGGGGAGGCCGGGGACCTCCAGAAACAACCCCTCTGGTAGGTGCCCTGAGGCACGGCAGGCATTTTCCCGCCTGCTTTTCGGCCGGGAACCGGGTTTTTTTAACTTTTAAAAACTTTTTTTCTGTGCCGCGTGTGGCATCGCGCGATCTCGCGATGCAAGTAACGAGCACGAGAAATCAGACCAAAATTGTTCGTTCGTCGGTTCGAGCTCGAAGTCTGGGGGAGTAATTCCCGTTACCGTTTCCGTAGAGTAACGGAACCGAGTAACGGAAACGGAAACGGGAATACCGCTAAGTCGTGCCCATCTCTAGTGAGCATACAAATACTAAAAAGACCGAATGAATACCCAAAAGATGGTAAAAGAAAGCAATATCCAAAACACATTCAAAGCGGTAAGAACCAATCATCTGTTTAAAATCCCATCTCAGCAAGCCAGTCATTAAGGGAAAACTTGCCTGAAAGACAGCAAATACTGGCCTCTGGTGGGAGGAAGTTTCCAAGTTTTGGAGCAGCAACAGAAAAGCCCGCCCTCCCAACATGTCCATGGAGGTGGTAGGACTGAGAGAAAGGCCTCTCCCAATGACCTTAACATCTAGGCAAGCTCATAAAGTTCAAATGGGACCCCTCGGACCCATGCTGTTAAGGGCCTTATATGTTAAGAACTGGATAATTTTGGATTATGCCCAGAAATGGCTCAACAGCCAGTGGAGCTGCTGTAAGAGCCCCAGTAAACAAGCTGCCAGATGCATTTGGGGTCCTCTGAAGTTTCTGAATACTTCCCAGAAGCTGCTCCATGTAGCGCACATTACTTAATCCAGCTGGAATGTCACTAAGGCATGTGGCAGTTATTGGGATGGGAGAGAAATGAAATGAGATACATTTTTAAAAGACTGTTGTATTGACTAGCACAGGTCATAAACTTTAAAGGGACCAGTTAGCATAACCATCTTATCCTGCTCAGGGCTTGGTCACACTGACAATAATTCATTTGAGCTGAAAAGCAAGTTGTTTTTAAGCTGACTGCCAAGATTTTTTTAAAAACAAATCTTGTTTTTAAATTGATTAAATCCAATGCAGTTTTGTGGATGTGAACATTGCTATCATTTTTTTTCCTGTGTGAATTTTGGGTGGCAGGGGCACTGCCATTTTCCCTTTTAATTTTTTTAAATTCTTTCTGAAAACTTTTATCACTGCATCACTTCATGAGTACATTTGGCATTACAACCACCAACCCCTTTCTCTCCATTCAGCCAGCAGAGCAGTGGAAGACCCATGAGTGCAGAGCATAAATTGTTTTGCTTACTTAATTTTTTGAACAACGCTGACAGCGCTTGGGTTGGAGAGTAGAGGACTGGCATGTCTCCAGTACTAAAGTGCTTTGGGGACTGAACTGAAATTCTGTTCCTCTGTCATTCTTTGGAAAGTCTATTCCTCTCACAAATTTTATTGAAGGATTAACCAGGGGCTTGTGTTTGGTCAGTGCAATCCTGTCAGAATCAATCCTAATAGAGTTTTCAAAGAAAGTGAGATATTTAAGGAGTGGTTTTACCAGTTCCACTCCCCCAGTGAATTTTAATGGCCAAGTGGGGATATGAACCCTGTTCACCAGATTCTTAGTCCATCAGTCTACCCACTAAGCACACGGAAAATCCCAATGGTGCTTTACAGACTTAGGCTATCATATTGACATCGGTTTTCATGCAATACAGCCCTCTCTATTCAATACACCTGTTGATGTGGATTGTAGTCCACAAAAGCTTATACCAGAAGAAAAAGTGTTGGTTTTTATATTGCTGCAGTACCCATTATTCTTCCCCTTTTCTATTTTCTAGCTGGAATAACTCTATTTCTATGTTTGTTTTTTACTGTTACCTTTTTTAAAACATACATCCAGTGTACTCTACATTTCCCTTTCAGTCATTTCTATGAATTGTGTTAGGGATAATTCTTGTGTTTTCTGTAGTTTTGCTTTTTATTTATTTATTTTGTTTCTTTTTAATTTTAATTTTTAATTTTTTATATCTACATTTTCCCTGCCACTAATTCTTGGTTGCTATGGTTGTTGTTGTGTTTTGTTTGTTATGTACACTGCCAAAGGGTTCCCTTTGGAAAGCAGGTGGTATATAAATCTTTAAACAAACAAACAAACAAACAAACCTATCCTGTAGATGCTCCCCATTCCACCAAGGTCCCCCCCCCACCAATGTCCTCTTTGATCTCTGAGCAATGCTTTCTTTTTGTCTTGTAGACTTCTCGAGTTAAATATAAACACCTAATTCTGTTCTGAATTGCATGCTAGGAGAAAGCAAATTATCTCAAACAAAATGAGTTACTTTCACCAGTGCATGTGGTCAGAAGTAAATAAAGGACAATGGGGCTGAATCCCAAAATAAATTGGGGAGTATTAGCAGTCTGGCATATGTACTATTATTTTGCCATTGTCAATCAGTATTCTGTTTGTTACAGTTGCTACCTTAATGCCAGTGAGGTAACTTCTAGTTGCAAACTGCTGGAAGGTAAGACGTCAGTATAAACATTTCCTGTCACACACCAGGCATGTGACTCATCTGCAACAAGAAGTGCTTACTCTGACTTCTTGTGGCAGTTCACTACTGACATTGTTTATGTTGCCAGCATTATGCCAACATAAATCTACAACCGGATTTTGGCCACTGTTGTTTTTCTCTACAGTACATTAGGTATGTGATGTGAGAATTTCCAAGAGCTTCCAAAAGAGTTTTCACATAGTCAATAAGTCAATTATTCTGCAAACTGCATAAAATTAGGGTGACTGTTGCTTTTTTAAAAAAAAATTGAATGCAGTGGATGAGTTCTCTTGGTCCTTCTTGGGTTGCATTGTGTTTTTGTGTGCATGCTTTGCTTTTTAAAGAGAAAGGTCTCAGAAAACATTTTAAGGAATCTATGAGCTTTAAAACTAGTTGTTAAGGAGTGTTCTGTGCTCCAGCTGACAACAAGAAAATTGGAGAATAACCTTTTCATCATTAATTTGTATACAGAGTTAACCTCATGAAAAGAAACCGGACAGACACATATCATAGACAAAGAGATTATTTTGCTTTCTCTGAAAAATTGCATTTCTCTCTAGTAATCTGTTCTTCACTTACTGTATAAAATTTGTAGAGGTTGGGAATGTACTATTCAAAAGTCATTTGTTATGTGAGTTGTTAAAAAGTTCCCCAAATAATATGTTAATACCATTAACATTGAACTTGTTAACACTGCTCATTACATTTTCTGTTATTTAAAAAGACATAGAACTGATAAGGTAATGGTTAAAAATGTCTCTTAAGAATGCCTTCAAATTATTTTCTAGATAATGTTACTCATCACACTTACTTACACCCCAAACCGGTATGTTACTTTTGAAAAAGTAACTTCAATACTCTGTCTTTTTGAAGAAAATCAACTTGTTAGACTTGGTTGTGTTACATATAACTTATCACTTCCAGTGTCCAATAATGTGTATGTTGCAACAAGCACTCGGAACTGATCAGCAGAATGTTTTAAGAGGCCACAGTGTAGGTTAAAATTTGCTTAAAATGTGGCGCTATAATGTGCCCCTTTAATAGAATGGAACACATTTTCTACATAGAAAAAATAATGTATCCTTATAGAACAGCAGGGAGTCTTGTTCTGTAATTTACTTTGCAGAACAGTTGATCCAGGCCTACATATGGTCATGTGATGTATGGATTATTAATTTTGTTTTGATTAAATAGTTACATGACCAGTAGAGAAATGCTCTTTCATAGAATTAAATGTGGGTATAGGGAAATAATTTTACTAAAAAAGAATGGAAAGGATAATTTATTATGTTAAAAAACAATAAACAAAGAAAGACTAAAGTTTGACCAGGAACTGTAGAATATGTGGAAGCTGGTCCAATCCTATATGACACTGTTATTTTCTAATATATTGAAGAAGGAGAAAATGTGGATAAACAACAGCTGTGTAAACAGTAATCCTGAGGACACACAGAGAGGAGCCTGAAATCTAGGACACACCTGCTGCAGGTAGACATCTTCTTTTCCATTATGCACACTTGATAATTTCATGGTAGAATTGCCCAAGGGCTTTATGTAATTGAGTAAATGAAGTGAACACTGAAAATAGAGTGTAATTTAAAATTAGGGTGGAAACAACTTGTGTGTGTAGGGTACTAAAGATGAGTGTAAGGTTAAAAATGAATTTGCTTAGAAATGGTAGGCATGAAAATTTATGTTTTCTATCATGGTTATACTGTGAAGAAGAATAAGGGATACCAACTGCATATTTTTGCGGTGCTCAACTAATGATGATTCTTTCACTGGGTGTTTGAAAACGAAAAATATGCTGGGACTTTATATCATGATTTTGTTAGGCAAATCCCTTAAAGTTACCTAGATAGCATATTACTGTGACAATATGGATGTTTCTCTGTGTGTCAGGGTTTATTTATTTATTTATTTATTTATTTATTTATTTATTTATTTATTTATTACACTTGTATCCCGCCCATCTTCTGGATTGGAACTCTGGGCGGCTAAGAATAAAACAAGACAAAAGAAAACCAAACAACAAATTCCAATAAAAGGAGTGTTTAATACATCCAGCTGCTTAGAGTAAAAGGATGGTTTTTCTTATTATGGCACAGGCTCAATATGAGAAGAGGAGACAATAATTATTTTTTCTTAAAAGTCTAGGGCCACTTCAGTCCCTTAGTGCTAGAACATGCTCATGAATAAGATGGCTGGATCTTTTAATAAAAAGTGGTTCATTGGCTGAGTTTAGGCACAGCAGTAACCAACTATGTAGCATCATATGTGGCCACACCACTACAGGGGATTGATGCTGGGAACCTTTCTGAAGCTAGTACCCAAAAGGTTGGTCCTCAGTTGGTTCTGTCAGATCACACCTTCCATTCCCTCCTCTCAGGCAGGTTCCCATTTAAGATCTCTTTAGATAGGCCCCTGTTTCATTAGCACCCAGCTTTCCTGTCTCCTTGGGATATATATTTTCCTCTCAGTGCAGACTGTATTCCCTTTTGGGTGGGGGAGTTTTTTTCCTGCCTTGTGGTCTGTCCAAGGCAAAGGGATCTGGTTCACCCTCTCACTTGCCTGTGTGTCTGCTGGCCTCTTTGGCTGGCTTGAGTGTTGCTTGGCTTTCTGTGTCTGAGCCTTTGTCTGCATTTGTGCACAAAATGCTAAACAAAATCAAGAAAAGTTGACATCTTCCAACACATTAACAAAATTTCTCTTGTCTCCTCCTTCGCCACCCAACTCTCTGTGTGCAAGCATGGATGCTCAAGTTTTGTAGTCTCCTATTGTTGAGCCAGGAAAAATGAAAGGGTGGGGGGTAGGATTAGAAGGAGGGAGGGCTGTTGCCACCACATTTTGCAAGCTGTGCAATGAGAAGAGGAGGCTAGACTCAGTATGGCAATTTCCCCCTTCCCTCACCATTAATTTTTGCAGCCCCACTACCTGGAATTGCAGATAAGTCATAATTTGGAGTGTATAGATGTGTGTGCATGTGCATTCAGGTAGGGAAGTGTGAGTGTCTGAGAGACACACTCACAGAGGGACAGACAGACAGAGAGGAGTGAGTTTCATGAAGAGATCCTGCGCTACTGGCAACACTACTGCATATATGTATACATGTGCCTGTATAAACAAACTGATCCCTGTGTTTGCAACTTGTTACATGGGCTATTTTTGCTAGTGTGTAGCTATTTTACATTGTAGATGAACGTCTGAAATTCCACGAGATCTTCAGCTATTTTTACCCCCTCTATGGATCTGATCGTTGTCTGGTTCACAAATGAATTTTACTTTTCACATGCCTTTTTGTTATTACCATATTTAATGTGCACTTAGGTAGCATTTCATTTTTTTGGGGGGGGATGTTTTCAGATCCTCAGTTTAAATATTAACTTCAGTCATTTGTCATACTATAGATATCAGTCAATGAAGTGAAAAAAAGTTGATCAGGAAGTCCAGATTGGTAGCAAGGAATAGGCTACTAACAAACTAACCTAGAACATTTGTTACCTTACCATCAGTAGCTCCCAGCTACTCAGTCTAGCGTATAATGAATGCAGTGCCACTTAATGCCACCCATCTGTTCATTTCTCTATCCAGCTTCAAGTGCTGCTGATGACATTATGAAATGATGGTTGAGCTAAAATTGAAGCTGGACCTCTGAGAATGGTTTCATAGTAGACAGTGAGTCTGGAAGCAGCAAGAGCCTGCCATTTCTTTCAGGCCATATTCTGTTCTTGGTTTCTTTCTCCTTCTAGCCAAAACGGAGTTAGAAGTTCACAATCTTCTCCATTAGAGAAATCACAAAAGTTGTCTTTAAGTTGGCAGTTAAAGGGATTATATATTTTTCTGTCCTTTCTCCAGGTATGTTGGCAAGTCTTTCGGGTCCACACCCCAAGTCGGAATCTTTGGTACGAAGTCCCAAACTCCAAGTCTGAGTCCCTATTAAAAACAAACTTTATTTTATTGTTATCATAGACAAATAGCAGTTAATATAAACAGTGCAGAACACATTTTGATATTTTGATACATTTATAGAGGGATCAGTAAGAGATTCTTACTCCACCATGTGTTTCCTTCTTTGTACTGAAAACTTGAAAAAAGTGCTGCCTTAGCATTTACAGAGTAGCGCAAGAGACAGAATTCCTCTTATTAAAGGAAGAATCTACTTCTTTCTGGGTTGCTGATACAAATGGTGGCATAAAAAGACATGTTCAGAAGGTATTATAGCTCCATTTCTTCTAGGCAAATGTGTTTAGTAAGCATATTCTTACTAGCCCTTTTAGAAGAAGAGAGGACAAAGCTCCTTTTAAAATGAGTAGGCATATATGGTTCTGTTTGTTGGTGGTCAGTGTTTACAAGTATGATGTTTTGATGGTACTGTAATTTTAAATGTAACTTCGAGATAACGTAGAAGAAGATTTTATAGTCACATAGTATAAATCACATATTGTCAGTTAATATGTAGAAAGAGGTCTTGCATAGCGTGTGATTTTCTTCACGGGCGATGAAGCAAAATAAGAGAACTAGAGAGCCTTTGGAGGCAGGTCCTGATAGCACTTAAATTAGGAGCTTCAAAAATCACAACTAATGCCTATTCAGCAGAAGTGAGAGCTGCACAAAGATCTTGTCATGCTGTCTGTACAGTAATCCCCCGTCTATCATGGGGGTTAGGGACCGACCTGACCCGCGATAATTGAAAATATATGATATGCAGATGCAGGGTGGGTCAGGCCTGGGAGCACGCACAATTTTTAAAATGTCTTTAAGCAACAGATCCGGCTTTGTCCTGACTTTGTCCTGGCTCTGGTGCTTTCTGGAAGACCATCTCCAGAGACTGCAATTTGGGGAGATGGTCTCCACCCATTGGACTCTTTATTGTAGACTCCCCCAGGGGTTGATCATCTCCCTGTTGGTGTTTAATATCTATATGAGTCCTTCTCGGCAGTTGCTCCAATCTGTTTGGCCCATTCAGTTTGAAAAAAATCACTAAAAAAACTGGTTATTTAGGCAGATATTCAAAAATATTTTACCTGCAAACTCAGCTGAGCCAACTTAGCCTACTTGATTACGTCTGCCATCTCAAATGTTTGTTTTATTTTAACATGTTTAAATTCTGGTTGCATTATTTTCATTTTATTCTTTTTATTCTTTTTGTTGTTCATTGTATTTTAGTCATGTTTGTTTTTATATGTTGTAAATTGCCCAGAGTGACCTTGAGTCAGAAGGGTGGTATACATCAGTATAATTTGCAAGTCTGAATCTCTGTATGCAAATACGGTAATACCTTGGTTTAGGACTAACTTGGTTTAAGAGCATTTTGCAAGACAAGCAAACATTTTTTTTAAATTTTGCCTTGATCAGGAAGCAATGTTTTGCAATACAAGCACTGGAGCAGGTCACATGGTCACGAGTGTGTCAATGGTAGCTCTCTCTCTCTCTCTCTCTCTCTCTCTCTCTCCCTCTCCCTCTCCCTCTCCCTCTCCTGAATTGTGGGTAATTGCCTGGAATGTTCCATCTCGGCAGCCTCTAAAGCAGAGGGAGGAGAGAGGAATGGAAGTCTCCCTTGCACCTGCCACAAAGGTTTTCAAAGGGCTGTGCAGGTTAGGGTTTTCTTCTTCTTTATATTTATATTTTTATTTAATTTGTTTTCAACATTTTTTCTTACTTTTTCAAACACTTTCTAGTCATGGGGCAGCTACTTACGTGTGCATAGGGCTACAAATTGCCCTTTATTATTATCACATTAAAAACACAGAGTAAAATCCAGTCCCAAGTAGAGCAGATTCAGCATCCTAAAACATAATGTGGACATGGACTTCCAGCCAATGTCTTGTGAGTTTTGGCATTTTGTGTGTACAGTATGTGGTCTGTGAGACCCCAGAATGAATAATCTGAGTTTCCATTATTTCTTATGGGGAAATTTGCTTTGATATGAGAGTGTTTTGGTTTACAAGCATGTTTTCAAAATGAATTATGCTCGTAAACCAAGGTATTACTGTAGAACTGTGGAACAAAAGAGTTTAAATTGTGGACAAAACTATTCATGATGAAAACCTCTTTGGTGTAATGGATAAAATGGATAAAACGAGGACTCAGGATACCTGGGTTCAAATTCCCGTTTGTCCATGAAAACTCACTGGGGTTGACATTAAATAGCTGACTTACCTTGATAACCAAATTAGGGTCAACAGAAGATGGAAGCAACAATGACACAGAGATGAGTATACAAATGAATAACAGAAGCTGTTGACTTTAGGTTATGTGTTTTGTACACTTAAAATATTTTGTTACCCATACCCATACTCCAGATTTCCGAAAAGAGCAATATGTAACTTTACTTTTTGTGAGGATATGCCAATGTATATTGTTCTCCATTCACTAAGAATTGCACAGTCAGTTTACATTTTGTGAAAACACAGTGTAAAAGGTCTCTGCATTCTTATGTGAACAGAGAACAATATACACTGAGATGTGTGTTCTAACATAATATGTGAGCTAAGAAATTTGGCCTTTTGTGTAATTAAAGGAATGAAAAATATGCACTAAGCCATACCAATCTGCAAACTAATGTCATATTTTCCCATTAACTGCTGTAAATGTTAATGTAATTTTGTGCATAATTGCAGGCTGAAAACAAAACAACAACAACCCCTAAACAATTCACCTGATCTTTTAATGTGCACAATTTCTCATGCACACTGCTTACCTAAATTGAAGAGAGAATGCTTGTAAACTAAAGAAATGGTACAGTGGAGCAGGAGGTGAAAAGCTGCAGAGCTTGTTGCAGTCTCATCGCTTCACTGGCTAGTTGGATGAAAGTTCACAAGTTAATCTGTTCAATTTTATGCTGAACGCCACTGGTGTTTGGAGAGCCCATTCTCAAATAGACTAGAGGCATGGGTGTGGTGTAGGCAGCACATTCTCCTTTCCGTGCTGAGCTGCGTTTTACTAAAACATAGTTGTTGTAGACACATAGGAAAGTTTCTGTATGTGATACTATGAATGACAGGTTTAGGTAAACCTACATCTGCTTCAGCCAAGCTACGGGTGGAATGCAGTATTCTTCCCCAGTGAGTGATGCATAATGACATTAAAATTGTCTTCAGATGTAATTATGCTTCTGAATAGAGATGGTCACAAACCACTGTGGGCACCAACTGGAAGGGGCCGGTTGCTGACCAATTGTTCAGCCAGGAAATGAACTGTACAATCAATGGTTCTCGTCCATCTCTATTTCTGAATTGAAGTTCTCAGCATTCACTGTGGGACTCTTTCAGGCACGACCTATAGAAAGCAATGAAGACAGAAGTGCCCTTGCTAACTTATTATGTGGTGTTGCTAAGGAACACAAATGCTTTTATTTTTGCATATATATTTGAAAAAAAAACTAATGGTAGCTCATCATGTTTAGTTAACAGATTTTTTTAGAACAGAACAGATGCCAAAAGCATGTTAAAAGTACATTTCATTTTGTTTCTAGATCTGTTAGCTGTGCCTAAGCATCCGTATGCTGCTATGGAGAACTGGGGACTAAGTGTGTTTGTGGAGCAAAGGATACTTCTGGACCCAAGCATTTCTTCCATATCATACTTACTTGATGTCACCATGGTCATTGTACATGAGCTATGCCATCAGGTAGGAGACAAATCTATCACTTGTCAGCATGCAACATAAAGCTATGGAAAGGGGGGGGAGAGAAGTTAAATATATTTCATGCTAAATATTTTATCAGGGAAATATTTAGAGTAGCCTTTTTCTTGTACTGAGAAGCTTAAAGGATGACTAGTACGGGCAAACTGATTGGAATTATTCAAGATGAGTAATCCTTCTGATGTTAATCAGAAGCATTATTGCTTCATCTTCATGAAGCAGTTATCAAATCAATATAAAGCTTGCTTTCCTTTGGGTTGAGTGTTAACAGTCATTTAGTTTTATATAGAATAGTTTGGTGGTGGTCTTTGGAAATGATTTGTTATATAATATGAGAGGAGTCTCAAGCTGAATTTCAAGTTCTTGTCTGAATTTGTGTTGGCTGAAATCAATTTGTTCTAGCCCTCCTGTTCTTGCATAAACTTTGCATGCAGTTTTTCCCTCTGTATTTCATCCATTATCCTTGGTTCATAAACCATGAATATCTTATTTCTCTGTTTTTTGAAAGCCTTACATATTTTGGACCACATTCCAGTAAATGCCTTACATTTATTCCACTTTCATTCCCTTCTTACCCTAATGTTAAAAGTTTCTAGTAATCTGAGTTTAACAAAAATGTCATTGAAAGGAAATTTTATTTTATTTTTTTAATTAAACAAAGAATGGAAAAATAGCACTTGGAGAATCAGCAAATCTTATTATGAAGTAGGAAATGCTAAGAGTTTTAAATCCCATTAATTTCTTAGTAGAGAGACTTCAGGATATGCTTAGCTCTTTCCTTGAATTACAAAGTAATTAAATGCTTAGTTTTGTCTGAATTGTTTCTTGTGCTCTCAGGATACTTTGCCCTAGACTGAATAACATAAATGCATTTATTTTGTATGTATATTTAAAATAGATGTATGAAGCAATGGGATTATTCATTCTCCTTAGTACACCATTTTATTACTATAGAATTGTGCATGGATTATATTTAGTAATATTCATACTAGACTAATCAAGCTGTTCTTTTTTACATTTTTATCTATTTCTGCACTAAATTACATAAAACAAATATATTGCTTGTCTCCTGTCGTGTTACCGCTTCAATCACAGTTTTTCCCAATATTGAGCCCAATATAATTCATATCCCCCTTCCCAAATTAAATCAGCATACTTTCATATTTAATTTCCTTATTATCTCATCCCTATTCTGTTCATCTTTACTTATATCTGTTTTTAATACAAAGAATATAGCCTATCTAATCTCAACCATCTATTCAAACTCGCTGTTTAACTCTTCAATACTAAGCAATTTAGGTTAGATTAGGCTAACTACCGTATATACTCGAGTATAAGTCAACCCGAGTATAAGTCGAGGCCCCTAATTTAACCCCCCAAAACTGGGGAAATGTATTGACTTGAGTATAAGTCTAGGGTGGGAAATGCAGCAGGGCCTGGCAGTAACTCCTTTGTGAGCTGGGGGAGTGTTGTATGATGTTTAAAATGACTTTTAGCCACGGATGTGTAAGTGCTTGGGTCAGTGGCTAAAAGTCATTTTAAACATTGTGCGCCGCTCCCCTGTGATGCAGAGGGGGTCTTGAGAAGCGGCACACAATGTTTAAAATGACTTTTAGCCACCAACCCAAGCACTTGCCTCAGTGGCTAAAAGTATTGACCCGCATATAAGACGAAGGCTCCTTTTTTTCAGCCCAAAATTAGGGCTGAAAAACTAGGCTTATATTCGAGTATATACAGTATATATATATATATATTCTACCCTAAATTACGTAGAACTGATTCAATCACAGTTTCCCCCAACATTTGAGTCCAGTATAATTTATATCTCCTTTCCCAGCTTTAATAATTCATTTCCTTACTATCTCATCCCTATTCTATCTAACTTACTTACATCTATTTTTAATACAAAGCATATAGCCCAGTTTTGGCGAACCTACGGCACATGTGCCAAAGGTGGCACTCAGAGCCCTTTCTGTGGGCACCCCTTCACAGCCACCTATATTCAGGTTAAATTGCTGTATTGGCACTTTGTGAAAAATTATTGGGTTTTGGATCATAGTTTGGGCACTTGGTCTCTAAAAGGTTCACAATCAGTGATATAGCCTATCTAATCTCAACAATCTAGTGAAACTTGCTGTTTAACTCTTCAATACTAAGCAATTTAGGAAAGATTTGGCTAACTATATATAATCTATATATCATTCACAGTATATTTGCCCATTCTTCCAAATAATGACTAATTTCATCAATCATCATGAATTCAAGTTAATACTTTATGGGCTATTATAAGAGAGCTACATCCTGGCCTATATACTTCACTTTATGCATAGAAGTTCTTGTCTTTATCTAACTGCCTCTATTCTTTTAAAAATCTAACAGATTAACATTTATTTATAGATCAGGTTTATCTTTACATTTCCATTTTCTCTTTCCCATATCATAACAATTAACTAGTGGCTTTAGACAGTCAGAATACAGAAAACATTTTTATGTAATAGATTCACTAATTCAAAAATTCTTTTTTTCAATTTTCCATTTTTCTCTCAAGCCCCTTATCTTCACAGGTTGTTCCCGCTCTTGTTAAATCCTTTATCTTCATGGGTTGTTGCATTATCTTGATAGTAATCTTGATGACCGGTCTGCTATGGAAAAAATCCAAAATTTTCCTCTTTTTGGCACCCATATTAAGTAAGACACATGTGCTTATCATATTCCATGGACTTGGCATATCTAAGGATTTAGCCTGCACCATTCTTGTCATATTTATCTTCATGTTGAGATACACCCTTTGTTCTGGTTTAATCTCTTGATTTGAGGTGATTTCAGTATATAATATTTTATTTATATCATAATTTGTGAATTTGGTATATTCAAATATTTGTCCTGCATCAATCTTGTTGTGTTTGTCTGTAGATTACAATCAACTGTCTATTTTAACGCAATCTCCTGATCAGAACTAATTTGAGGTTTTTTTTTTGTAGAGACCCAGTGCTTTCCATGACTCTATCTTGAGTTATCTGTTTTGCCTCTGGGACTTTATCAGAATTGAAAATATCTGTATCTTCAGAGGTTGAGTCTGTGTAGATATCTATAATTGTTTGTAAACTGGATTGAATTATGTTGGCAAAATCTTCTTCTGAGATGTTCTCCCAATCCATTTTGTTTTATAGATCACAAGAAAGGGTTAATATTGCTTGTAATAGTTTCTGCCACTTATTTTCCAAAAAAAGAGAGTTAGAGTGGAGATTAACTAGACTAGATTGAAGCCAAAGCAGCGAGGAACAGCCTTCAAGCATCTATTCAAACTCGCTGTTTAACTCTTCAATACTAAGCAATTTAGGTTAGATTAGGCTAACTACCGTATATACTCGAGTATAAGTCAACCCGAGTATAAGTCAAGGCCCCTAATTTAACCCCCCAAAACTGGGGAAATGTATTGACTTGAGTATAAGTCTAGGGTGGGAAATGCAGCAGGGCCTGGCAGCAACTCCTTTGTGAGCTGGGGGAGTGTTGTATGATGTTTAAAATGACTTTTAGCCACGGATGTGTAAGTGCTTGGGTCAGTGGCGAAAAGTCATTTTAAACATTGTGCGCCGCTCCCCTGTGATGCAGAGGGGGTCTTGAGAAGCGGCACACAATGTTTAAAATGACTTTTAGCCACCAACCCAAGCACTTGCCTCAGTGGCTAAAAGTATTGACCCGCATATAAGACGAGGGCTCCTTTTTTTCAGCCCAAAATTAGGGCTGAAAAACTAGGCTTATATTCGAGTATATACAGTATATATATATATATATATATTCTACCCTAATTTAAGTAGAACTGATTCAATCACAGTTTCCCCCAACATTTGAGTCCAGTATAATTTATATCTCCTTTCCCAGCTTTAATAATTCATTTCCTTACTATCTCATCCCTATTCTATCTAACTTACTTACATCTATTTTTAATACAAAGCATATAGCCCAGTTTTGGCGAACCTACGGCACATGTGCCAAAGGTGGCACTCAGAGCCCTTTCTGTGGGCACCCCTTCACAGCCACCTATATTCAGGTTAAATTGCTGTATTGGCACTTTGTGAAAAATTATTGGGTTTTGGATCATAGTTTGGGCACTTGGTCTCTAAAAGGTTCACAATCAGTGATATAGCCTATCTAATCTCAACAATCTAGTGAAACTTGCTGTTTAACTCTTCAATACTAAGCAATTTAGGAAAGATTTGGCTAACTATATATAATCTATATATCATTCACAGTATATTTGCCCATTCTTCCAAATAATGACTAATTTCATCAATCATCATGAATTCAAGTTAATACTTTATGGGCTATTATAAGAGAGCTACATCCTGGCCTATATACTTCACTTTATGCATAGAAGTTCTTGTCTTTATCTAACTGCCTCTATTCTTTTAAAAATCTAACAGATTAACATTTATTTATAGATCAGGTTTATCTTTACATTTCCATTTTCTCTTTCCCATATCATAACAATTAACTAGTGGCTTTAGACAGTCAGAATACAGAAAACATTTTTATGTAATAGATTCACTAATTCAGAAATTCTTTTTTTCAATTTTCCATTTTTCTCTCAAGCCCCTTATCTTCACAGGTTGTTCCCGCTCTTGTTAAATCCTTTATCTTCATGGGTTGTTGCATTATCTTGATAGTAATCTTGATGACCGGTCTGCTATGGAAAAAATCCAAAATTTTCCTCTTTTTGGCACCCATATTAAGTAAGACACATGTGCTTATCATATTCCATGGACTTGGCATATCTAAGGATTTAGCCTGCACCATTCTCTTGATTTGAGGTGATTTCAGTATATAATATTTTATTTATATCATAATTTGTGAATTTGGTATATTCAAATATTTGTCCTGCATCAATCTTGTTGTGTTTGTCTGTAGATTACAATCAACTGTCTATTTTAACGCAATCTCCTGATCAGAACTAATTTGAGGTTTTTTTTTTGTAGAGACCCAGTGCTTTCCATGACTCTATCTTGAGTTATCTGTTTTGCCTCTGGGACTTTATCAGAATTGAAAATATCTGTATCTTCAGAGGTTGAGTCTGTGTAGATATCTATAATTGTTTGTAAACTGGATTGAATTATGTTGGCAAAATCTTCTTCTGAGATGTTCTCCCAATCCATTTTGTTTTATAGATCACAAGAAAGGGTTAATATTGCTTGTAATAGTTTCTGCCACTTATTTTCCAAAAAAAGAGAGTTACAGTGGAGATTAACTAGACTAGATTGAAGCCAAAGCAGCGAGGAACAGCCTTCAAGCATTGTTTACAAATCATGCAGTTACTCCAAGGTCAAATGATGATTTTTGAAAAAACAACTTTCCCAACGCTGCTGTTATAATTGCGTCTTTAAATTCAACGTATAGAAAGCACAGAGGCATAAGGTAGTTTCCTTTAAATTTTGTCTTTAAATCCAGCATATATAAAGAGCAGCAAAATCATAAAATATTTTTCCACAGGAAGAGAACAATAGGCAAAAAGACAAGTTCATGGAATAATGTGAAAACAATCATTTCTTCTGTGCTTGACTTTTGAAAACATTCACCCCTTCTTTGCTAAAAGCTGCTTCCTCAGAAGGGGGGTTTACTGCTTATTTGAAGGAATGATTTTCCAGATATCAAGGAGAAGCTTCACATAGAAAGAGATAGAAGCATTCTACTCATGACATGCCAAATATTTACAGCCTTAATGTCCGGCACCAACAGCTCCACCTTTGCCATAGCGAAGGTCTTCCTCCAGTGGGAGATGAAGGATTTTCCTACTTCCACAAAGTTTGCTGCCGCTCCCTTCGTGGTCTACAAGTTTCTGCCTCTTCTTTGTTTCCCCGCCAAGGAAACTTTACCTTTATTAGGGTCCCTTTATCTGGAGGAATCCAACCTGATAAGCTTGGGCACTTATCAAGCTGTCTCGCCACAGTGTAGCCAGAACCGGAAGTCCAATAATCCAGCTGTTATTGATAACTACAGTAAATCAGTGGGTCCTACAAAGTAACAAGACCCTTTTATCCAGAACACCCTGGGAGCTGCAACACTAGCTGAATATTCATGTCTCATTTTTAAAAGAAATGATTGCTTCAATGTGTTCCATTAAAATAAGAGGTGTACTCAATGCTTTATTTTACAAGTGAATGATAACCTAGTAAATTACATTATCATTTCTTGATGAAAAATTTAAAAAACACATTATTTTTAATTTTAATTTTTTGAGCTTTCTGGGGTCACAAAGGAGGCCATCCATATCTTCCAGTGAAATCTACCTTGTTCTAGCTTTCACATTTAATCATTTACTGGTTTTGAGCCTGGCTAAGAACTTCTGTAGGTCTTGATGGTCACTGTGAAGCTCTTGTATATTAAACAACTTTCTAGAACTCCATATGATCCAAAATGTTTAGAAAATAAGATAAGCAGTTCATAAATTATCCTTTTTTATAATTTTTTTTATTTTTTTAATTAAAGACAAACAGACAAATAACAATACTAGTGCATCCCCACCCCCCGGGACCATCCAGTTCTTCCGTGAGTTCTTCTTTATTACTCCAACATCTGTTGTTCTAATACTCTTCTCAAAGTCCTCTTCTCCAGAACTGTCTTGAAATATTCGTCGGTTCTTTCCCCTTCCCTTCTACTAATACAAAGTCTATAAATTTTCCCCAAATGTCATAAAAATGTCTTTTTTCATTTCTCTTCATTTAACTTTTAAATTACAAGACAATTTAGGGTTTATGGCTATATCCCAAAGTTTGTTATACCAATCTTCCATCTTGAGATCTAATTTGGATTTCCAGTTTCTTGCTATAATTAATCTAGCGGCTGTCATAAGATTTGCTATTAGTTCCTTGGTTGTAACATCATAATCTTTACTAGTTGACAATGATAACAGTGCTGTCTCTGGATTACAATCAATATCTACTTGAATCATCTCACTTAGCTCTAAAAAAACCATTTTCCAAAACCTTTGAACTATTTCACATTCCCACCAGAGATGCATGTATGTACCTATCTTTTTTTCACATTTCCAGCAGATCTTAGAATATTCAGCGTTCATTCTATTCAATCTAATTGGCGTCAAGTACCATCTAGAAACCAATTTAAAATAATTTTCTTTTATCCTGACCGATAATGATCTCAAGATTCTCATGTTCCAGATTTTTCCCCAGTCTTCTTTTTTTATCTCTACATTAAGGTCTTGTATCCAGACCTGTCTCAGAGAATCTGACTACTTCACTTCCAGTGAGTCCCCTGTTATTTTGTATATTTTATGTACTAGTCCTTTCTGTTATCCTGGTCGGATTCAAGCGATAATAAAAACTGTTCAAACTTTGTACATTCTCTAAGTTGACTGCTTCTTCTGACCCAATCCTTTGTCCATTTTTCTAACTGGATATAGTTTATCCATATTAAATCACTAGATTACAAAGTGGTTTTTATGTCCTGATTTGTTCTAATTTTGGCCAACCAGTCTTTTAATCTGGCTATTTTCTTAGCTTTAAATAACCCTAAATAATACTTCAGATTCGTAGGAAAATTTTCCAAGTCTGTTACTAAACATAATGGGGAACCTTTCGGTGATAAGATGTTTGTATATTTTCTCCATGTAGTCATTAAACCATTCAGGAGGGGATTCTCAATCTCTACCTTATTTTTAAAATCACTGAACAAGAATTTATTTATTTCCCCCTTTATGTCCAGTGACTCCAGCTCCCACCATATTACCTTCTCTGGTTTGAATAAAATTTCTCCCAAACTGATTTGATTAGCTATATAATAATTTCTTAGATTGGGAATACCTAATCCACCTTTTTGGGATCTATACCACAAACTTTTGTTTATTCTTGATTTTTTCCCACCGTTACAGTACCTATTTATCATGTCCTGGAGAGTTTTAAGATCCTTTTCTAAAAACTGAACAGGTAACATTCTAAAGATAAAATTGATTTTAGGCAGTATCTTCATTTTTTATCATTGCTATTCTACCAAACCAAGATAAATTCAATTTAGTATAGCGTTGTATTCTATTTTTCATCTCTTTGTATTCTATTTTTCATCATCTTTTTCATCTAGATGCCCTAAGCACATCCGATCTCTCCTGATTTCGGAAGCTAAGCAGGGTCGGCCCTGGTTAGTACTTGGATGGGAGACCACCAGGGAATACCAGATGCTGTAGGTGCCTGGAGTAGGAACTGGCAAACCACTCCAGTATTCCTGCCAAGAAAACTCCATGGACATGGGGTCACGAAGTGTTGGTCTCGACTGTAACGACACAGCACACACACATATTGTACTGAACCATCTCTTCTTTTAATTTTAAAATATTTTTCCTTAGTCTTGGTAAACTCCTTATAGAGTTCTAATCCTAAATATTTAATACTTTTACAGCATTTCAGCCCAGAGTTTTCAATTATCTTAAGATCTTCTCTTCCATAATTAAACAATAGACTTTCTGATTTTTGCCAGTTAACACATAATCCAGTTATTTCCCCAAATTCTTCTAGATGAATTTTTACTCTTTGAATTTTCTCTATTGGATCTAAAATTGTCAGTAGGGCATCATCCACGAATAGACTAATTTTGGTTACCCCATTTCCCAATACCTTTAATGGATTCATCATCCCTTATTGCATTTGCCAAAAGTTCTATAACAATGCAAAAGAGAATTGGAGAAAGAGGACATCCTTGTCTAGTTCCCCGGCCTAGGGTAATTTGTTCAGTCATTCCGTCATTAACTATTATTGAGGAAGTACCTTCTGAGTATAATTGATTTATTACTCCTAAAAAATGTTTCCCAAATCCCCATTTTTCTAACAAAATTTTTAATGTAGACCATTGAACACAATCAAAAGATTTAAAAAGATCTAAAGATAACATGCCTGCTTTGGTAGTACTTTTTCCCATTTCATAAGGAACATTCAGATTTCTCCTTATAATATTCGCCATTTGTCTTCCCTTGATAAAACCACATTGATCATCTTTAATATATTTAGCTACAAAATTATTCATTCTTTTAGCCAGAATTGCAGTAAAGATCATAGCGTCCTGATTTAATAGGGAAATTGGTCTATATGATCCAATGTCCATTAAGTTTTTATTAGGTTTAGGTATTAAAATGGTTAAGGAGTGAGTCCAGGATCTCGGAACTTGTTCTCCTTCCATTATTTTATTATATTGCTTTTTTAGTTTGGGTACTAATATTTTTTTGAAAAGTTTATAAAATTCAGGTCCCGCAGTTCATAAATTATCCTGATTACTATTTGTCTTACACACTTATTTAATTATAGCAAAAATGTATTCTAAATGGATGATTGAACTCAGTGTTTTATTTTATTTATTTTTTTATATACTGTATGAGAATAATGCTTTTGAACTAATGGGGTGGTATATTAATAAATAAATAAAATAATATAGGTTGTGATCCTTCCCAGGTATAGTCATTCCTACAAGTAGTACCTTTGTTACAAAACCAGTTATGCTAAACTGATACCAGTTTACTCAGCCATAAATAACCAATTACTGTAGCATTGCAACAATTTCCTAAATTAGTGAAAGGAATTGATCAGGAAAAGGAGTATTAGGAAAAATGCTGACCTAATACTGTCTTTGAACACAATAGTTATTAATTACAACCAATCTACCTAGGGTCTCTATTGACTTTCCTTTCTCCCATTTTGCATTACCACTTTTCAGAAATAATAAAATGTCATCCAGCAACAAACATTTGGAGACCAAATTTATGGAGTCACTGATAATGTCAGAATGCTGCTGGTTAGGTATAAAAGAGATTAACCAAATACACATAACAAATCATGGGATTATTTGCATGGACTCATACTTTCTCCTTTGGACTCCAGCTTTCATTGGCTTTGGAGAAGTGTAATCTGGAGAATAGGATGCTCTGTGATGTCCATTGGAAAGATTTACTGAATTATGTCTGAAACATTTAATCCTTCAGAAGAATTTCTCATCTTTAGATATTTGATACATATATCTCCTACATTGTAGTTATTACAAATCGTTTGGGAATAAAGCACATATTTCATAGTCAAAAGACATCACATTTATTTTTGTTTGAATTTGATGAGATTTCCTCACCTTTCATTAATTGTAATATGTGAAAGATTAGCACTTCATCTCTTTTACCTAATCTGTTACAAAGAGCTGGAGCAATTTATGTGTGTTTTAGGGGGTCTCATATCCAAAAGACTTATCATGTTAGACAACTTTTATTTCATTAATGCATCTGCAACATGTACCTTCAGATCATATGGCCAACACTTGAGATTCAACATTTTAACCTTCATGTGGCATTACTATTTCATTACTCTTCTGTTATAGGACAGGCCATGACTTAGTAATGGACAACTGCTAATGGAACAGTGAAGCCCATGGAAAGTTTCTTTTTTGGGGGTGCAGGGTGTGGTAGGGGTCTGATTGTTCCTCTAGGTCAGAGGTCATGCATTTCATAAGCCAGCTTTGGAGAGCTAAGGAACACCTGGAAGTTGAGTCATGGCAACTGGACTTCTTCACTGGAGCAAATATGCATCAATTCAATAGCTCTCTGGAAATTTTCAGTACTCTTACTGATTATATTTTAAAGGAAACAGTAGTAGCTTATTTAGATCGCTGGCCAAACATGTTTTAACTAGGGCTTTAATCAGATGAATTAAAATCTTTTCAGTGATTACGTTCAGATATATTTACATGAAATGAAGTAGTACTGCTGGGTTAATATACAAGTAAGCAATAGCGGACCACATGTTGGAAGAGGCATTCCCCCATGAGCATAAGAGAAGGAACTGCTTCTTAATGTAAAAAAAATACTTGCCCCAATATTTCGTAATTATAACTAAATATTTTTAAAAGCTTTCTTACTAATGGTGAGTGGGGGAATTGTGTAGGGCAGTGGTGCCAAACCTTGGGTCCCCAGATATTCTTGTACTAAAACTCTTAGAAGCCTTCATCACTAAGTCCAGGATTTCTGGGACTGGTAGTCCAAGATCATCTGGAACTGAAAGCTGGGAACTATTGGTGTAGAGTAAAAGAAAAATTGTCTTGTAGCATTAAGTTGGTGAAATGGTGTGTCTTTCTGCAGTGCTGGAATAAATTATAGGGTAGTCATCAATACAATAACAATTTCAAACACTTATTGCTTAACAAGTTTTGTAAAAATAATTGGTAATTTTCCTTTGCCTCATTCCCTCTGTCTCCAAGCTTTCCCCCTTTTGACTAGTTTATTCCTCCATCTACCATTGTGTTCCTTCTGGTATTTCAGAGTTTTTCTCCTCCTCCTTGATTGTTGCCATGAATCAACTTACACATTTGTCTGGATTGCAAAGAGAGCAACCTGAAGCATTTCCAAGGAAGTAGGGCAGGGAGGCATGTTATAGAAGAATGTCTAAGAATGACTGGGGGGGGGGGCTTTCTGTGTTAATGCCTGTAGAGACTTGATTTAACCTCCTTCGAAATAACATGTAATTGTATTACAATGTAAAAATAAAAGTAAAAAAACGTAGTTCAATATATTTTCTCTTTTAGTGGTTTGGTGACCTTGTGACTCCAGTGTGGTGGGAAGATGTATGGCTAAAAGAAGGCTTTGCTCACTATTTTGAATTTATTGGGACTGACTATCTCTATCCAGGCTGGAATATGGTAAGCTTGTGCTTTTTCATTTATTTTTAAAGATCCACTGAAAGATGTTTTCATTCTTTACAAAGCAAAAGCCAAGTGTTCTGCTCATATACAGCCCCATCGTGCTTAAAACACTCTCTGGTTGGTTTACAAGTTATTTATGCAGGCTATACATCCCCCCCCGAGCAATCTGGGTACTCATTTTACTGACCTTGGAAGAATGAAAGGCTGAGTGAACCTTAAGCCGGCCACCTGGAATTGAACCCAGGTCATGAGTACAGTTATAGCTGTAGTACCACAGTTTAACTGCAGCACCACAAGACTCTTGCACCATATAAGAAGAGCCATAGTTGAAAGGTAGAGCCCGTGTTTGCATGCAGGAGACCTCAGGTTCACGCAATAATATCACCAACTGCAAGAACTCAAATGGTAGGTTATTAGTCTGAGACTCACTGAGGGTCACAGAATAAAAAGTAATGGATGAAATGGAGTACTCTTCTAACTTAAGGTGGATTCCTGGCATATTATGAGAGAGTGCTGAAAAATACCAAATATATGTACATATATTAGATGTTCATTAAAGGAAAATCAAAAGGTGTGAAATCAATTGACAGTGTCCCAAATGTGTGAGCTTCTGTATAGTGCAAAAGAAATATAGTCATGCCTATGGTAAATGGCAGTTAAAATAACGATTGCCTTGATGTTCAAAGATTTTTGATAAAAATTGGTAAAGGCTCAATCAAATATAAAGTTGGCAGTCTCATCATCAACGCCAACCGTGACTGCTTCTTCAGCTTTTTAGGGCACTGAAAACCTCCTCCAGAGAGCTTTCTAGATTTCCATTACAGTTTTTTAAGGTTTCAGGGTGGATTGCAGTAGAAATGGTGGTGGTTATTTTGCCCCACACTGGCTTTTGCTGGTGGTAGGATGCCATAGGACATCACCCCAAATAACATAATTCCCTGCAGACTGCAATCCCTTTGTAGATCTATTCTGTAACATTTTCTGTTGTCCTTATCATTAATTCACATTTCAGTTGTCATGATGATGCAAAGAGGTAAAAAAAATCCTTTAAAATGTTGTAGAATGAAGTCTTCTGAATGCTTCAGAATAATTTCAAAATGTATGTGTTTTATAGTACATATAAGAATATGTGTGCGTGTAAATATTATCTTGTTTCAAGTACAATTTTTTTGTTAAATCTGGTTTTTTTTATATCTTGCTATACATTTTGTTTTATACCAGTGCTATGAAAAATAAAAAAATCAACCTTTATCAAAGCTGACATCTGTTTTAGATATAACCATATGTTGCATTCACCAAACTACTTATTGTAATAATATTTATTACTTGAAGCCCCCTTCCAAAAATATGAATCTTAATTTAGAATGCAGTCTTTCTAATTATAAATACAATGAAATCTGGCAGCTATTGATGATTTCAGCATGCAGAAATGTCATAGACTAAATTGGTCATACACTCTGGATTTTATCTTTGCTGTACTGTAGCAAGCCACTCCAGTATTCCTGCCAAGAAAACTCTATTGACATGGAGTCACAAAGAGTCGGTCATGACTGTAACAACACAACACACAGGCACACAGACACAAACACCAAGCAACTATGGCTTCTCTCTGTCTCTCAAATAGTCTACAATAGTGGTGGCAAACCTTTGGCACTCCATGTGTTTTTGGACCATGGCTCCCAGAATGTCAAGCCTGCATTGCCAATGGCAAAGGACTGTGGGAGTTGTGGCCCAAAACATCTGGAGTGCTGAAGGTTCATCACCACCACTGGATTATAATCACAGTCCCAAGAATAACTCATGGTTTTTTTATTCTCGCTTTTAAGGGGGAGGACAAGCCTGCATTCCTGATATGTGGGTCATCATGATATTAATAACATGAGCAGAAGGTCTGTCATTGATTTAGCTGCAACCATATTCAGAAACCACCAGGTGGGATCAGTTGAAAGGTGTGCACCAGCATTCTGGCTCATTAACAGATATTGTTTACATTTCTGACTTGTTGATATTCCCAAATGTGCCTACTAATTATGTTTTTATAGTCTGGTATGTTTTTATGTGAAGAGAATAAATATTGAAACAGAAAAAAGGAACCAGAGATTATAGCATCTCTCTTTCAAGCAGAGAGTTTGAAATACAATCTGTGAGTTTGGGATTTAGTGAATGTTTTTATTCCAACTGGCATTCTGCCACATGTCTTTACTAATCCAAAGAATATAGCCTCTGCAAAATAGAAACAGTAGTGGCACAAGCTTCAGCAACTCAATAGAGGCCCTCTTTACATTTCCACATAGTTTTCTAAAACAATTTCGTTTAATGATTAATCCTCAAAAGAAAATGAGGAGGAGAGGAATCTTCAAAATTCAGTCTCAGAGATGTTCTGTTCTTAGAAATGATTTATTAAGGATCACAATAATCTGAGTCTACCAGGCCTTTAAAAACATTGTGCATTCCTATAACTGAATGAAAGGTCACAGTATGGTGAGTACTCTGATAGTGAAACGAGTGAGAGCCAACAATGTGTCATTCAACTTGGAGATGCAGGAATAAGTTCAAATTCTCACATAGACCACCAGTCTCATTAGTGAGCATGGATCAGCCATGGCCTCTCAGCATAAACTAGTTGAGAGCAAACTATGCTAAACATGATGCTAAAAACAGGTATAAGGAACTATTTATGTCATTTGGGGTTCCTTGGAGAAAGACATCCAATATAAAGTGATAAAATCACTATAAATATAATATGATAAAAATAAACGTAATGAATGGCAGAAATATAGGGTGGATGTCGACTGCAACTGGTGAAAATCAGCAGAGTGATCTCATCTTGTGATTTACCCACATTGAACTTAATTAGTGGAGTAAACATTTTAGACTTCCTCTGGCAATTAAAGCCAAAATGTAGATCATAGCTTCTTTTCAGATATTAAGTCTTCCAGTTGTATGCATCCTACAGAATGCTAAATGGATAAGGAATGCTTGTCTTGACATGAGACATGTATCATGGAGAGTAGCATTTTAAGAGATGCTTAAAGTACCCTCCCCAATCTCCTCTCCTGGCAATAATAGAGAATTGTAGCCCTGTTCTCTTTTGGCTGCTCATTCCGTCATCCTTTTCTACTACATATGTAGACTGCGAGATGCAAAAAACTGTCTGCCTTGATACTTGGCTTGTGAAGCATGCAGGGCTGTAAATACAATACTGTGTGATAGGAATCTTGGGTTTGTTCTCTGACGTGACCATAGGAGTTCCAGGTCGATGAATTCTGTCTCAAAAGAGCTTTCCTACCAGCTCCACAGGCATTCAGGGGTACTCGAGGGGAGTTCTAATTTCATATTCATCTCAAAAAATTATATTGTCAGCTAGATACAGAGCATGGAAAAGAGTGTCCAGTTTTCCAGATGAAAATAGGAATGGTGAAGTTACTCTTTTAAGCATAAGCTTCAATACATTCTTCTTTTATATCTGAAGGTGAAGAAACACATATGAATATCATGGTACTACTTGCCACCGCTACCACACCTTTTCACGTCTGCACCAAGAAAACAAAAATTTGTGCCATAGCTATGAGGCCGAAAGGATCGTTTCATAAACTAATCAGCTTATAAGATAGTTGAAGAAACTTTGGCTGGGGGAAAAAGCAACAGTCACTTGGTTACACCAGCCCAATTCAAATGATACTTGATCAGTTCGAGGATGATGTTTTCTTATTTAGGTCAGAGGACGAAGTCTTATTTAGGTCAATCGGGCTCATGCATTTTTAATATAAAAAAAAATTAATATGGGGACATGGTTTTTTCTTGAGTTCCACACGACTCAGTGCTTCCTATCTATGGGATCTTACATTGATGTTTAGACTATTTTCTTTCAGTTCTAATGCAGCCTTTCTTGGATTCTGATTTCTTATTTCAGCTGTTAGGCATCTTCAACTGGCAGCTTGTCAATGCATGTTCTCATTTTCTCCCCCCCCCCCCCCCCGGGCAACTTTTCAAGGTGACTTGCTTTCTTGAATAGTATAGAGAACTGCAAGTACTATATTTTTATTGATCCACTTGCATTGTTCCCCTTAAAAATCTCTCTTATTTGGAAATGAGATAGTGGCAGAAGAGCTTTCATACCTTCTGATGTTTCTTTTGAGTTAGATCCTCCAGGGATAATTAGTTTCTCTCTCTCTCTCTCCCCCCCCCCCGCGAAAGTTATCTTGGAAGAAGAAATTGCATCATGGTGACCCACGTCATGCAGCTGCTCAGATAACTGAACAGCATGCTCAGTTGTGAGGAAACTTTATATTTTGTTCTGCTATTCCAGTATCCTGAGGCTTATATAAGTCTTGCAATGTTAGCAACATATTTTCTGAAATTGGAAGCATAGGGCTGATCTAAAGTACCACCTCCTTGTAAAGGAGCTGGGAAACTGGTTTGTTGTATCCTCAAATCTCATACAGTATTTACATGTTTCTAAATGTGTATTGTTATTATCAATAGATAATGGTCAATGAGACCTACTCTTAGGTAAATGTTTGCATTGCAGCTGTTTTCTCTCTCTTTCTTGTAAAAATAAATCTGAAAATATAAGATGTGAATTGGGGCCTAGGCTTATCAATTTTTAAGGTATTTTGTTCTATTATTGCTACTAACTAGGGATGGGCATGACCAGAAAAACTGACGTGTCGAGTTTTTGATTGTCGGGACGGGTCTGTTTCGGCTTGTTTCCGTTTGTTGCAATAATTTTCAAAAGTGTGTCGTTTCCGTTTGTTGTTTGTTGTTTGGGTTGGGGTTAGGGTTAGGGTTGGGGTAAGTGGGCTCTGGGAGGCACCTCTCTGGGTGCCTCTGACGTCTGACCCACTAAGAAGGGAAGGGAAGGGAAGCGTAACGCAAAGCCACCGCATACCATACATTACGTTAGGGTGGGGGGTAAGTGGCAGAGACACCTCTCTCTCTGGGTGCCTCTGACTCACTAAGAAGGGGACTGTACTAGCGTACTGATGTACAGGTTAGGGAATGGGATAGGGGTAGGGGATAGTGGGCTGTGGGAGGCACCTCTCTGGGTGCCTGTAACCCACTAAGAAGGAAAGTGGGCTGGCGTATGGGCTAGGGTTAGGGTTAGGGTTACGGTTAGGGTGGGTTAGTGGGCTGCACCTCTGGGTGCCTCTGACCCACTAAGAAGGACAGTGTACTGGCGTATGGGCTAGGGTTCGGGTTCGGGTTCGGGTTCGGGTTAGTGGGCTTTTTATGCCCTCTGGCACATCCAGAAGTCTCAGTCAAAACCTGGCCATGCGATTGGTGGAATGGGTCCAAAAATTTGCATGGTCCCATCCCATGACCAGCCCATCATTGCGCAGGTGTAAAAAATAAAAATAAAAATAAAATAAAATAAAATCAATGGAGATGTTTTATTGCAAGAAAAACCCACTGTTGCTACTATAAAAAATCAGGCATTTAAAATACCTAATTTTCGCATGTTTCTGTGATGCTTTGGTGGGTTTTTGGACCACGATTTAAAAATAAATATTGCGGTTGCCATTTTGGATTCCCCCCCCCCACCGCATGGCAAATGGAGACAATGAGGATGGCCCCCCAGCTTGGTACCAGCAGCCCAGGACAGGAAAGGGGGGGAAGGCCAGGGACCCCCCCAGAAACCACCCCTCTCTGGTAGGTGCCCTCACTGAGGCAGGCATATTTTCGCCTGCTTTTTTGGCTGGGAATCGGGTTTTTTTTAAAAACTTTTTTCTGTGCTGCTTGGCATCGCGCAATCGCCGTGATGCCATGAACGACGACAAAAAATCAGACCCAATTTTTCTTTTTCGGTTCGAGTTCGAGTTGGAGCGGAGTAATTCTCGTTACCGTTACCCGTTACGTAACGATAACGAGAACCGAAAATGGAAACAAGATTTTCGCCGCTCCGTGCCCATGTCTACTACTAACAAGTAGGAGGAGTTGACATATTCTCTCTCCTTGAATATGTGTGATAGAATAAAGCAGAGAAGACTATGACAAAAGCAATTGCTGGTGAATGATTTTCCTTTTCATCTATAAAATCCCAAGTGTCAAATGCTTTAGCAGTCCCTCACTCAGCACTGAAAAAGGGTTTCACAGGGCTTAGTAGCCTTCCCCTTTTCATTTGTTTTTTAAAAATTTGGCTTTCTTGTCAACTTTATTGGATGAGTCAAGGCACAGAAAATCAGTAATGCTTCCTTATTCCTGGGTCTTTAAAACAAAATAATTAAGAAGAACTATATTCTGTCTTCTCATATATTTTTCTTTTTTTAAAAAAGGTGATTCTTGGGATTTGTGTTTTAATCAATCATCTCTTAACACTTATCTCCAGAAACTATGAACTTAATATTTTTTCCCAAAGGGAGATAAGTACAAAAAGGGCAGAGCAACTGTCTCTTTAAAAATAAATAAAGCAAAGAAGAATAAATGAATATGACAGCCATCGCTCAAGCACTCTGCCTTGACTTATGCAGTGAAGTTTGTAGGAAAGCCAAACTTTTAATCAAAGTTTAAGTGCAGAGCTTCAGTAGTCCTATGAATATCCTTCATCTTCCATTAAACGATCTAAAGCAATACATCACAGTACAGTGCTCCATGCTCTATATGATTCTGCCATTTCTCCTGCAAACTGAAACTAGCTTTACATCGAAGTATCTGCAGATCATCATTTTCATTTTATAAAAATGATGCTGAGCAGACTTATTTAGGCATAAAAATAAATATTAATGGAATGTCATTAAGCTAAAGTTCATTAGACTAAACACTCAGAGCATCTCAGAGTACGCTCCATAACCTGATGAGTGTTCTCTATTGCATATCTCATTCATGAGCAGAATTAAAATAATAAAAATGAAGGCTATGATTAGGCTCATGCATATCTTTGACTTAAATTCCTTCCTAGAACATGCATCTCCTTCCGTTAAGTGTTCTGACATTTTGCGAGACTCACAAGATAGATGGGAGGAGGGAGAATGAAATTTTCTACAAGTAGATTGCAAGATATGGACCATCATAATTTATTTCATTATAGTTTTTTAAATATTATATTGGAGCTATAGCCTGCTAAAATGTCATGCTGTCTCAGCATGGAGGGAGCCCTGGCTTTATTTTTTAAATTTAAAGGGAAAAAAATCTCCTCACATCTTTCCATTCTGCAAGTATTGTATAAAGGAAGCAGTTAATTAATACCACATGGAGTTTTCTGCCTTTTGCGAGCAATGGTGTATTGGAATAAGGCTGTATGTTATTTATCTCTTTACCCAAAAAATGGAAACTTACCATGAGGTGCGATGGGGGTGGGGGGGAGAGGGAATCTGTTTAGAAGATGTTGTGGCAGGGAATAAGGATACATATAAGAGAATGTCACTTGCTAACATAAAACAAATGCCTTGGCAATGACAGTATTTTCACAACCATAACTATATTTTAGTAAAGATTAATGAATTATTTTTCTATGATAGCCAGAATCCTATTGTATATTTTGTGAAACCTGATTGAACTAATTTTACGTAACTGTTTCCCCCCCCCACAGCATGTCTTATTCATGCACCTTTCAGATTGCATAGTTTGTCTGGTAGCTGGAAAAGGCTAGAGCAAGTTAGAGAAACCTTCTTCAAACACCAATAGGCTTGTGGGTGGTGTATTTTATTTCTATTTGCTTTATTTCATGAATTTTTAAAACTCTTGACTATGGAAGTACTGTTGTGTTTACTGCAGATACCCATGGATGAATATTATGAGATAGAAGATGCTGGGCTGTTACGAAGAATGTTGATGCCTTGACTCACTTTGAAGTATTTGAGTGCTGACTTAGTACAAGTAGTATGGAGAATGTTCAGAGATTTTCTGATTCTCAGTGATTGTTCAAATCTCACATTCTGAGACTCCTTCCCAGAGACTGCACCCTTCACTAGGGAGATTTCCCAACTTCTTTCAAAAATGAAACCTGATCTCGTGTTTTTGACCCCTTCCCTGGTTGTTAGGATACCCACTGTGGTGCAGTGGACAGAGTGATGGGCTATGGCTCAGGAGACCTGAGTCTGAATGCCCACACGTGGACACAGAAATTCACCGACAAAGTGGTAGTGATAAAACACTCCTTAAATATTTCACTTAACTTTAAAATCCAATTAGAGTTTCTATGGATTGATTCCAACTTGATCACACATAACAACCCTGGTGGCTTGCAAAAAATGTGTCTAATTTTACCCAACCCACTGCCTTTCCCAGCAAAGATTCTATTTTGTTCAGGAATTGTAATAATTCTGTACAGATTGGTATTTCTCCTCAGAGGAAAATTACCATGAAATGTCAGAGATACCTGGAAGATTTTCTCACTGTGATGACTGGGAATCCCTGGTGGACTAGAAACAACTTAAGTCAAATGTGATGCTAATAATACTTTGCACTGTCCCTGGGTATTGTAGTTCTTTGCATTACTGTCTGTCCCACTAGAAATCAAAAGTCCCTGATTTCCTGTAGTAGTTTACAGGTTCTCAAAAATGTATATCCTCTATGTTGAACACAAAGACCTATGTGAATATTGAACCCTGCAGTGCAGGTATTTGAACTAGAGAATGCTTGTGGGCCCTTCCAGCACCACAGTTCTATCATTCAGTTTATTTGATCTTTCTCATCCTAAACATGTCTGAAGAAAATGAATGATAAGAGATCACGCTTTACGGTGAGGATTAAGACGCTTGAAATTTGCTATGATTATGGCAAAAACTGAAGCTTCAAGTGGTTTCACAATGGGAAGTCTTTGAAACACATGGGTAAAGCCACAATTTCTTAACTTCACTGGAAATTGTTATTGAGTATTTCTACCAGATTTTCATCCTTTGCTTTGCAAAATAATTTGATCCGATAGTTGCTGTGAGTTTTTTGGGCTGTTCTGGGCTGTTTTTCCAAACTTCGTTCTGGACTTTTTTCTTCCTGACGGTTTGCCAGAGACTCTGAGGCTGGCATATTCAGAGGGCAAGGAGCTCAGGGGAACTTTGGTCTTCTCTGCTTAAAATACAATATATGCAGAGAATGTTTTTAAATCATTTCTTCCAGTTTCAAATAAAAACTATCTATCTTAGGCAGGATGCAACCAATTTTTTGTCAGGAATATGATTTGGAGAATGGAATGACCTTATTAAATATTATTCACAGGTCTCTTACTCTGTGAAAAATGTGAATGGTTGTATCAGAACAAAAGCATTCTTTTAACACTCAGCCTTTTGATCTCTAATGTATACTAATTATCAGTTACGACTTACAGTGCATCATGCTATTCCTTTCGTTCTGTTGTTGGATACAAGCCAGTTTCTCTCCTGCTCTTAAATTATTTTCTCCTATGATTTCATATTCTGTTTTGGAAAGTATATATCATGTTTCTGGTTCAAGTGTTACATCATTGTCATGATAACTGCCTTAAACCTTGTTTATGTCTCAATAAGCACTATAAACCCAGCAGCATATATACATACATAATATATATCCCTAAAGTTTGAGAAAAAGAAGGAATGACTTTTTAAAAAATGAACCATACACAAAAATGATTATAACTCTCTGTTGTTCCCTCATGTATAGTTTGTTGTTATTCAGTCGTTCAGTCGTGTCCAACTCTTCATGACCCCATGGACCAGACCTCGCCAGGCCTTCCTATCTTCCACTGCCTCCTGGAGTTTTGTCAAATCCATATTGGTTGCATCGATGACACCATCCAACCATCTCATTCTCTGCCGTCCTCTTCTCCTTTTGCCTTAAGTCTTTCCCAACATCAGTGACTTTTCCAGGAACTCCTCTCTTCTCATGAGGTGGCCAAAGTACTGGAGCCTCAGCTTTAAAATCTGTCCTTCCAGTGAACATTTGGGGTTGATTTCTTTCAGGATGGATAGGTTTGATCTCCTTGCAGTCCAGGGGACTCTCAAGACGCTCCTCCAGCACCACAGCTCAAAAGCATGGATTCTGCAGTAGAGATGGGCATGAAATGATTTTTTTTGTTTCGTTATTTGTTATTTGTTTCATTACGTAACAAAACGAATAACGAACCTGGTGATGAAATTGGAACAAACCGAACCGAACCAAAAAAATTAGGTTCATTACATTTTGTTTTCGTTAATGGTGATGCGCGATGAAAAGAGCTGTTTTAAATGTTAAAAAATGTCCTGAATATCCGTAAAAACCCAGCGATAATTATTTATTCTGTCTGATAATACCTACCGAGGGGGTTGGGGTCCTTAAAACATGCCTTTATGTCTTTTCTCAGATTGCTGTATTTTTTTTTCCTTTAAGGGGAGTTAGGGGACATCGACCCAAAATGGCTGCCAGATGCCTAATATTGATCTTTTGGGTATTAAAACACCCTGGAAATCCATAAAAACACAGCGATAATTATTTATTCTGCCTGATAATACCTACCGGGGGGGTTGGGGTCCTTAAAACGTTTGTTTTTGTCTTTCTTCCATCGCGATGTATTTTTCTTTTCCCTTTAAGGATGGCACAAAATGGATGCCAGCCACAAAATGGATGCAAGCCATGTGATGGGAATCATGTAAATTCTTGGACAATTTCAACCAATGGCATGCCCAGGTTGCAGACTGGGCAGGCCTGGCAGCCACAGAGGGCATAAAAAGCTCTGGCAGCCCCTGTCCTCCTTGCAGTCTGCGGTGGGAGTTAGGTTGGGGTGGGATTTCTGTCTCTGCAACCAGGCAGGCGTGTGTCTCTGTGTTCCTGCTGGCTGCAGCCTGGGTCTTAGAGGAGAGAAAGAAGAGATTTCTCTCTAGCTTCAGTCTTCCAGCCTCCCTGCATGCGTACTGTGTAGTGCGTACCTCTCGGTGAGTAACCTCCCCTGCCCCACAGTCACTCTGTGGCTGCCTTGCACCCTGGGCAACATCCGCTGCTGCCTTGCAGCCTCCCTGTGTACCTAGTCTATACTGTGTCTCTGCCAGCATCAATTTTTTTTAGTGTTTTCTCTCTGGTCTGGGGCGTTGGGGGACGCCCGTGGGCGGAAAATGATTTAAAAATTGTGCAAAGCAGGTAAAAACAAATAACGAATTAACAAACCAACGAAATGATTTTTTTGTGAAAATTCACGAAAAATGAAAACGAACAACCATACCTTTGACTATCCTGACCTTAGTTGGCAAAGTGATGTCTCTGCTCTTTAGGATGCTACCTAGGTTTGCCATTGTCTTTTAATTTCATTGCTGCAGTCGCCATCTGCAGTGATCAAGGAGCCCAAGAAAATAAACTCTGTCATTGCCTCCATTTCTTCCCCTTCTGTTTGCCAGGAGGTGATGGGACCAGTGGCCATGATCTTAGTTTTTTGATCATGTGCTTCATCCCATTTTTTCACTCTCTTCTTTCACCCTCATTAAGAGGTTCTTTACTTCCTCCTCACTTTTTGCTATCAGAGTAGTATCATCTGCGTATCTCAGGTTGTTGATATTTCTTACGGCAATCTTAATAACGGTTTGTGATTCATCCAGACCTGCCTTTCGCATGATGTATTCTGCATAATTTAAATAGGCAAGGTGACAGTATACAGCCTTGTCGTACTCCTTTCCCAATTTTAAACCACTCAGTTGTTCCATGTCCAGTTCTGATTCTTGCTCCTTGTCCCACATATAGATTTCTTAGGAGACAGATAAGGTGGTCAGGCACTCCCATTCCTGTAAGGACTTGCCATAGTTTGTTGTGGTCCACACAGTCAAAGGCTTTGGCATAGTCAATGAAGCATAAGTAGATATTTTTCTGGAACTCTCTGGCTTTCTCCATAATCCAATACTTGTTGGCGATTTGATCCCTAGTTCCTCTGAACCTTCGAAATCCAGCTTGCATTTCTGGAAGTTCTCTGTCCACATACTGCTGAAGCCTCCCTTGTAGAATTTTGAGCATAAACTTGCTAGCGTGTGAAATGAGTGCAATTGTGCGATAGTTGGTTCATTCTTTGGTGTTGCCTTTCTTTGGGATTGGGATATGGACCAATCTTTTCCAGTTTTTTCAAATTTCCTGGCATATTGTGTGCAGCACCTTTACAGCATCCTCTTTCAATATTTTAGAGTTCAATTGGAATGCTGTCACCTCCACTGGCCTTGTTGTTTGCAATGCTTTCTAAGGCCCACTTGACTCCACTTTCCAAGATGTCTGGCTCCAGGTCCAGGATGCCTGGCTCCAGCAATCTTGGTTATCAGGGACATCCAGATCTTTCTTATATAATTCCTCTGTATATTGTTGCCATCTCTTTTTATCTCTTCTGCTTCAGTTAGGTCCTTACCATTTTTGTCCTTTGTCATATCCATCTTTGCACGAAATGCCCCTTTAATATCTCCAATTTTCTTGAATAAATCTTTGTTTTTTCCTTTTTCTGTTGTTTCCCTCTATTTCTTTACACTGTTCATTCAAGAACGCCATCCTGTCTCTCCTCACTATTCTTTGGAAGTCTGCATTCAATTTTCTGTATCTTTCCCTTTCTCCCTTGCATTTTGCATCCCTTCTCTTCTCCGCTATTTGTAGGGCTTCGTTAGACAACCACTTTGCTTTCTTGCATTTTTTTTGAATAGTTTTCGTTGCAGCCTCCTGTACAATGTTACAAACCTCCATCCATAGTTCTTCAAGTGTTCTGTCCACCAAATCTAGTTCCTTAAATCTATTCTTCACTTCCACTGTGTATTCTTAAGCGATTTGACTTAGATTATACCTGACTGGCCCAGTGGTCTTCCCTACTTTCTTCAGTTTACGTTTGAATTTTTCTATAGGAAGCTGATTATCTGAGCCACAATCAGCACCAGGTCTCATTTTTGCTCACTGTATAGAGCTCCTCCATCTTTGGCTGCAGAGAACATAATCAATCTGATTCCGGTATTGTCCATCTGGTGATGTCCATGTGTAGAGTTGCCTTTTCTGTTGTTGGAAAAGAGTGTCTGCAATGACCAGCTTGTTGTCTTGACAAAACACAATTAGCCTTTGCCCTGCTTCATTTGGAACCCCAAGGCCAAACTTGCCAGTTATTCCTTTTATCACTTGACTCCCTACTTTAGCATTCCAATCCCCTATGATGAGAAGAACGTCTTTCTTTGGTGTCAGATCTAGAAGAAGTTGTAAATCTTCATAAAATTGGTCAGTCTCAGACTCTTCAGCACCGGTAGTTGCTGCATAAGCTTGGATTACTGTGATGTTGAAAGGGCTGCCTTGGAATTGTACCAAAACCATTCTATCATTTAAGACTTCCTAGGGTAGGAACTGGCAAGCCACCCCAGTATCCCTGCCAAGAAAATTCCATGTATAGTTTATAGTATATTAATTTTAGTTTTAGTTAATATTTATAACTACTCTAGGTATAAATTGAGAGAATAGCTATGGATTGATATGTCTGTGAAGATTCTCAGTCATCCAGGTGAGTTTAACTGGAAGTTGAGTCATGGCTACTGGACTTTTTTTGAGAGAGATAGAAACGTTTCGCTGCTCATCCAAAAAGCTTCATCAGTCTGAATACAGCCAGTGAAAGTCCTCCATCTTATAGTCAGCTTTGACCTCTTGTCACCCTGGTCTGAATTAGGCTCAAAAGATGAACAATGGCCTGAATAGGCTTGTTAGGGAGACAATAGTATCCATAGCCTTAAGGTGAAAAATGGCCTAAGGTGATGAAACCTATCAAGAATGGGTCATTAGCTATGGCCTTGGTGGTGAAAGCTTTTTGATTTGTCTGGGTACTTTAGAAAGCACAGTCTAAGTAGCAGATAGACTAGCCTGAGGCTGCCACCTCTGTTGATGGAGGACTCGCACTAGCTGTATTCAGATTGATGAAGCTTTTTAGATGAGCAGCGAAACATTTCTATCTCTCAAAAAAGAAGTCCAGTAGCCATGACTCAACTTCCAGATATGGGTTGATATGTATTTTAACCCCTGCTCTTTTGCTTTTAGGCTTGGCTATATGCTTTTAAGCTACTTTTTGAAAACAAACACTTCTTCATATTACAGTAGGTATCAACATTTTTCTATCCCATCCATAAATTACTGAAGAAGTGGATTTTACCCATTGAAACTCGTTGTTCATTCAAGATTATTTAGTGGTCCAATAAAAGTATTGCCTGATTTTGCATTTATGTAATTCTAAAGACTATGTAGCTTTTTCCTGATTTTCCTTAGAGAAGCTTTACTTGCTAAAAACCTTTTGTTAGCATATTGTGTTGTGTATTCTCGAAGGCTTTCACAGCTGGGATCTGATAGCTGTTGTCAGTTTTTTGGGCTGTTTGGCTGTGTTCTGGAAGTTATTCTTCATGACCTTTCACCAGACTCTGTGTCTGGCATCTTCAGAGGGCAAGGAGCTCAGGGCACTAGGAGTTCTCTCTGTGCTCTGGGGTATAGAGTGTGTTAGACTGTGTGATTTTAAAGTCGTGGGAAAGAGGAAACCCAGTAAAATACCAGTGGAAGACATCACTGCAAACATGGAAACAGCCATATACCATCTTCCAGAAGAAGAAGAAGAAATAAAAAGTGAAATGACAAGGCTCCTACGAAAAGCACCCCCCATAGCAACATAACAAGAAAGGAGAGAAACACCATCAAGTCCAAGAACGTGGATCCACACATTGTCATCCTGCCAGCAGACAAAGGCAATGCCACAGTAATCATGCAAACAGAAGAATACAAGGAAAAAATCAGACAACTTCTAGGCCCCACAACCTACAGAAAACTAAAGCAGGATTCCACCAATAAAATCACAAAACAAACAAACATGCCGATCAGAAGTTCCTCACTCAACCCCAATGTCATTCCACGAATCTGTAAGACGGAAACTCTTTCACCAAAATTATACAGACTCCCAAAAATCCACAAAGACTTAACCCAATTGAGGCCCATTGTTAGCATCATTGACTTCCTGACGTGAATTAGCAAAACACCTAGCCACCCTCCTACAGACCCACATTTGACAGACTTCCTGCCACATCAAGGACTCAGGACATTTGATAGACAAGACCAGCACTCTAAAACTCAGCCACAGGGGCAGACTGATCAGCTTTTATGTAGTATCCCTTTTCATCAAGATACCAATAAAGGACAATTCAGCAGATCTTGCCAGAAGACATTAAGGCCCTATTCCAGCATTGCCTAATGACCAGCAGATGCCTAGATGCCCTAAGCACATCCGATCTTGACTGATTTCGGAAGCTAAGCAGGGTCGGCCCTGGTTAGTACTTGGATGGGCGACCACCAGGGAATAACAGGTGCTGTAGGCGCCTGGCGTAGGAACTGGCAAACCACTCCAGTATTCCTGCCAAGAAAACTCCATGGATATGGGGTCACAGAGAGTTGGTCACGACTGTAACGACGCAACACACACACACACATAATGACCAGCTACTTCCAGTGGGAGAATGACTTCTATGAACAGACAGATGGGGATGCCATGGGGAGCCCCCTCAGCCCAGTAATAGCAAAGTTCTACATGGAACATTTTGAAAAACAAGCTCTGGATAGGGCACCATTTGTACCCATAGTCTGGTCCTGATATGTGGATGGCACATTTGGAATTTGGAGCCACGGTGAAGATAATCCGGAAGAATTTCTAAACTACCTCAACAATATCCACCCTAATATACAATTCACCATGGAAAAAGAAATAGAGAGGAAACTCCCATTCTTAGATGTTATGGTCATACGCAAACTGGGCCACCAATTAGGACACAAGGTCTACAGAAAACCCACACATACAGATTGGTACCTACATAAAAATTCCAACCACCACCCGTGACAAAAATGAGGCATAATCAAAACTCTTGTAGACCATGCAAACCGAAACTGTGAAGCTGAATTCCTCAACACTGAATTCAGCGACCTGAATTGGGCTATTCCAAGAACAAAATCAAAAGAGCCACCAAACCAAAAAAAAAAAAAAAAAAACTAAACTGAAGAAGAAAAACAGCCTCCAACAAACAAAGTATTTCTGCCATACATAAAAGGAGTGACAGACCGCATGGACAAAGTGTTAAAACCTACAAACAGTATTAAGACCCACCACAAAAATACAACAGATGCTACTTTCAACAAAGGACAAAAGGAACCCACTCACCACTACAGGAGTATACTGGATACCTTGTAATTGTGGCCAGATATATATTGGGAACACAAAGCAGAGCATCCAG
This sequence comes from Phrynocephalus guinanensis, assembly GCA_037367245.1. Taxonomy (NCBI): domain Eukaryota; kingdom Metazoa; phylum Chordata; class Lepidosauria; order Squamata; family Agamidae; genus Phrynocephalus; species Phrynocephalus guinanensis. The sequence goes on from CM074740.1 coordinate 53,626,478, forward strand.
ACCAGAATCAAAGAACACGAAAGATACTGCAGACTAAAACTACCAGAAAAATTTGCAGTAGCTGAATTCACCCTGAAACTAACTGGACATGAAATCCTCTTCCAGAACACAGAGGTAGTGGACAACGCTACCAATCACTATGTCAGACTACACAGGGAAGCCATTGAAATCCACAAACATAAGCACAGTTTCAAGAAAGAGGAAGAAAGTCTAAAAATCAACAAAACCTGGTTAGCAGTACTGAAAACTACAGCCTGCAAAAGATCAAAGTTCAATGATTCCCACCCAGCTACAAGCACCAGTGATCAGTTCACACAATAGAACAATTAACAACATCCATAAACTACAGAGAAGGACTGCTGCTACCCCTGATTGCAGTGACGGATTCTGAATCCCTCCATCACAATACAATGACTAACACCTATTTTCCTGCCTATGACAAGTTTCCTCTTTCCCACAACTTTAAAACCACACAGGCTCACTCACTCTATACCCCAGAGCACAGAGAGAATTCCTAGTTCCCTGAGCTCCTTGCCCTCTAAAGATGCCGACCACAGTCTGGCAAAACGTCAGGAAGAAAAACTTCCAGAACATGGCCAAACAGCCCAAAAACTCACAACAGCTACGTATATTGTGTTGTGGGTTTTTTTGTGGGTTTTTTTTTGGTTATTGCCAAAATGCAGGTACTTGTGACATGTGATAAGAAAACCAGATGTGTTTGCAAGATAAATGAGCTACTTTCTCCTTTCTTCCTTGTTGAAAAGTAACTGTCAAGTTCTGTTTTTTTAGTGAAAACTATTCATCAGTTTTTAACTTCTACAGTATATCCAAATGAGAGTAACTGATGACAGCACCCTCCTCCATGCATACATACTCTCACAAACTGGCATTTTGAAAAATAAATGCTTCAGATGTGCAAAGTGTGCAGCTTATAGCATCAGATATTTGCTTTTTAAATATTTTAAAAGGGTATTTAAATAATGGGGGCTTTAATAAAAGGATCTTTATGGGGTCTTTTAGGCTGTGATCTCTGTCTCCTAAGGCCAATAGCAATAAGTATTGCTCTTATGTAGTTCCCAGTTTTGCTTGGGAAGTAGAGCCCACTGAGAATATTTTTCATATTTTTACAATGCACATATTAAGTTGTGTGAGACATCTATTTATCTGTATCATATATCCAAGAATTTTGCTTTCTTAAGACATATTTTAAGATATTTCTTCATATTTACATTAAACTACCTTTTCTTTAATGTATGCATTTTAGTTTTAATATATGATTTTGTAGCTTTTTTATTTTATTCCAAACTTTTTATTATTTACAAAAGCATAATCTAATTTAAAATGCATAAAACAACAGTTGTACAGATAATTTTGCAATAGAAGAAAGTAACAAGCTGCTACATTTTTGCTCAAGGCCCAATCTGGTGTGCTAGTTATAAAGCTTCACAAGAGTGTTTGATCATTAGACCTGATGTTTTAGTAGTATAAATATATCATAAAGTCTATTTACATTTCTTGCACTTTGATGCCTTTTTACATAAAATTTAATTTCCAGATAGATCAGTTTATTTATATTTTCTTCTATATTCAAATTTTCATATGTACAAGCATATGAAGTAGCTACTAACTCAATTGTTATTTTAACTTTCTTCTATATATCTTTGCAAAAATTCAAAACACTCAGTAGTGCGAAACATCAGTTGTTTTGCATCAGAGTGTAGTACAGGAAAGCACTAAATTAGATACATTCTCTCTTGAATTACATGGGTCCGAACAATTCCATTAATTAGAATTTATTAATTATTCCAATTAATAAATATAAAATAAATTCTGGTTTGAATGCTGCAGCCTCATTATGGACCTCTGTGCTGGGATGTAGATAATTATACCTAGGTAAGCGTGAAACATCAACATTCTGATTAACAGTCAACAACCTGCAACCTGCACACAGACTACCAAGCAGGATCCAGAGTAGTCTTGGCACTGCCCCTTTAAGGACAGAGGAAATCTGTAGTATAATACCACATTGAAAGCCATTGTATGCCAGCACAGTTTTCTCCCTGAAATTTGCTTTTCCTCTCCCCACCCTGCCTAATTTCTCCTTTCCTTAAGTAACAGAGAGCAGCTGTGCAGTGTGATTGGGGGGCTGGAATTATGGGACTCGTAGTTCCAAAAGGGGTAAGATTTTGGTGGCGGGGTGGGGGTTGGAATAGGTTGCTGACTGCAAGTCGGTAGGTGTAGTGTGAGAATCCTTCTTTGAAGTCAACCAATATCCCCCACATACACACCTTTGTTGGCTTTACTAACCAATTAACTAACATGTTAATGTCTAACATGGCCTGCATTTTAGACAGGCTTTCTTTCCTCAGACCTGCACATTGCTTTCTTTCCTCAGACCTGCACACACAGGTGATCAGGCAAGATGGGGGATTAGAGTTATACAGGGAGTTTTAACTACATCAGGCTCCAGCACCCCTAAACCCAATATTGTTGAAGGGAGAAATGTGATTTCTTGGCAAAGTAACTAGCACAATAATCTTCCCTCTACATATGATTTGAAACTCATGATTATGAAGGTCACATTTTATGAGAGAGAGCTCATGAAACTCATGATTATGAAGGTCACATTTTATGAGAGAGAGCTCATGATAAAAAATGCACTGGTACCTCGAGATACAACTACCTCGAGTAACGAAAAAAATGAAAATTATCTGTGGAAACACTTGAGATATGATTTTTTTTTTGGAAATACTTCAATTCACAGGGTGCATTGCACCCCATTTGGATCCATGTTACAAAAAAAATTGTGATACATAGCATCCCGAGGAACATATTAATTTCGTAACTCGAGGTGCCACTGTATAACCAATTAGAAAGTCTTGTGTCCAAAAAACATTTAATTTTCTGCAGTTCTTAAAAATGTATCAAGGAATGAACTAGCCTTGGAGGCAACAAAGCTCATATGTATTATGTTGTTAGGTTTTGCTCCATTATGGTATCATTTTCACCTATGGATAGCTGTATGTATATATCCTGTCATTATTAGTTGAATATGTTTCTTAAAATGTAGAGGCTCTGCTTCAAGCATCTCTGGGTGCTCTAATGTACACCTAATGGATACCTGTTTCACAGTTCCCTTTCTGAATATGTCTGCCAACCAATAAAAGCATTGGGTGTCGGTGTACAGCTGGGCTTTCTAAAAGTAATCTTTGAGATACTGTCTTCTCAGCTTCCTATTTTATCAGCTTAATTCAAAATTTATGAATGCATTTTGCTGTGTTGCAGGAGAAGCAGAGGTTCCTGACAGATGTCTTGCATGAAGTAATGCTGCTTGATGGTCTGGCTAGTTCACACCCAGTCTCTCAAGAAGTGCAGCAGGCCACAGACATTGACAGAGTATTCGACTGGATTGCCTATAAAAAGGTGGGCATAGGAGAAAAAAACCAACTCAATATATTTTGATTTATCTAGTTTGTATTGCTTCAGTGCCCTATTATGTACACAGCATGGAAGTACTGTAACAACATTAGCTTTAGATTCCTCCATGGTAGGGAAACCACTATAGATGATCTAATTAGAATATATTGTAAAGTTTTTCCTCAAATCTCATTTGTGAAGAAGTTCAAAGTATAAAATGGTACATTTTCAAACTCAATGCTATCTCAGGTTAAAACTAGATACAGTTGTAAATTTCTGCACAAAAGAAATGAGCAAGTGATGACATAACAATAACGACAATAACAATAATTTGTATTTAAATTAGAGGAAACAGGAGCTCATTGTTTCTTTTGTCAATTCAAGGGCCTTCTCAGTATTGCTTGCAGCATTTTGTATTTTTAAATAACTCTTCTAGAGTTACTTAAAAAAAAACTCAAGTTGTTTTTCCTTGTTTACCAAATGAAAGTCTGCTAATTACTAATATCAGTAATTAGTGCTTGTTGAGCAGTTTAAAAGTATGTGTTTATGCAAAATGGGTATGCATTTATTGAGCCTATTTCAAAAAACAAAAAACAGGGATCTTCTCAAAAGCACTTGGGGGGAAATCCAGCCAGATTATGATTATTACTCTCATAATTCAGATCTGGTCCACTACGAACTGAAATCTCCTATCTCCATATGTGATGTCTTACAAGTACTTCTTTTTTTCTCAAACTCAAACCTGTCTTCCTTGTTCTCTACCTTTCACTTCAGCCTTCATCTCATTGTCTTTGTTCTGTCCCCAAAGCTGTGTGTGAAAGTTTGTTGATTCACTTTAGAGATGGGCACAAAATGATTTTTTGTTTCATTTTTCATTTTTTTGTTTCATTCCCTAACGAATTGAAAAGCAAATTGCCCCTCCAAAGGAAAACGAAATGAAACAAAACAAAACATTTTGGTTTGTTCTATTTCGTTTTTCATTTTCCCATAGGAATTCATCGAACCAATGCATTCCTACTTGGAAACTGCTTTAAAAACTCCATGCCACCCTCCCAGGCACCTGATTGGGTGGGGGAATGGTGCAGTTTTTTAAAACTTTTTTTTGCTGCTGAAGTCCCATGTACCAGCTGATTGGCGCTTGCTTCGGCAGCAAAAAAAGTTTAAAAAGCCCGTGCCATTTCCCGTGATGCACCTGATTAGGTGGGGGAAAGCATGGGGTTTTAAAACTTATTTTAGTCCCCAAGCAAGCACTGATCATCTGGTGCATGGGGCTTGCTTAGGGGACTAAAAAAGTTTTTAAAGCCCCCACTCCCCCATGCACCCAATCAGGTGGGGGAAAGCATGGGCTTTTAAAACTTTTTTAGTCCCTGAATTAAGTGCTGATCAGCTGGCACATGGGGCTTTCTTACAAGACTAAAAAAAAGTTTTAAAAGCCCCCGCTTCCCCCCACCCCTGAAAACACATAAAACAATGGTAAAAAAAACATAAAAAACATATAAAACACACACACAGTAGTTACATAAAACACGCACATAAAACATATGAAACACAAAAATGAAAAATGAAACAAAACCAAAAACAAAACATTTTTTAAAAAATTGTTCAAATGAAATGAAATGAATATAAATGAAACAAAAAATGAAACAAAATGCAATTTTGGCATTTTGTGTCCATCTCTAGTTCACTTGCATTTCCTTTACAGAAGCTGCAGTGTTAGTCAACATTCTTTGAACTGATTCACCCTCCTTGCAGTCAGACTATTCTAAACTACCTGGATATCTTAGGTCAGCCAGTGAGATCTGTAAATTTATACTAGTGAATGTTCAGATTCTTTACAAAGCATAAGATTTATTTGCTTTTAATAATATTTTTAATCCTAGGTTTCGGTCTCTAGTTCCATTTTAAATTTCATTTCACCGTATCCATTTTTCAAGCCCCTTGAAAGTTTGCCTATGTTTTTTAAAAATCTAAACATCTGTCAAGAATGTCACTGTTAAAAGTCCCATTAAGTGTTCTGAATGAAATGGTCCATTCTCTTGTTTCTCCTTTTCTTCATGCATTCTTGCTGCTTAAATGTCTCTGGGACAAAATACATCTTTCAATTCTACTTTATGCTCTCCATGGCTATATGCAAAAGCTCCCAGGGAGAGTAGCATAGGTTCAGCCATAGAGTGATACAAATATCCTGGAATGGGGAAATCTCATTTTCCATCTGAATATTTTTTTTCCATAGTGTTTCAATGAATCCTTTAGAAGCAGCATAAAGATACTAGTGTTTCTAAAATTAGCAGTTGGATGTTTTTACATCTAACATCAAAAATGATTTTAAAGGGAAGATATAAGTTTAGCATAATAAACTGTTTTAATAACTTATGTGTTTTTGAGAACAATGAAGAATGCTTCTAAGTAAAGGCTTATTTAGAATGGTAGCTAGTCTGCAAGTGCATGTAATGGGAAATGGAAGTAGATTCCATATGCTAACTGCAGCTTTAGGATAAACATGTTTATTGCAGAAATATGTGGCAAGATACTGGGATTTATTGTGTCTTTCAGCCATCTACATGTGCAGTGCAGATACTCTGCATAGTATTCCCCTGTTATCACAGGGATTAGGTTTCTGACCTATCCGCAATACAGGAAAATCCACAATATGTGGATGCCTTTATCTGTGGGTCGGGCCAGGACCGGCAGGCCTGTGTGGGGCCTCCCGTACTCACCTTAGGTGGACCAGAAGTGACTTCCAGGCCATGTGGTAGGCCTGCACTAGGCTTCTGGAGCTTGCCCTGCACCCCGCGACACCTGCCCACACCTACAGTCTTGGTAAATCCACAATATATAAGGACTGCAATATATGAAGTGCAATGTGGCAGAGGACTACCATATCTACCTAACATGTGAGGACGGCACAAATTATATCTTCAAGACATACTTGCTAAAAGTGTAGTCTGTGAACTACCCTCGGGGTGCATGAACAGATAAGTTTGTTATCAAATTTCACTCATTTTTTGCTTTTTCTTGTTTTGGTGTTAGTAATTGCATGTTCTCTAAAAGGATTTTAGTGTGCGTGTGTGCGTGTGCGTGTTTTTTTGTGTGATTCTGGTCCGTTTGCTTTGTTGTATCTGTATATTTAGTACTAATACCTGCTCATGTGATAGAACTACCAGGTTTTGCTAATTTGTCCTGTCTGCTTCAGCTCTATGTCAACATTGTTCTGTTTTCAAAAGGACTCCCCATCCAACAGCTTTTTGAGGAGCACATGAGGGATGGAAGTAGATAGGACAGATTGGCAGAGTGCTTTCTGCAAATGTAAAAACTACCTCTGGATACAAACCCAAAGTGCTTAATACATATTTAATGAACTGTTAATGTCAATCTGCAGAGAAGAACGCACACAAGAAAGCAAGGAGTAAAACACTAATTGGGGGCTGTCCAAGTCAGGGGAATGGATATAGTGATGACAGAATGTCGTTATACTACTTCCAATGGCAGGCTCATTTATCTAAATGTTAGAAAGAACTGCGGTAAGCAAAAAACTGAGCACACGGTCGAGTGTTTCTTGTGCTCCCTTGTCTGTGCTTCAGCAAGAAGCAGCAAGAAACTACATAGAATATTGTGATCAGATTCTTGTGTAAATTCTACCTTAGTAGCCAGCCTCCAACTTCCCTTATGCTACAGGCAACACGTAGGATAGGTGTTAGGTATATGCACTGATGTCACATTTTCTGTGAACCAGGTGCACATTTCTCTTCTTCTGAATATGATCAAAACATGCTTTGCTACTATAATCCTATCATAGTGGGTTTTCAAGATACATTATTATTATTATTATTATTATTATTATTATTATTATTATTATTATTATTATTATTATTATTATTATTATTATTATTATTAATTACAGCAGTGGGTAAGTTGTGATAGAGCATGGAACAAGTATAATGTCCAACGCAAATAAAAAAAGCAAGGGAAGTTGTGATAAGCATATAAGTGATATTCTTGTTCAGTGTTGCACTTGAACTTCATTGATGGCCCATCTGTGGAAATAATTTCATCAGCCTTCTACATTTGCCTGTCCTTGAATATATTCTCATAAGGATGCCTAATGAAAAAATATATTGTGCTTTTGTCCTTGTCAGTAGTGTCAGAACACATAAGAAATATCCTTGTGGAGAGGCTTAAATGATACTGTGGAAATAAATGAGATCCCAGCAATGTTTTGTCTTCATAACTAAGCAGGTTGTGCTTCATTGTTACATCTACAGTGATTGGGAGAATATGTCAAGTCCATTTGAAGGACATGTTTGGTTATATTTATTTCCCAATGACTCTAATGATTCATCTTGATGTCCTCAAAATAAAACTCTAGAAAAGTGTTGACATCTAATAGACGAAAGTATGTAATGGCTTCCTGCATATGAATAACAGCTGTAAAAGGGGCTGACTCAGCAGTGATGACACCTGTCTTATTATATCCTGACTGGATCACAGTAGTGCGCTTTATGTGGGGCCTCCTTTGAGGAGTGTTTGGAAGATTCAGATCTAAATTAGTGGAGCTTGACTGCTGACCAGGGCTAGTTACAATAAATATGTAAGTCCATGCAGAGAGCTGGGAGAAGGAAGCAGGGGTTTGTGGGCTCCTTTGTAGCCCCAGTTCACTCTTCAGGTGCACCACTTTTGGGATACCCAGAGCAGCGTGGCTGGAGAGTAAACTGGGGACCACACGCTACTGCCTCCCTTTTGCATGGAGCACAATGGTGTGCTCCAAGAGGAGGGGGAAGTGGCTTGGCTGTGAGGGGGTGATGTCACATGCCCACAGAAAGGCCAGTTTTGCCCTTCCTGCCATTCATCTAGTGGCAACCAAAGACCTACTGGGGCAATATTTGGTTTTTCTTCTTGTTTTTATGTGCCATCAAGTCACCTCCAACTTATGGCAACCCTAGGAATGAGCTGTCTTCAGTGTTCTGTGATCAACTACTCAACTCTTGTCGATTTAATCTTGTGGCTCCCTTTTGGGAGACAGTCTATTTCAGGCATCTCTTTTTAAGAGAATTCTGCTTTCTCATGATGTCTCCAAAGTACGACAGGCTTAACTTTGCCTCCAGAGGTAGTTCAGGCTTGATTTGATCTAGGATTCACTTGTTCATATTTCTGACAGTCCAACATATCTGCAAACCTCTCCACTAGCACCATATTTTAAACATGCTATTTCCCCCCCTGTCAGCTTTCTTAACTGCCCAACCTTCATGCCCATTCATGATGAATGGAAACGCAAGTGTGTGGAGGGTCTTGGTCTTGATTCCCAGTGACCCATCCTGAAATTTGATGATCTTTTCTAAGTCTTTCTTTGCTGCATTTACTAGTATCACTATCTGCATTTACTAGTATCTGGTGTCTTGCCTGTAGGCTCCAGCTGTGCTGATGATTGAACCAAGGTATGCAAAACTTTTATCTTTGTCAGTTTCCTCGTTGTCAATGCTAAAGTCATTTCATTCTTCTGTAGTCACGATTTTGTCATCTTAACATTCAACTGCAGTCCTGCTTTGGCACTTTCTTGTTAAATAATGTGCCGGCTCTCTTTTTAAAGGCAAACTTGTGTTAGTATTTTTAATTTAAAATATTGTAAAATATTTTAATTATAATATCATAATAAACTTCATCCTGTTTGAATATTTGTAATTCTACTGTATTTAAATTTGTATTTTAACCTGTCTTGTAAGCAATCCTGAGTTCAGTTCTAGAAGAAAGGTGACAAATATAAATAAATAAATAAATAAATAAATACCCTAGCGAAGTGTGCCTTGCACAGTCCCTGCTAGCCTTCAGGAAAGCTTTAAAGACCTTGCTCTTCCGGGAGGCGTTTGGTGACACTTAATTTAATTCCCCCCTCCTTTTGGGTCCGCCATCTGTTTCCATGCCTTTTCTACTTCGTGTTTTAAATTGATTTTATTATCTGTCCTTATATTGTATTTAATTGCTTGTTTTGTTTTGTTGTGAACCGCCCGGAGTTCCTTCGGGAAGACGGGTGGTATATAAGATTTAAAATAAAAATAAAAATAAAAATAAAAATAAATAAATAAATAAATAAATAAATAAATAAATAAATAAATAAATACCTCCTGTTAAGGTTATATCTTTATTATAAAGTCTCTAAATAGCATCCTTGGAGGAAAGAGAATAGAGTTTCCATAATTCACACCTTTGAAAAGATTGAAAGGGAAAAATGCTAATATGCAGTAATGATTACTAGAGATGGGCACGACTCATCGAAATTTTCATTTTCGTTTTTGTTTTTTCCGTTTCGTTTCACAACAAAAACGAAAACGAAAAATTTTTCAGAAGCAAAACGACAACGGAAACGAAACGAAAAATTTTGCCGTGTTTTTCGTTTTCGTTACGGCAGACACATTGCATTGAAAAGAATGCTAACGAAATGAAAATTTTTCGTTTTTGTTTATGTTTTTTCGTTTCGTTTCGTACGAAAATGAAAACGAAAAATGTGCAAGAAAACCCTCGAAAAACGAAAACGAACCGAAACGGACCCCCTAAACAAAAAACGAAAAACAAAAAATTTTTTTTTTTGAGTCGTGCCCATCTCTAATGATTACGTCAAGCCTAGTTTCATAAGAGCAGTATACTACTGGCCTTGTAGGCTGTAAATGGAAGCACAGAAAGAAGCTTGATTAGAAATGTGGGCAAATTGAAAAATGAATCATGTTTTTTGACTAATTTTGCCAAATCATCATAATTCAGCAATTTGTATTCATTATAAATGGAGTCCCCTGATGAATCCAAATTGATTAATTGTTACATATTTTTATTAATTAATTTGTCAGGATATATAGTGCCTCCAAGGCACCTGGAGATACCAAATTTGGAGGGAAGCATCCTCTGATTCTCCTCTATAATCCCTTCATGTTTGGTCGAGATCGAACTTTTGATGTCTGAGTTACGCACCAACAAATAACGTAGAATCATGGAATCAAAGAGTTGGAAGAGACCTCAAGGGCCATCCAGTCTAATCCCCTGCCATGCAGGAACCCCCATCACAGGACTCCTGACAGATGGCCATCCAACTCTGCTTAAAAACCTCCAGAGAAAGAGACTCCACCACCCTCTGTGGCAGCATATTCCACTGACGAACAGCTCTAACCATCATGAAGTTCTACCTAATGTTCAAATGGAATCTCTTTTCCTGTAGTTTGAAACCATTGCCCCACGCCCTAGTCTCTGAAGCCATGAAAAACAAACCTGTTCTCTCTTCAATATGACAGCCTTTCAAAAATTTAAACATAGCTATTAGAGATGGGCACGACTCAAAAAAATAATTTTTCGTTTTTCGTTTTTCATTTAGGGGGTCCATTTCGGTTCGTTTTCGTTTTTCGAGGGTTTTCTTGCACATTTTTCGTTTTCGTTTTCGTATGAAACGAAACGAAAAACCATAACGAAAACGAAAAATTTTCATTTCGTTAGCATTCTTTTCAATGCAATGTGTCTGCCGTAACGAAAACGAAAAACACAGCAAAATTTTTCGTTTCGTTTCCGTTGTCGTTTTGCTTCTGAAATTTTTTTTGTTTTCGTTTTCGTTGCGAAATGAAACGAAAAAATGAAAACGAAAACGAAAATTTCGATGAGTCGTGCCCATCTCTAATAGCTATTATATCCCCTTAGCCTTCTTTTTGAAAGGCTAAACATTCCCAGCTCCCTAAGCCATTCCTCATAAGACATTTCTTCCAGACCTTAAACCGTTCTGGTCACTCTCCTCTGTACCTGCTCGAGGCTGTCAACATCCCTTTAAAATTGAGGTGCACAGGACTGTACACAGTACTCCAGGTGGGGTCTGACCAGAGCAGAATAGAGTGGCACTGTCACTTCTCTTGATCTTGACCAGGCATGTCCAGTCAGGCCCGGGGGCCAAACGCGGCCCATTTTCAAATTTTGAGTGGCCCGCAGCCTCTTTCCCCTGCCAGTTCAGGCTGTCATGCATCCCCACCAGCTGGCCTCTCCCCAAAATGGATGGAGAAGTCAGCTTACAGATTTATGGTTTGCCTGCCCTGCCTGTCTCCGTCTGTCCCCACCCCCCAGCCATCTGCCCAGCCTACCTGTCCCCAGCTCCATTGCTGCAGCATCCTCCCTGCCTCCTTGCATATCCTAGAGTTTTGTCCAAAGTCCATCCTGGGGGCCAAATGTGGCTGAATGGTTGGCCCCCACACATTTTCACCTCACCAAATATGTCCCTTCTTGAAAAAGTTTGGACACCCCTGATCTAGACACTATGCTTCTGTTGGTGCAACCAAGAATCACATTGGCTTTCCTGGCCACTGCGTCACACTGCTGACTAATGTTCAATTTGTTGTCCACGAAGACTCCGAGTACCTTTCACAGGTACTATTTTCCAGCCAGGTATCTCCCATCCTATATCTGTGCAATTCATTATTTTTACCAAGATGCAGCACCCTACATTTCTCTCTGTTAAAACCCATTCCGTTAGCTTTGGCCCAGCACGCTAATGTGCAAGGTCATTTTGGATTTTCATCCTATCATCTAGGGAATTAGCAACCCCTCCCAATTTTGTATCATCTGCAAATTTAATTAGCATACTCTCTATTCCTTCCTCCAAGTCATTAATAAAGGTATTGAACAGCACTGGACTCAACCCCCAGGAAAGTTCTCCCCAGGTACCTAGAAATTCCAGACATGCAGAGAAACTTCCTCTGGTTTTCCTCTACAATTCCTTCAAGTTTGGTGAAGCTAAAAAGACACTTTCTGGAGGGAGAATTTGTGGGTATATAACTCAGATGTCTGAAACCCGATCGTCACCAAACTTATAGAGACTGTAGAAGAGAGGTGAGAGAAGCCTCTCTGAAAATTTGGCATCTCTAGGTGCCTGGATACACTTTCCTAGGGTGGCCATCTCTGGGGGTGCATAGCTCAGACATTTGAACCCCAGATTTCACCAAACCTGAAAGTCTTGTAGAGGAGAGGCAGGGGAAACCCCCCTGGAAATTTGGGGCCTCTAGATGTCAGGGAGTATTTTTATATCCTTTTAAAGGAGAGATGAATTTGTTGATTTGTTGATTTATGAATTTCTGAGCTCCAGAAAATCATGAATCAATGTGAATCACTGTTTTATTTATCGCCATCACTGTTCTTGATACTTTCCCCAGAAGTCTGCGGTTCTTGGCAATATTACTCATGAAACTAGCATCTAGAAAAAGACTTAAAGGGTAGAAGGCATGGCTGTTGTTTCTCTGTCCTGTTTCTTTCACTGTAATCTAGTAGGGAGAATGCAGGGGAAAATGCATGAGTGGAAACTTTTTCTTTGTCATAATGTGTCCTATAGCTTAGTATTTATTAAGACGTTATAATTACTTGCAAACTCTTGAAATACAGACTAGTTCACTAATGTAACAACAATGCTGTGTGGCTTCTTCTCATATAGTTTGTTTTCCAAATAGAAATGGCTATTTAGTTCTATATAGTTCTTTGGAGGCAGCATTTTACTTGGGACATTTAGAAGCTGGTTGTTCTGGCAGCTGAGAATTTTACAAAGGAAAACTGACATGTACCGAGGGTGACCATTGTTCTGTCTAGCCCAGTATTATTCATGTTTTCAGGTAGGCTTGATCAGGAAGGGCTAAATATACGTCCTGTCTGAACCTGTAGAAAGCCACTGCTAATAGTGTCATGATATTCCCGATGTTCTTCTACCAATGTGTCAACCAGAAACTCTCTGCTTAGCTATCAGTGTTTTTTTCTGGTAGCTGTGAGACATATGAAAATTCTTTTCTTTGCTTAGAGCCTAGGATTTAATGTTCTACACAAATAGTTTTCTGAAATAAAAAAGTGCTCCCCAGGTACCTAGATATGCCAAAATTGCAGAGAGGCTTCGCCCACCTCACCAAGTTTGAAGCTGCTAGGTGTCTGGGGGAAACCTCCTAGGGTGGCCCTCTTTGGGAGTACATAGCTCAAACATCAACAATCTAATATTTGCCCAAAGGAATGGGGATTATAGAGAACTGTCAAGGGAAGCTTACTTGCAAATTTGGTGACTCTGAGTGCCTTGGGGGCCATTTTGTAGCCTGATGACAAATTGAAAATTACTAAAAATCCATCAATTTATATTTGCTGGGGGACTCAGTTTATGATGGATATGGATTGATGAACTTGGATGAATCAACCATATTTGTCAGAAAATATGATTTGTTTTCCAATTCATCTCTATTGGTGATCCTATGTTTGAGGAATTTGGAGTGTTATATCCATACAACATCTACCTGGGGTATAGTTGGAAAACCACACTTCCAATGCAACCTGCATCCTGCCCAGCTCACCTCTAGAAGCAAGCCTGGCACAATCACCTGCCCCCAAATTGTGGGCTGTCCTTTATAATTTTACTGCCCTGCCCACAAGATATTGGTGCTTGATCTGAGAATGTTGGCTTGACCCAAAAAAGCTCATTGACTGTCTGATTTTGTTAGTGTTTAATAAAAACTAATAAATATCCTGCATTTTTTACTGTGTAAGAGCCACACAACTTTTTTTTGGGTTTTTTCCCCCTGCCAGAAGAGTGCATCCTTTTTTAGGGCCTTGGTAAAGAAGTATAATATATAGACTTGTTTTCTTGCCGATTCACTGTCAGATTGTATTCATGAAGCTTCCCCTTCTGATCATTTTGCCAAAGATTTATTCTATCTTTAGCATGCCAACATTCATCCCAGAGAAGAATTGTTCACTACTGTAAACTGTACCAGGAGGCAGAGCTACATTTTTTCATTCTGTGTCAGATAGATTTCTTGGCATTTTCACAGATAAATCATAGAGCAGTCTCTTAACTATTCCAGAAACACCAGCATCTTTCCTCCAGTGAAATATAGAGTTCTTGATAATATCACCATCCATTTTGAAAGAAGCATGCAAATACTTATTTAATGAGAAATGTGATGTACAAGTGTGCTCCACTGAGTTGATGTAGTTCTCTCCATTGGCCGGGCAAACCTCAGGCAATCCTGAGAGGCTAAGTACTATGCAGTTATCATTGGAAGTGCTCTTTCTATCTGAGAGACTGTGTTGATGAGCATATACAATTCCACACTCTCTAGATATAGAACAAGGCACAAGCTGCTCATAATGTTCTTTACGCCTTGCTAGTGCTGCCACCTTCCATCTTAATACTTTCTTTAATCAGAATATGTGGCAAGTAACATTTATGATATGCACTTGTGGGGATGTACAGATCTTTTTTTACAGTTTTCTGCAAATTCTTTGGAAGCACCTGTCCTGAAGTCACCTCTGGAACTGTATTTGGTAAGTGGCAGTGGTTTTGGGACCAGACAAAGTGGTAGGCACAATTTTGGGTGACATTCCTTTTTCTAATGACTCCCTGCCTTCCAGAGAGATTTTTTTTCCTGCCTATGACTTCAATTGGTTGATGAGGAGGGATCCCCCTAGACAAGGCCAGCAGCCACCCCCTGTGGATTTGTCAGAACTGAAAGCCACTCTTAGCCAGGTACCACAACAAAGCAAAGCAAAGTGTTCTGCTTATATACTGCCCCATACCACTACAAGTAGTCTCTGGGCGGTTTACAATTTTAATTACAGTGTGCAGGCTACACATTGCCTCCCCCAGCAAGCTGGGTACTCATTTTACCGACTTCGGAAGGATGGAAGGCTGAGTGAACCTTGAGCCTGCTACCTGGGATTGAATCCCAGGTCGTGAGCACAGTTTTACCTGCAGTACAGGCATTTAACCACTGCGCCACGAGGCTCCTGACAGTCATGTGCCACATCCAGGAATAATTTCAATTTGGTTCTGAAATTCCACTGGCCAAAGAACCGAATAATTTAAAATCTCCCTGATAACTGCTCCACGTGGCAGAGGCAAAGATTAAACAGAAGCAATTGGCAGGCAGCTACTAGACCCTTTGAACACGCTGCCTTTTTCCAGTGTGGTGGTTTCACACTAGAGACGTGCCGAAGAAAACATCAGATGAATTTAGCTTAATCCACCATCTGCTCTTCCTAAAGGGTCATCAGTTACTGATGCTGTTCCAGTGCATGTTTGTTCACTCCACGGTGCTTCAATCTGTCTTCAGTCTCCTCCTGGAGCTTCCTACTGATTTTTATCTGGTAGGCTTTAAGGTTTTGATATTGGCAGACCAAAGCCATGCCAATAAAATAAGTGGTTTCTTGTGCAGCCTTGGAAACAATTGGTACATGTTTAGAATGGATGCTTAAGGATTGGATGTGGAGCTGTCATGTAACCTATTATCTTGATAGAAGGCCTGACATGGTCTTCTGGTTTTGCTGAGAGACTTTCAAAAATATGGTGAGAGAGTTAGGCATCCCCTTGACAAAGGAAAAAATTGAGAGTCCAGTATGTAACATAGTGTATTTGGGGATAAAACTGGACAGTGTCATGGACGCGTCCTTCTTATACTTCTTTAAAAAGGTACAGTCAGTTATAGGGCAATTCAATTTTGCATGCAGAGTATTCTTACCAAGGATAGCCTTCTATGTCTGATTAGCTAGAGCAGGAATTAAGGTGCAGCACCATTATCTGAGAATTACAAAGGAGGGTTGGGCAGAATTTAGGATATGGGACATTGTAAACACATTTTAATGGAGCATCAGTTTAGCAAACTATGCTTGAGTTAGGCAAGGCATAAGCAGGCAGAGGCACTACAGTGATGGCTGCAGCACTGGGTGCCTAGAGCCACCTGCAGGGATATTTCAGTTTTGGATCTCTCCTCCCACCCACAATACTGATGGTGGTAAGCATATAGAAAAAATTGCTTAGGACTCATAAGGTCAGGTTTGTGTGTGACAACAGCATGATCTTGATAATGAACAAGCAGACATCACTCTCAGAGCAGGGAATGCATCTGGTACACACATTTGTCCATGGAAGAAAACATTGGATATTTGACATAACACATGCCATCTGTGAATAAAATATTGCAGATACACTTCCTGATTTCAGAAGGACAGATTTCTATGGGCCTTTTTACACGACCCCTAAGATCCGCTGGCCACTTAAATTCGGACCAGAGATCTTAGGGGTTTCTCGCTCTTCCTCTGTCCCCACCCCCCTCCGCACTTCCTGGTTGCTGGCTGCCTGAGGGAGGGAGAAAAAAGAAAGAAAAGAATGCCTTCTTACCTCCGTTTTGTTCCCCGGCAGCATTCAGATCTCTTAAAGCGGCGGGGCGCAAAAAAAGAACAAACGGAAGCCAGGAGAGCCCCGCACTCACTATCCTTACACCGGATCAAATATTTGTCACCTCCAAAAAGCAGGTACAAGAAAACTGCTGTTTGGTCTTGCTAAAGTGGGCGGGGTCGCACTTAATTGTCTGCAAAGTCCGGAGCTGGTGGGTAAACATTTTTAAGGTCCGGACCTTGCAGCCATTTGCGGCGGAGCTTAGGGGTCGTGTATAAACGCCCTATGATTGGCTTTAGAAGCATTGCAGAACCTAGACCAATTTCCATCCAAACTATGGGAGCTTGGGGGAAAGCCATCATCTGGGAAGTACTGAATTTGGTTGCTCCTTCAAATTCAGTCATACAGAAAAATATTGTCAAGCTTCCTTGAATTTTATAAATCCAATGGAGGCAGAGGGTAAATGGCCAGTGTCAGTAAGTAGGGTTCTGTGCTACATGGCATATTTGAGGGTCATTAAGGTCAACAGTTTTTTTTTCTGACAAATTGATGAATTGTCTATTTGTTTTCACCTTTAAACCCCCATAAAATGGTCCCCAGGCACTGAGGGACACCAAAAATCAAAGAGAGGATTCCCCTGACTCTCCTCTACAAGCCCTGCAAGTTTGATGAAGTTTGAGTTTTGTACAGTAGAGTTGCACCACTCTACTCACCACTTTAGCAGCTGACTTGGGAAAAACCCAATCTTCACTAAACTTTAATTGAGTGTAGAGGAGAATTTGGGGGGGGATGTCTTAGAGTTTTGGTATCTCTAGATGCCTAGGGGGGCATTTTATAGTACAACAAATTGACAAATCAAAATAACTAAAAAGGTATTATTCATATTCAAGGGGCGACATCAATTGAATATGAATGTATGAACTAGTGAGTCTTTTAAAATTGCAATTCATTTTTAAATTCATGTCCATCTACAACTGAAGTCATCAGGAGAGTTTTCAATCATCCAAATATTACAAGAATATAATGTTTATTACAAAAGTAAGCAGAAATATGACATAACACTTTAAAAGGTCAAAATATGACTTTACAGCCAAAATAAAAGCCATGTAATTATCACCAGATTACTCATAAAATGATTGTACTCATAAATTCTAATAAAGGTTGCAGAAAAAAAATACATGCCATATAAACCCTTGCCACAATAATCATTAACATTTATTTATTTATATTCCTATACCGCCCCCTTAGAGCAAACTGCACTATATATGCCCTGTATTTCAGTGGGACAATTATCTAACCAAGAACTCTTAGAGAGTTCAGTAGGATCCATCTCTTCTTCAATACACTTAGGATCATGGCTTTATAGCTTTTTCTTTCATCTGCTGTCAAATCAATTCTGACTTATGGAGACCGTTTCCAGGATTTTCTGGGATGGCCTTTATTTAAAGCAATAACAACAAACACTGTGCACATTTGTTACATAGGTTTTTACACTCTTTTCAGTGTAATTTCTTTGTCTGTACTGTTGTTTCTTGAACAACATTTTTTTCAGAAATCTATGAGGAGGACACTTCAAATTTAATTTCTTAGTGCTATGAAATAATTTGTTAAAATGTCATTTTTATTAAACAAGGTTGACATACTTTGTGCTGGAACTTAAATTCATCTGTGAATTTTCTAATGAGCCAAATGTTCTGTCTGTTTAGTGCCAACCAAATGCAAGCGCCATTTGGATATGCTTGTCCAGTTGCTGTTATTTCTTTGTATTTTTTTCTCATTTTAGTCAAACAGATTTAAACTCGCAAGGCATTATTGAGCTTAATGCAGTGTCTTTCATTAATAATATTAATCATTAATAATGCAAGGCATTTTATTTTATTTCGGTCAAGGACATGTGGTGACTATTATTTTCATACTTTAATAAAGTGAAGGAACATTCATATACAATTTTGGCCTATTTCAGCTCTTCTGCTTGAGGGCTATCAAATAGCTTGCTGCTCCTTTAGAGACAAGCAGAAAGAAGTTGGAACCCTTTGCTGCTGCCAAGTAGCTTTAGTCTGTGCACCCTTGTGTAAATGTGGAGACAATGTACATATTTATGAGGATAAATTACAAGGAAGGAAGTTTATTGTGTCCAGCTGGTTTTAAGAATGGGTTCTGGTGAAGAATAAAGTGGATTGAATTACTGGACTTAGCAAAAATGTGTTTGTTTACAAGCTCAGCATTCACAATATGAGTTCTTCACAATCAACACCATATTCCCCCACTCTTATATCTTCTTGTAGAGATTTCACTACATAGTTTCCATAATATGTTTTCATTTATTTCTTCTTCCTAATCCTGTTAATTTAGCTAGTTTGGAAGACTGGTTTAATCTTCATCTTGATAGAGTAAAAGTTTCGCTTACTTTTTTTGTTTTAATAGTGACCAATAAAGGCATCACCTAGCCTACTTTTGAGTTTCTTTTTCTGGTCACACGGCTCAACCCACTTTTTTTACTTCTATGGATTGATGACGATGCCAAGAAAAAAGCGGCCCTTCCCTACGCACCATGAAGAAAGAGGCACATTCTTGACAATAGAGGCCTTGACTGCAGCCACTAGGTAAAACTGCTTCTTTTTAATCTGGCCCTTATTGATTATTCCTAGTGAGTTTTGCTAACTATTTCCCAACTTTCAAATGGGACACATGCTTTTTGTATCACCCCCACTTCCACAGGCCAGCAGGGATTTGTAGTCTCGAGAGAGTCAAATTGAGGGTGGGAAGGGGGTGGGCAAGGACTATGCTGCTTTATTTGATATGCTAGGTGTGAAACCTTATCTGGGACTTTGAAGCTGTCTTAGCATCAGCCCTGCCTCCTGATACCATCTTCTGGTGTATTCCATCTCACCAAAAAGATTCTTAGTGCCTGATAGACTACATCCTCTATAAAATTTGCATTTTTGGTACAATGCTTTGATAAAGATAGCAAGTTGCTGTTGAAAGCTTAGCTTACATTTTTTGTTTTAGTGCTGACCAATAAAGGCATCACCTAGCCTACTTTTGAATATGTAAATATTTTATTTCATTTCATTTTAAGTATTTCTCCGTATCTTTTCTACTATATTGTTTGAACGTCCAATTGTTATTTGTTTTGATGTTGTTAACTGCCCAGAGTTCCCTTGGAAGACGGGGTGGTATTAAATAAATAAATAAATAAATAAATAAATAAATAAATAAATAAATAAATAAATAAATAAATAAGATTCTGGATGTTCCCAAACTTGTGTATTACTAACATATTTTATTTGATCCCCATTTCCTTTACTCCAGTTTAACTACTTGTTAAAAAGCATCATCCAGCATGCCTGCTTCTTCTTTAATGGGCGCTATGATCATGTAATACTTCAAGGAAATGCATTATGCCA
Organism: Phrynocephalus guinanensis; assembly: GCA_037367245.1. Taxonomy (NCBI): domain Eukaryota; kingdom Metazoa; phylum Chordata; class Lepidosauria; order Squamata; family Agamidae; genus Phrynocephalus; species Phrynocephalus guinanensis. The sequence continues at coordinate 53,646,455 of CM074740.1, forward strand.
AACAATAGAGAGTTATGCACCCATTTATTGAGGTTCTCTGAAGCTATTCTGTGAAGCTATTCAGAGAACCTGTTTGCTTCAGCAGAATTTTTTGGCCCTCTTGGTTGCTTCCTTTCTATCAGTTTACTAACCTTTGAATAGCTGTCAAAGGTTAAAATGTTAAAATTTTAAACTTGAGACTGCTGGGTGAAGCATGAACTTTCTGTTATATTTCACATTCTAAAGCTTAGTTAAGGGAAGTTGAGAGGGTAAATTATAAGGAAATCAGCAGTCTACTTTATTTAACACGTATAACTTACATAACAAAGCCATTCATTTATGACCTCTCAATTCAAAATGTATGACTTTAATTTACTTGGTGTGAACATGGTGTGAAAAACTGAAGATTCTAGAGCAGGTAAGCAACAAGGTATGTCCACTGGTGGATTTGTTTATACTGGTGGCATTGGGAGGGGGCAGTCTCAACGACCTCACTGCTACCCTCTCTAATATATATCTGATTATTCTGTTTCAAACATCTGGAGAACTTTCCAGAGTCCATTCCTGAGCAGTACTTGGGATTGTGGGCTGAATGTGGTCTTGTGGGGGTTGGGTGGGGACACTATTTAAGCTGACAGAGCTTATGTGCCAGTACAGTGGTGGGTTTGCTGGCTGGGCTGAGTACCTAGCTGTGGAGCAATAGATAAAGATAGCTGTTGTGAGTTTTTCGGGCTGTTTGGCCGTGTTCTGCCCCCAAAAACTCAACAAGCTGGGGAGCCGTGTAGCCATCACAAAAACCAAATACAAAAGTAGAACAGGTGATACCTTTAGGCTATTAGTAAACTAACAAAAAAGTTGCTAATATTTTAAGGGCAAAACCCACTTCTTGGAGCTGTACCAAAAGTTCAAACATGGCAAAAGATGTAATTGCCATGAGTTAGTTTTTAGATGAAAAGTTCTTGGCAAGATGAATATAAATGAAAGGTAGTTTCCTAGTTGAGGCCCAGAGCAGAGATGTTGTGAAGCTGCATGTTGAGGTTACGGGTGGTGTTTTTACTGTCCCAGTCTTTCAAACATGTCACAGATCACATACACAGTTTCACATCCCCTCTCCATGTGGCACTTAGGGCGTTTATACACGACCCCTAAACTCCGGGGCAAATGGCTCCCAGCTCCGGAGATTAAAAATGTTTACCCACCAGCTCCGGAGTTAAGAGGAAATTAAGTGTGACCCTGCCCACTTTAGCACGTCCCAGCGCAGCTTTCAGGTACCTGCTTTTTGGATGTGACAAATATTTCATCCGGTGTAAGGATAGGGAGTGCGGGGCTCTCCTGGCTTCTGTTTGTTCTTTTTTTGCGCCCCACCCCTTTAAGAGATCTGGATGCTGCCGGGAACAAAACGGAGGTAAACCGGCATTCTTTTCTTTCTTTTTTCTCCCTCCCTCAGGCAGCCAGCAACCAGGAAGTGCGGAGGGGGGTGGGGACAGAGGAAGAGCCACGAACCCCTAAGATCTCTGGTCCGAATTTAAGTGGCCAGCGGATCTTAGGGGTCTTGTAAAAAGGCCCTTAGAGGCTAATGGCCCCTTCTTGGCCAGGGGAGGGGGAGGGTTGGTGCAGAAGACCTATGCATTTCATTTGGGGACTGAGATAAAATTTAGAAAAACCCACTAGGTGTAGCCAATTAGATCAAATAAAAAGGAAAGAAATTACCTTATGGTTGCAGTCTTGTCATGCCTCCATTGATGATCCATTTTCCTCCTTCTTCAAAACAGCTATCAGATCACAACCATTAAAGTCTTCAAGAATAGATAAAGACTTTGAGTTTCCATTGTTCCTCCTGGGCTATGATACAGTATGTTCAAATATATTCCATTGCTGGGTTAAAAACAGGCAATGTTTATTACGCTACACCAGAGATGGGCATGAAATGAAATATTTTTCATTTTCTTTTTCATTTTTCATTTCATTTCCTAATGAAATGAAAAATGAACTGGCTTTAAAAATCAAAATGAAAGGATAGGAAACAAAAAAAAGTTTTAAAAGCCCACACTTCCCTACCACCACTGCTTGCTTCTGGGGTTTAAAAAAAAATTAAAAGCCTGCACTTTCCCCCACCCCCGAAACACAAGGTTAAATCATAAAAATCACATTAAACACACAGTTAGTTACATAAAACAGGACATAACACATAAAACACAAAACAAAACAGAATGAAAATTGAAATGAGCTTATCAGCTATGTCTAGCTGTGTAGCACAATCAGAATGCCATAGTGGGAGACCCACTTTTACAAACTATATGCAAATAAGAAGCCATCTGCCTTCTGTCTAGAACATGTTAAAATAAATCTGCCAGCCTGGCCCGCAGCTTCAGTAGCTGAAATAACTGATCTGGCATCCCAGGTCAAATCAGGGAAAGCTCCAGGATGTGATGGTATTCCTCCTGAGCTAATAAAGAGAAACATAAACTGGTGGGCCCCAATCCTGGCAAACCTTTTTATATAGATAGATCAGAATGCCCACATCCCTTCAGACTGGAGTACAGCTATTATTATTCCAATTTATAAGAAGGGCAAAAAGGATAATCCTGCAAATTATCGCCCAATTAGTTTATTAACTATTGTTAGCAAACTATATACAAGATACTTTTATTGGAAAATATTAAGCTGGCTGGAATCACAAAACATCCTGACTGGGAAACAAGCTGTCTTCAGATTTGGCAAATCTACCATGGACCAAGCACTGATTCTACAACATCTAGTTGAAAAACATACTAGTAAAATTAAAGGAACTTTATTTGCAGCATTCATTGACCTCAAATCCGCCTTTGACTCCATCTCAAGAAATAAACTGTTGTGCAAATTAGAGGCCTCTACAATAGATTGCTGCCTCTTATTGCTCATCTATAAACTCCATGATAATACCAATATGAAAATAAGATGCAACCAGGAGGGTCATCTATCCATGCATAGTGAAGTTAAACAAGGATGTATATTGGCACCACTATTATTTAATTTTTATATTAACTCAATGGTTGTGGCCCTTAGGCAGATTTCCATCCCCTGAAGCTAGCAGACAGAAACCTCTCATTGCTGTATCCTGATGATGCAGTGATACTGTCACAGACAGCCAATTAGTCTGAAGAAGGTGTTGTGTGGCCTGACACGCTACACTCATGAGACCAATCTTCATATCAATTACAAGAAAACCAAGATCAAATGGATATTAAACAGCCACAAGATCAAACAAACCATGTTCTTCCAATATCTAGGCACTGTTTTCCAAGTGAATGGTTCTCGTAGGGCACACACTAACTATATTACTCAAGCAGGGCAGAGATCAGCCTCTGCAATCCTGAAATTATTCTACACCAAGGGTGTGCAGTACATCCCCGCAGTCTTGAAAGTATTCCAAGCCGAATCCATCAACCAACTCATTCACAGTGCACAATTAGGACCTTATCCTTCTTTTACTCTTATGGAAAGGGTCCAAACAAGATTTCTGAGAGCAGTCCTCCAGGTACCACGTTGTGTCACCAATGCAGCTTTGTGGCTGGAGGTTGGGCTCTTGAAAGTCAAAGCAAGGTTTTGGATAACTATTTTTAGATTTTGGTTGAAGTTATCTTTCTTTCCAAGAGCCCTAACCATGCTAATCCCACAGGATAACCATCTGTCAATTTGGAAGAAAGCATTGTCTGCCAAACTTAGAATTTATGGATTATCAGAGGACTGTGCAATCCAAATAGGCTATGATGCAGCAAACCAAATGCTTAAACAGCATATTATGGAGGTTGAGAGGCAGCATGATCAGGGGGCAACTTCAAATAACATCTCTCTGGATAAAGCACTACTGCCCTTTAAACCAGCCACTTATCTCTTCATGCTACCAACTCAAAAACATTGCAGAGCCTATACCCTTGCCGGCCTAAAGTATTACCATCTGCAGTATTGGAAGGGAAGTTTAAGAAGACTCCATACTTGCAACACAAATGCAACTCGGGTGCATTGCAACTCAGGTACAATAGAAACTGTAGCCCATGCTCTCCTGTCTTGCCAATTTTATTCTGATATCTGAAGAAGTCTTATTGATCCCCGTTTAAAATTATTCCTTGGGCGTTCTGAGGCATTTTATACCCTTTTACTTCTATCAGGACAAAAGTCAGGCACTTTCCATAATCTGGCAAAATTCCTAGCTGCTGCTATTAAAATCCAGGAGTGGAAGGATTTAATAAAATGATGGTAGACCCTTAATTATCAGTGGGTTCTTTCCTCCTCATTCTAGCCACTGGAGCTGGAGTCAACTATTTCTTACTAGCTGTCCTGTTATTAAATTATTCACTCAGCCTCACAAAAAATATGCAAATGACTTTTTTGTTTGTTACAGCAAACAGCTGCAGGTTTGTTTGTTTGTTTGTTTGGCTTGTTATAGATGTGGTGAGTGGATGTTTTAGTTTACTTGAGTGAAAATTAAAATTAGATTAAAAATGAATGGGCAATAAGCAAATATTTATGATTGATTTATTCTGTGAACTTAATCAGTACTATAACCTAAGTAGTTTTGGATTAGTTCATTTCAATAAAGACTAATTGAAAACAAATGAGAAAGTTGTGAGGAGTAGAAAGTGGAAGTTAGATGGACTCCACATGTTTATGGTGATTTGGAATATTAAGGATTTAATTTTAACGGTCCCTAGGAGAGGGTTTCAGGGATCATAGGATGCTGCAGACCGCAGCTTGGAACATTAGGTTTAAACAGCAATTATGATTATGTGTGATTGGGTCATTTTTGTCTTGCAGCAAATCTATGAATTAGTGACCTCAAAAACATGATTATTAACAGATCTTGCAAACAAAAGGTGATGGTCCTCCTCTGTTTCTAGTTCCTTCTACTTTTCCTACTGGTTTTTCCAGCGAGTGTTACTTTCTCATGATATGAGCAAAGTATGATAGCCTCAGTCTATTCATTTTAATTTCTAATGAAAATTTGTACTTAATCTTCCAGACCTTCTAGGTCAAATCATGCCTGAAGCCTGAAAATTAATTAGTTAAATTTAAAAATTGGAAATTGGGAAATTAATTTGCTGCTGTTAATGCTAAAAACTAAAAATGGTTCATTCAGCTCATTAAATTAATGTTATTAAGGTGTTGATTAAATGTTAGTTTTTAGAATACCCACTGTAGTGGGTACATGTCTGTCTACATGCCCCTCTTATCAACAAAGGGGACTACATCACTTTGAAGCCAATTTTGTTCTCATATGTGGAACAGTCCTATAACTGATTGTATGGAAACAGCAGGAACTGGATGCCATGATTTCAGCTGGTGCTTTAGGTGATGTGGGGAAGCTCTAACCAGCTTCTAAACAGGCCTGTCATTTCAGCCAAAGATTCTTCTAGTGGTGTTCTGAAGGAATATAACCAGATATGATTGGTTGGCTATTTACAGAGCAGTGCTTCTGAATTTGGGGTTCCTAATGGTCTTGAACTGCAACATCCATATGTTTTGGGAGATTTTATATACTCTTTGCTGTGCTAACTAAGGTTTTGTACTTTTAGAAGAAGTAGCCATTTTAGTATGTGCCAGTACATCAGGACAAAACCCAAAAGCTAAATAAAAATAGAGATTACAAAACTTGTGGCATCATAAAAATTAACTCCTATATTGTCATGTGAGCTTCCTTTGACATCTGAGGAAGTTGGCCTGTCTAAGAAAGCCCTCTTGGGTCCTTTCGGGAACAAGTTTTGTATTTTTGTTAAAGAAAGGATATTCTGAAGGCTGGAGTTACAACTTGAAAATGCTTAAAAGTATGTCAGACTTGAAGCCAGCAGAGTTATTTTCCCTCTCATTGAGCACACAAGGGTAGTACATATTTGTTTAATGTTATATCTGAATATAACTACGTGTACACAGGATGTCTTCTCATTAAAATAATGATTGAGTAACCCCCCAATGTGACCATACTTCAACCCAGCAGTATTTTCTTACTCAACATCTGGTACACTGTCACTTGTGTTGCACATCTTTAATTTGTATACAAATTTGCAATACATATATTATTTTCTTACGGTAAACAACCAGTGGCACTGCTAGTGGAGAAAAACTGTTTTAATAACATCACTACATTTTGTAATATCCACTTCTATGTACAGTGGACCCTCGTATAACAAATGGTTTGCATAATACAAAATCTGTACAACATAAAAAATTCCAGATATAGGGGAAATTTGCTTAACAGAATCACCTATGGGGCGAATCAGTACAACTTAAAAATGGTTGCGATTAGGGATTACTCTGTTTTCAATGAATTTCTAAGGGAAATTTGTGTACAGAAAGATTTGCTTAACATAATTTCATTTGGAACTAATTAATTCCTTTATACAAAATACCATTGTACTAGGTTTCATGACCATTCCCAACTAGCTCTTACAGTCATTGTAGAGTTATTTTTCTCCTTTTGTTTGTAAAGTGGCTGTAGTGTGTAAGAAGAATGAATGTATTTCCATTTTTTCCTCCTACGTTATTGTTAATGATAATTGGAAAGGAGTGAACTAGTGAAATGCATGCCATATTGGCACTGTTGTGAAACTGTTTCGAAAACAATGCACTATTTTCTTTTGTGAACTGTGTTTGCAGGGTGCAGCCTTAATTCGAATGCTGGCTAATGTTATGGGTCACTCGGTGTTTCAGATGGGCCTACAGGTATGTAGCAAACATTCTTTATATGCATGTTGAAAATATGCTCTTTTGGGTGTGCTTTTGCCTGTATTTGTGTGAGTACATTTTTATATTGTCCCTTTCTGTCAGTTTTTGGAACCTCTAGTGTGATTGAGACAGTACTTAGCTGGAAAAGTGGATTATTATGTAAATAACAATGTCACTCAAGAAAAAAAACAGAGTGCCATCAGATGGCTCTTTTCCATCAATTCTGCTTCCATTTTGATTTTGCACATAATTTCCCTCTCAAGCTTTAATATTTATACTTAAAGACAAAAGGTTTTAGATGGACGATGCAGTATTGTCTAAAAGAGAAGGGAATGGATAAATATCAGAATTAATTGAGTAATGCTTCCATCACAATTTACAGCAAGAATTGTGAAAAATGCACAAATATCTGATGCATAAGGTATACAGAGATAATGTCACTTTTAAGGAACAACAAAAATATGAGAGATTTTGAAATATTGATGATATCAGGTTGATAACCTATATGTTACAAACTATGGAGATACACTATAATAATAGAAAATGGGATTCCAGATGATTGGCTATTTTTAGGATGTGATTTGGTAATGAATCTAATTCTTTTTCGTTAGTTACTTTGTTAAAGAGCTAGTACCCATAGTTGTGCGAGTACTCACATTGTATAATTACCATACTTTAAATGGTAGAACCAAATATGGGCAAGTAAAGAAAACCTAGTATTGTTGAAGAATACTAGGGCCAGCAAATGGAAATGGTTAAATTGATCCCCAAATGTTATAAGTTGGGGTCTCATTATTCTGTATTAGATAGCAGGAACAGCAGTATTCTATGATGTGGATTTAGGAAAAATTACATGGTTATACTTGGAAAGGAAATAAGAGAAAGTGAATTTTCTCCTGTCCACTTCCATTATCCATTTTTTCTTTTTCTTTTATTCTCTATTCTAAGTCTGCTGTAGTTCATGGTCCTTAGGGAAGGAACATACTGGGAGAATGAGCCAGCCTGGGATATTGCCCAGGACATACCTTGCCCTAATACTTGCAATTGATGGACTCTTGTGGAATCTGGACATTCCAGCAATCTGTGGCTGAAATTCTGTTACTCAGGGTAAGATAAATTGTAACTTTCAGTCCATTCCTCCCCGGTTTTAAAAAAAAAATCCCACTGTGATTCTCAGGGGCTGGAATATGTATGGACAAAGCAAGGATGTACACGGACCCCCCCCCCCCATGAATTGTAGCAAAGCCAGTTTGTTTACTGGGAAGAAACTGACTGAAAGTTACCATTGGGTTTATGCTAAGCAATGTAAGTAACAGACTTCAGTCTATATGTTGTCCTATTGGGGAAAGTTGCCGTTTTTCCTAAAGCCTTCCTTGTCCCTCTACTTGAGTGGCTTAGAATTACTCTGCATATTTTGTTATGATAATAAACCAAATAAATAGGTTAACATTGTGAAGTGGAGAAATAATATTTTTGTAATAAGCTTATATGATGCATCAAACATTATGCAAGCAGAAAGGTGGACACTCAGATAATGGATAAGGATCAACAGATAGCCATTCTAAGTGGTCTACATGAAGGCTCCGTGGTTCCAAACTGGTTTGATGACAGCAACTTTATGATCTAAATTAAATGGCTAGGATGCCTACTCTGTAGTTACTCAGATGTACATTTTTATTTTTGTAGGTCATCTCCATATATGACTGATTAGACCCAGTAGCAAAGGGGTTTAGGTCTCGGGCTGCAAAGCCAGAGTTCAGGAATTCAATTCCTCACTGTTCCTTCTTGATTGGGGATGGGACTTAATGATCTCTTTGGTCCCTTTAGTTTTAAGGTGTTTATTTGCTCTGTTACATGAGCTGCATTTATGGATCCATGTATGGACTTCAGGATTCTATTAAAAAACCAAACTAGTGCCCTAAAACCTGGAATCTGCACTTTCCCTCTGTAAGATATATATTTGTCTATAAACAGAAAATGATGGTGGAAAACATTCATGTTCCCCCCTTATTGTGTGACTTTTTACTCTCTTAATTAGCATAATGTCTTTGTTGTCTTAATGATGTTTGAAAACGCTGTTTGCATTTAACAGTAATTTTAATAACCAGCACATTTTGATGAAAGTAAGAAATTTCGAATTCAGAAACACTTATTTTACTGTTTGTCTAGAATGAACTCTTTTTAGCAATAATTCTGAGTAAATTAATGTTTCTAAAATGATTTAAACGCAAACAAACCAAAATAGGAACAACAATGGAACTCTTTTTATTCTATTGAAATTTGTTTAAGTCAGTCATGTAGCAGGCAGCTGTGATTGATGAATTATGTATGATGCAGTCTGTTACTTAGAGGTGTCCTTTAAAGTAAATTGATGTTCACCTGAAATACAATTATGCTAAGATGGAAAGAGCAATCAATCTTATCTGTTCTCAGTAAGCTTTTCAATCTGAAATTTAAATAAACTACATCTGGGATCAGGTCATATTTTAGCATGATAATTTTATCTTCAACCCAATAGACTTGAAAGATAAAATATAAAACAAAAGTTAAATAAACATATCATGTGTACAATCTAAAGGTGTATTTAATATGACAATGACAGAAAATATCAAGGAATCATTTCCTCTGCCAAAATTTATGAGGAGTTTGATTCACATTGCTTTAAAACAGAGTTGAGTTTTAATTGCCTTAAACTTTCTTCCTGTTTCTCAAACCTGTCCCCATACAGTCCCCCCCTTTAGTCATGCTTTATTAAAGGGGAGGGGCATTTTCACCAGCACTTGTGTCCAAAACCTACAAACTGACTCTTAAGCACTAGCTTGCTTAGGGACAAACAAGATTGACTGTATTTGGAAATTATTACTGGGAGCAGTAAATCCAATTTTAATCCTTGATAAAGTAGGCATGCAGGTCAATAGTAAGGTAAATCCTATTGATTTCTGAACTACAAAACACAAATAATAAACTAGTGTGCATCATGTGAAATGGTGCATGGTAGAATCTGGGTTCATCATTTTGAGTTGTTTTCTCTGTATGTGTGCCCCCATAAATATGGTTTGGTGACTTTAGATATTATGGGTTGGTTTTCAGCAGAAAGTTTTCAATTAAGAAAATCATATAATTATATTTTAAAAACATTTAAGTGTTTTTATTGTAAGAGTTATTTTTATAGAACCATCACTTTCTATGTTACATAAGAATGTCTTTGTAAATGTTAGCAGCAAGTTTCAAGATTTAGAATATTTTTTTTTAACAAGGGGCTTTCTGTTGTATTTAAGCCTGAGGTGATGTCTTGTACAAACTGATAATTCTTAATCCAATGTGTATTTCTGTGAGTTTGTCTACATTACATTTCATTTGCCATTTGGCAGCTCATTGATCATGTAGATCTGTATCTTTTTCAACTTCAGTTTTTGCCATATTTTTGTTCACTTTGATTTAGTGCATCAACAGCAGTTTGCATTGGCTTAAGGTGAGCTCTCCTGTCTTTGTGATAAATTAACACCTTTTGTACTTCAGGTTGTACTGTATACATCATGTCAAGGACCTTTTATCCACTCCACTAGATAGACATTTTAAGCTCTGATATGGAATCACCCTTTAAATGTTATCCTGGCTGATTTGGGACCTGTTTTCAGTGACCCTCCAAGTAGGTGAAACCACATTTCATTGGTTCACCCACGTGAGCAGAAATTTATCAGAGATTTTGTTTATGAACAGCCATCCATGGCATGTCAGTTTCCTATTTAGAACTCATGATACTTCCCACCTATATACTGAGTCAATTTTTTTCTACAATTTTCATTCCGTCTCCTTTCATAAGTGTGTGTGTGTGTGTGTGTGTGTGTGTGTGTGTGTGTGTGTGTGTGTGTGTGTGTGTGTGTGTGTGTGTGTGTGTTCTGGAGAACTCAGGCTGTTTCTTTTAACTTCTGATCTTTGTGATTCAATATTGCAGAACAAAGAATTCCATGTATTGTGTTCAATTGTCTTACACAGTGACCCATTGTAGCTCTCAATGCAAAATTTAAAATGGAAACAAGAAGAAGCAGTGATAAAAACATGAAGGCAGCAAAAGAAATAGTCACATAGCAAACAGTTTTAAAATCCAGTGGCTAGAAATAAAGGAATTAAATGGAAATAAATGCACCAAATGATCAAGAGAACAGAGTAGAATTCACCTTCTCCCACCAATGAAATCTTCTGGAGATAATTATAACTACTGGAATACAGAGGCTGAAATCCTGTTGCCATAACTTACTTTGTGTAAGTCTGATGATGTCATTAGTAGCAGCAATTTTTTTAGGAATCTACCACTAATTTCCTGAAGGTCCTCCAGCTCTCTTTTCATCAGAAGGAAGCCATGGTATAGGAAGAAGATATTTCCTCACTGAAAATAAATACTAGTGGTAAAATTTCCCCCAAATTTTTGGTAAGGTCACTCTGGGCAGTTCACAACAATGGGCGGTTTACAACATGTTGTCGTTCCTTTTGAATACCAGCAGGTTCTAACAGGTGGAAGACACAATTTAGGAGCAATTATTCCTTTAGCTCAAGGCAATTCCATTGATCAACATAGATCCTCATGGTCAAACAACACAGTAATCCCCCACCTATCGTGGGGGTTAGGGACCCGACCCGACCCGCTATATTGGAAAATCCGTGATATGTGGATGCTGGGTTGGGTCAGGACTGGGGGGCCTATCTGGGGTCTCCTACACTTACCTGAGGCCTGGCTTTGCCCCCAAATGGGGTCTCTGATGGGCTTCCCGGGTCTGTCAGGGGCCCCAGAAGTGGTTTATGGCAAACCAGAAGTGACTTCCAGATTACCAGAAATGACTTCTGGGACCTCTGAAAGACCCAGGAAACCCATTGGAAGCCCCAGAAGTGGTTTTGGGCAATCCAGAAGGCATCTTCAGTTTTCTGGAAGTGACTTCCAGTTCACCGGAAACCACTTCTGGGCCTCTCAACAGGCACAGTAAACCTGTCAGAAGCCCGTTTGAGGCAGTACCAGGCCTGGGGTAAGTGCTGGAGGCCTTAAACAGGCCCATTCAGCTTTCCCCAGGGCCCTTTGTTTCATATACTGTCGTCTCATGATATACCGGAACCATAGTATATAAAATGTGAAATGGCGGGGGACGACTGTAATAAGAATGATGATGAAGTGGCTAGCAGTGGTGTAGCTAGAGTTTGAAGTGCCTGGAGACAAAGTCAGTTTTTGCACTCTCTCCCCCCAAGGCATGTCTCACCCACCAAGCGAGGGGGGCAGATCCTGGGGAAACTGTGAGGGAGGGGAAGAAGGGTCTTTTCTTCTCATGCCCTCTTTGTGGGTCTCCTTTCCAGTAAAGGGTTTCCTGTATAAACCACACAATGTGCAGATAGCACCAAGCAGGTGATTTTTTTCCAAGCATGACCTCTGTAGCACACTTCCCCCTCCTCCTTTCCCCCGGCTAAGGCTTGGCGATCCTTATCCCAGGGAAAGGAGGAGAGGGAAGCAGGCGCTGGGATTTTTTGTCCAAGCAGCACCTCCATTGCATGTATCCCTCTCCTCCTTTCCCCAGGCTAACAATTGCAAAGCCTTAGTGGGGGGTGGGGGGGAGGAGGAGGGGGAGCAATCAATGGAGATGCTGTTTGGGGAAAAAAAATTACCTCCTTCACTCTCCTCCTTTCCTTTGACTAAGGATCACCAAGCTTTAGCGGGGCAAAAGGAGGATGGCTGGTGAGATGGCACATGGCTTCCTCCTCCTGCTCCCCTCCAGGTGCCCCCAGATTGCTGCGCACCCCAGGGTAAATGCATTCTTCTACCCCTCCCTACTTACGCCAGTGTTGTCCAAGCATGGAAGCACTACTTTTAGAAGGCTGAGAGGTCCTGTGGAAAGCTAAGGAACCTTAAAATAGCCTTGGGGGACTATACGATACCCATTTTACCATCCTTGACCTGAGGTATTTACAGAAGCAAGAACCATGTCGGCAGGAAATCTCCCCAGGATTGTCAAAACCCAATTAGTTCCATAATTGGGGTAGATTAAGTGGGCTGCCACCAGTATCCTAAACATATCAAAACTGATATCTGGGTGGGAATTACTCCCTTTTAAATTAATCCTTGAATAGTATACCTTAATTGTCTAAACTTCTGTTTATAATCCCATCATCATTTAAATATTTCTGAAAGTCCACCACAATAGAGTGGAACAGCAGAATGACACAAAAGTTAATACAGTGGACCCTCGTATAACAGTTTGTATAACATAAAATCTGTACAACATAAAAAATTCTGGAGATAGGGGAAATTTGCTTAACATAATCACCTATGGGGAGAACCCATACAACATAAAAATGGGATTACTCTGTTTTTAATGTATTCCTATGGGAATTTGTATAAAGGAAAAGTTGCTTAACATAATTTCATTTGGAACAAATTAATTTCTTTATACAAGGTACCACTGTATGTATCATTTTGTGGGGTGTTTTGACTGGCTTTTTGAGAATGCATGGTAATACAGTATGCTGACATATCCAGTTGCTTATTAAGATGTAGTAAGTTTTGACACAAAAGCTGTGTTAAAAAAGAATAAAACACCCTGCGTGTGTGGTTTCCATTTTAGTCCAATATTAGTAAATCATTTTCTGCTCTGTTTCCTCAGAATGCAATTATTATATGACAAGAGATATGATCCTTCTATTTCTAATCATTGGGTTGGTTTATTCTTTATTTGTCTTATGGATACATGGAACATGTGATGTACTTCATTCATTTTCTCAGAGTTTGTTTATTCTTGTGTGCCTCAGAAAGAATTCCCAAAGGCTCCCCACTCCAATTATTATCACACATGCCTACGGCCATACCACCCCAAACACGCCCGATCTCGTCTGATATCGGAAGCTAAGCAGGGTTGGGCCTGGTTAGTACTTGGATGGGAGACCGCCTGGGAATACTGGGTGCTATAGGCTAAGGATGTGATGGCGATCTGGCTGCGACGTCTGTCACCCCATTGATCGCCAGGGTTATCACACATTATAACTGCAGCAGTTAGGGAATGAACCACTTTGCTGTAGTTGTCAGGCTTTACTTCCTGACAGGAGACTTGTGGTTCTAATTTCTGTTACTACCCCAAAAGATTATTTGGGAACCTACCTATATCCCATCTTGGGTATTAAGATACATTTTGTTGTCCATAGAGATTTTACTTCATTATCGCATTTATGTTTCCAGTATTCACTGACTGCATAGCCTGGCATAGGTCCATAGTATGACTTTGTAAGTCTGTACAGCTTACAGGGTCACATAGGCAAGTCCCAGAGTTCAGTAAGCACAATTTTTCTGCTGGCTACCTGGCGCTGGGGCAGGAACCAATACAATTAGAAAATGTGGCAGCTCAACAGTTATAAAGATCTGTTATCGACTAATAATTTCAGAGTACATGGGTATAGACTACTAATTTCAGAGTAAATGATTATGGACTAATAATTTCAGAAGAAATTATTCACTTCTGCTGTTAATTTTAATTAATTATTTATAGAATTGAAGTTGAAGTGTACCTGACAGATGGCTGTCTAACTTGGCCTCCTGTATTGGAATGCTCAACAGTTCCCCATGCAGTAGTAAAAACAACAACACAAGGGATAATAGTGAGTGAGGTCAAGTACTATTACTTTGAGTTTTGATAGACAAGTAGCCAGTGGAAGTAATTTGTGGAATTACTTTCTGGAATTACAGTGGAAGGAATAGGAGTCCAACGTCTACTGGGTGGGATTAACCCCAATTGATAAAAGAGGTCCATAGCTTGGGGATGCTTAAAATAATCATAAACTGAAGTTTTACCACGGTTTTTCAGGAATAATATCATAAACAGAGACATTATTTTCAATTGATTTCCTTTCGTGAAGCAAACATTTCATTAATGGAGGCATTTTTAAACCGAGGTACACCTCTATATTTTAACACAGTGGTTAGAATCCCATTGGTTAATTACAACAGAATGAATGTGATGACTTAATTCATGGTATGAATATCTAAGCCAGTAATTTTTGCGATGTTCCTATATATGGCACATTGTACATTTTTAATGCCACAACTGCTGTTGTATCATTATGAATAAAATAAGAACAAAAATTACCACATGCGTATGTAACAGAGCTCCTGTGTCCAGTTTTATATTCTAAAATGTGTTATGGAGCTGGATAAATCTGTCTAAAGTAATCTATGTAGAATATTACACCAATATATCTGATTGATGTTTACGCAGTGTAGAGATCTTGTTATGTTTATATAGCCCACAAGTTTAAAATGATGTTAAACATCAGCCAATTATGGTTAATTAAACAAAGTAATTGCAATTACAAATAATGACAGGAACAAAAGGTCATTTGTGTACAGAAGGACAAAGCAAAGCCTAAAACACAGTGGGTATTAGAACTGAATATTTAGTCCCCTTGTGGGAAACTATAATTAGGAGTTAAATGCATCTATTTTCTAGCACAGGCCCTGGGATACATTCTGTTGTCTCCCACACGCCCTCTCCTTTTTTAAAAAGAGATATGATTATGAACGGAGAAAGGGGTTTTTGAAACCCTCTATAGTCTTATAGTAGTTTGAGTCTTACTGCAGGTAAACCAATTTGCATTAAATGAAAGTAAATGCCACTTTTTTCCTTCTTAAGAAATTATGTGGATGAACTTCAACTGCTATTTTCAATCTCACCATGTTGTTGTCATAGCTCTAACTTTTTGCTGTCAGGAATATTTGGAATATTGCAAGCACTATAGGCTATGTGGTGGAATGTTCCCCAGTCTCAAAATAGGTGGTATGGTTGGCATGGCCAGTCATGAAACACCAGTCTTCCAGAACATAAATTGGAAAGGTTAAGCAAAACTAATTTCCCCTAAAAAATAAGTCAGGAGCTACAAATACCAGCTTCAACACCCTTTTTGCAGAAACTGATGAGACTCAAACAAATCACTGGGAAAAGGAAGTACTGTATATTACATGGTGGAAATATAACTAAATTGTAAGTAGAATAGTAATTAAAATGAAATAAGCAATTTATTTATATAAATGGAGCTGCTAAAAATCTAGGTAGTAATTTAGTAGAAGACCAATGGACAAATATGTAATAAGTCTACTGAAGCACATAAATAACAGGATAGAAGTAAGAGCCTACACCGTGGCAGTGGTAGCAGCGAAAAGATCTTTCTTCTCTGCTACCATTGCGTCTGCCGGGAACCGCCCAGCGGGATTGTTTCGTGTGGTGCGGGGCCTAGTCCTTGAAGACAGTTTGGAAAGTACAACTGGTACAGAATGCGGCAGCCCGGGTGGTTACTGGAGCTCGGCGGTACGACTCTGTTGGGTCGCTTCTCCAGGGACTACATTGGCTGCCCATTTGTTTCCAGGCCCAATTCAAGGTGCTGGTTATGACCTTTAAAGCCCTATACAGCTCAGGACCAGGTTATCTAAGAGACCGCCTACTTCCATATAATCTGGTCTGCCCCCTTCGGTCATCAGAGAAGGCCCTTCTACGAGTACCGCCACCCAAAGAAGTACGAGGGGTGGCGACAAGAAATAGGGCCTTCTCAGTAGTGGCACCGACACTATGGAATTCCCTGCCCTTTGAGTTAAGAACTGCCTCCTCCCTTGAAATATTCAAGCGAGGCCTTAAGACTTATTTAGGCAAGCCTTCTGAGCCTCCAGCCTTTACAATTTTTTATAACATCTTAGTTATTGGCTGGGGAGCTTTCTAAACTCTGCTGCAGCTACTTTTTTAATCTTGTTTTTTAATGTATTATATTGTATAGTATTTTTATAGTATTTTATTGGTATTGTGTTGTTTTTACATTGTATTATTTTTATTGTCCTTTTTTGAAATTATTGTAAGCCGCCTTGGGTCCCTTTGGGGAAAAAGGCGGCATAAAAATAAATATTATTATTATTATTATTATTTTATTATTAATAAAGCAAATGAGGGGAAGGAAAAATTCAATAGAAATAAAACAAATCAAGAAATGGAGCCAACTTATTTTATAAGAAATAAAGCCAAACTCCCCGTTGCATACCCACTTTAGAGCTCTGGAAGTGTGTGGCAATTGTTTTTATTTGTCACAGATGGAGAACAATTGTCCTCCATGTATTTTTGACTGTCCATATGTTATGATCACAAGAGCTAGCCTGCAGAGCCAATAATGAGTTTAGAGTGGTATAGCCCAAAATACCTTACGGGCCATAGTTGCCAATCCCAAATTAATGTTAAGGGATGACATCAGACCTTCTCTGTAGGAGAAATGGTCCAGTCTTGGACACTTTGGGAATCCGAAGGATTCCTGATTGTTCTAGGATGAGTTTCTGTCCTACAGGTCTGGTGAACTGAATAGTGAGATGGAATCAGCTGTTGATACAATAACTGTCAAAGCCCCCAATCCAATGTAGTAGAGCCCATAACTTCCTTTGTTTTACAAAAGATATCCAGGCAATGAAACAAGCCAAATAATGGCTAGAATGCAGATGGCACAGATCTAGAAACAAGTATGATGAGAAGCTAGTGAATACTTCTTGTTGTATCTACTTTTTGGTAGTTAAGAGGATTAAGAAGTTATTTTTAATTTTTATTTATATTATATTAGAAGAATATTATTAGTTTTAAATTGTTTAAATCTGTGCATATGTTGTTGTAGTTGCTAAATGCTATATAATTTATTATTTGTTTAACATTACTGTCCTATTGTAAAGATGTAATGTGCTTGTTGTAAACCACCCAGAATGGCCCTACTGCTGGATGTGTGGTATAAATAAATAAATAAATAAATAAATAAATAAATAAATAAATAAATAAATCACAATGAAGCATAGCTATTAAAAAACTCTCAATACTTTATTTCCTCCTAATTTCTGTCTCTCTATTAGGCTAAAGAAAAGTTCCTTTTCTCTGCCTATTTTCTAAAGCCTCCTTAATTGTAGTAAGGTTACACAAGAAGAAACACTTATTTGCATCGTACAGTGAACTGAACTATAGAGTACGGTCCTCTTATTGATGCAAGCCCCATTTCTGAAAATTATGACTCATTTATGAGTATCTTTGGGCCATTCTTATGCTGCAGGAAGACAGATTTGTTAGAATGGCCTCCTTAGGAGATAGGATGTTTTTGACAGCTGGCCCAGCAGGTGCGTGAACACATTATAGTGTGTATTTGTATCTCAGAAAATAAGTTAAAATAATGTGCTCTCAACTTAAATAGTACTTTTTCTTTTGTTATTTGTTTAGTTCAGTTTTTATTCATTGTGGCATAAGCTTCTTTATGTTCAAAAACTGGGAAACTGAACTTGCTTATAACAAGTTGTTCTACATTGTTGTGCACACAAAATCATGCTGTTTGCTTCATGAGAAATTTTGAGGGATCTGTCTGGAATCTGAGAGGGCAAGAAGGATGGGAACGTCCAAAACTCAATTTAGTTTGGAAAGAGGGAGCATGTAAGTGGCAGAAAGGTTCTATGAAGTGATAATAGTTTAAGTGACTGTTATATCAGGTCTTTATTTCCATGGGGTTATTTGAATGCAACATCCCTCAATTATTATTATTTTGTTTTACACTGCTGACCACACAGCTCCTGGGGCCGGGTCGGTGCTTTTTTTTTTATTTATTTATTTATTTTAGAGTGCTGACCCAGCCACCCCTGGGGCTGGGTCAGCACTCCTTTTAAAATTTATTTTATTTGAATTTGGGGAGGGGTTTAAAAGTCCTCAGGCCTACGTTCCCTGCCAGGCCCAGGAGGACTGTGGTGACAAGGACAAGGTAGGAGGGGGTAACGAAAAACAAAGTGAATGAAACGGAAATTTCCATTTTGTTTCCTTTTTCTTTGATGGGTTGGTTCATTATTTGTTTTGTTAGCTAATGAAATTAATAACGAATAACAAAACAAATTAAAAGTTTGTTTCATGCCCATCTCTATTGGTAAGGTTTGGGGGTCATGGAGCTGAGTTATGAAGCTTCAAATCGGGTGCCCCTAGGAATAAATATTTATTTTGAATTGGAAGCTGATCGGGCGAGCGATAGTGCTGCCGAAGCTTGGCTTCTGATTGAATCCAATTAGAAAGATTTTTTCCTAGTGGCACTCCGTTTGGACCTTCATAACTCAGTCCCCTGAAAACCAAATCTCTCCAGATTTCAGTAATATACAGGGAAGAGTCCAAACTTGGCCCCCGACAATTTTGGTGCTGTAATACTATTTTGGAGTACATAAAATATGTACAAAATATCTGTGAAGATTCTTAGTCATCCAGGTGAGTTTTTTGGAAGTTGAGTCATGGCAGCTGAATGATGTAATCTATCTGCATTTAAACTCCACCCACAATTTCCCAAAAGTGGTGCATCACAGCAAGGAACACCTTTCAATAATTATAAATAAAAAAACAAGTTCCAAGCTATAACATTGTGCATTTATTCTCTGATCCAGTTAATTAACCAAGAGCAGAAATTTGGAAAGCTTGAGATTTTAAATTATTATCAGGAATGAATTAGGTATTTATTTACTCTTGATATAACTAATGATGATTTTTATAAATATATTGGAAAGATAAAGTGCTTATAGATTGGTGGCTGTTTGTAATGATTTTTTTAAAGTACTGGAGCCAGAATTACATACAATATATTACTTGGTTTATTTCTTTACAACTTAATCATTTTTCAACTAGAGAGCTTTTACAATTCAGAGCTCTAGAGGTTTGGTGGAATTTTAATTATTATAGCACTCCAAGGGCTTGATTTCCCAGTTGGATCAGTTTCTGTTGCTTTGCAACTAAGAACTACCTGGTTATACAGCTGAAACAGACACATGGGTAAAAAAAATCACCCCAAGGAATGCAAAAGCATATGGTTCCAAAATATTGCTTAATGTTTTCAAAATTTTGCTTAAAACAATTTTCTGATAGCACCTGGCACTTGATAAAATAAGTTTTACTGATGTCAAGTCTTTATCCCTTCACTTCGCAGACTGATGAGATGGAGTTAATTGGAGAAATTTCACAATAGGAGTATCTAACTGTTCTTAAGCAATAGATGGAAACATTAACACCATGACCAAAATTGTGAATGTTCTTGTAATGAGGACCTTGTCAGATGATTGCGAAATTTTCTAAAGCCGAAGCATTCCTAAAATATAGCACACTGAATTCTCTTGACAATAATATTTTCTCACCAGTTAAAAAATGACACTGCAAAAGAGTATTTTCTTATTGGCATTGCTTTTGTGTCATGCCAAAACATGATTTAGTGTGATGTGCATAAATTGCAACTTGTGGTCACATACTCTCTCCCCTCTCCATGCTTTTAAAAGACTGCAGAAGTGATATTTTACCCTTCTTATTAGCTTCAGTTTTCTGTATAATCCAAATTAGATATGGGCACGAACTGTAAAAACAGTGGTTCACAAATGGATCATGACCCTACCTACTCCTGCCACCTTCACCACAGGCACATGCTTAGGCCTCTATCACATGACTACTTAAATGTGCCTTTTTGTTTTACTGAGTTCACACCTATAGATCGTGCCCCCATGGCCAGCTGCATCTTCTGAACACACCTCTCAACCACGCCACCTGAAGCACATCTGAAATGCATCTTCCTGCACCACCACTAGGGATTTGATCAAGATACTTTGCTTGCTGATGCTCATGTTGATGCAAAGCAAAGGTTGTGTAAACTTCAAAAAAACGCATCTTCTTCCAGTTTCACCCGTTCTGTAGCAAACAGCTTTTCAAAACAGCACTTTGATGCACATTTGGCAAATGGAAACACAAAAAAGAGGTTAAAATGCTACCGTGGTGGCTGTAACTGCACATCTAATGTCATGTGACCACTCAGAGAAATTGCACATTTTATTATCACCCGTATTTAGCAGTCATCTGAAAGAGGCCTTAGAGACAGTAGCAGCTTTCAGACATGGCACCTGATTCTTGGCAAGAAAGCCAGGCCTGCAGCAGAGGCAGGAGCAGGTAGACAAAGATGATGACAGCAGTAGGAAGGTGGTGGGCAGACATCCCGCTTTGTCAAAGCAGATGAAATAGCACCCCCCACACACAAATACCTTGCTTGGCAAAACAAGATCTTCAAGCTGGAAAATGAAACAACCTGTGAGCCAGCCTGGTTTGTTGAGTGTTTTGATTCTTGGTTCATTTTGTGCCCATCCATAATCTAAATCTTGGTACATATTGACAAAACTGTGGTTTTTATTTTTAAAAACCTTGTTGTATAACTCCTATTGTATAACTTGCACTTGTGAAAGAATAATGGAATAATCAGTATGGGGTGATTGTTGGTAATTAAAATGTCCTGCTTCTCTTCTATGGCTTTTCTGATTCCTGTGTAATCCCTTTTATTCCATGGATAAGAGAAAAAATTAATAATTGAAATTAAAGTTGAAGGTCATTACCAGCAGAGGGAGACTTTCCATAATTAAAGACTTCCTCCCATCATGAGCTCCCAAAGTTTCCACTCAATGAAAGTTGTTAAATGGACAAAAGAAAAGCCACAGGATGTAAGTTTTTATTTGCTAAGAATTATGCCCTGCTGATAACACATCACTCTTTGGCGGGAATTAGTTATGCCAGCAGGATTTCATTCATAGTGTTGACCAGAATTCACTATGCAAGATGACCCAATAAACTACAGAAAACTGAAACAAACAAAAAATGGCTTACAAAGAAGAGAGGAAAATTCACCAGACTGAGTCCCATGATGGTTTAGTCTTGCTTACGCATACCATAATAAACTGAGCTTCATCGTGAGGTACAAGCACCCCAATATGTTTTGCCTTTATTTCATATAATAAAAGTGACTCAGATAATAAATCATATGAACTTGATTAGTCCTGTACATTTATACAATTTGACACAATAGCATTTTGGTCTGAAAAAATAGAATAATTATTTTTATTTTCCATTTCTGGAGAAGTGTGTCTTCTGGTTTGAACTCTTTGTTAATTTAGCTATGCTGTGCCTGTTTTTCAAAAAAGATTTCATACTATAATCCAAGTTGATTACTTTTTGCTATTCCACAATTCTTGCTGGAGTGATAGACTT
The DNA here is from genome assembly GCA_037367245.1 of Phrynocephalus guinanensis. NCBI lineage: Eukaryota > Metazoa > Chordata > Lepidosauria > Squamata > Agamidae > Phrynocephalus > Phrynocephalus guinanensis. The sequence goes on from CM074740.1 coordinate 53,668,195, forward strand.
TCTGAAGACGTTGTCAAACAGAATGTAAAAGAACCCGGACGTTTTCTCAACTGTAGGCACAACTAAATGTGTGGCAGCCGATATACAAAGTGTCTGCTTTGCTAAGTTGAATTTTGAACATTACATTGTTTGCATGCCTACGCTTCCAGCTAAAAGACATTTAAACTGCAAATGGTAGTAGGAGACGTCCATGCTTCTTTCATTATGTTCTCCTTGTGTGCACTGCCAGGCAGAAACTGGAGAAACAAGAAGCAGAGACATACAGTTACTCATTTTGCAAGCCACTCATTGTAAAAGGTAGTGTATGGAACAATCAATCTAGCCCTTGAGCAATTGCATAGTACAGAAATATTATATCTTACAATGAATAATGTTGTGTATCATCATTTTATAGCTTGCAATTCATTTCAAGTGTTACGTCTTTATTTTTCTTTATATAGCTACTGATATTTTTACTAAAATGACATATTTTGAGATTTAAGGAAGATCTAAGTTTCCAATTTTTGTGTTTTAAAGAAAATGCCAAATACAGAAACATTTCCATTTGTTGGAGACAAATTTGCCATAGAAAATTAAGATAAATTGTTATATAGCCAAAGAATATGGCTAAGAATAATTAATTATGTAGATAAATTCAGAATCTCCTTCATATAGTAAAACAGGGTAAAATATATAGCTCAGGATTCTGCCAGCATGCGGGGAATTGTAATTATAGAAGTGAAATATTGCTTTATGACTAAACTTTATACATTTCCAAAAGATACTGTGATCTGTTGGGATTTGGGGAAAATATTTGTTTCTCAATCTGCTCTTTCTTCCGTTGTCATATCAGAAGCAGATTCAAATGTAATATTTAGAGTTAGGAAGATACATTTTGAAATTATGCCACTAGTGTCCTGTTTAGAAGAAAAAAATTGATTGGTTATCATTGGTTATGAACATCTTGTGGCATATTGAAGACTATGAAATCTATTCAGCCACCATCAATGCAGAATTCTTAACATACTTATGCACCTGAAAATCCATAGAACTTCACTTCCTGTGCACTGTAAATTCAGAACAAATCTGGATTTTAAGTGTTGCACTGTTCATTAAAGACTTCACATTATAAACTGAGTTGCTTCCTCACGGCTGTGTGACATTTTATCTATCTATTATTATTATTATTATTATTATTATTATTATTATTATTATTATTATTATTATTATTATTATTATTATTATTATTAATTAGGCATCTTAAAATTATAGCACAGTAGCATCACCTTATACATTCTGTAAGCATATTATCTTTCTCTCTATACACCCCCTAATTCATTCTCTAACATACAGTATGACCCCTGCATCCACTGATTAACCAACTGCGGATTCAGTTATCCATGGTTGGCGATCAGCAGGTGCAGGGGTGGACCAAGTGGCGACAAGGAGGGGGGAAAGGAAAGAGAGATAACCAGACACCTTCTGGAGGGCCGGTGTTGGGACTTAAGAGGACCTCCCTGACCAACTGGCCTTTGAGCTTCCAGCTCCGTCCACAGCCCGGGTCTCAAGCAGGAAGTTCAAAGGCCAGTTAATTCACCATCCCACCCCTCTGGAGTGTGTCTTGATGGCAGTGGCATTGCAGTTGGCCAGCCAGCATTGGCAGCGGTAAGTTTTCCCCCTTTTTTTCCTCCCTGTTTGGCAGCAAGAACTGTGGCTGGCTGGGGGTGAAAGCTTTCACCCTGGTCCCTACCACCACCCCTGTCACCACCATTATCCTTGGATAAGAGCATATTCCCCATTGATACAGTGGTCCTAATGTAGTTAAATATCACACACACACACACACACACACACACACACACACACACACACACACACACACACACACACACACACACACACTAATTAATTATTTTAGCCTATTACATTCCAGCAGTCAAAATCATTTCCCAAAGCACAATCCTTCATTTCTTGTTCTAATTCCATATGTTAATAAAGGTTTCCAGGTTTTCATAAATTTATCATGTTTTATTTTCCTTCTATATATTTTAATTTGATAGCTCAACTTTTCCATAAGGACCATTTACCAGATTCTGTTAACATATTTTTGTACTGAAAGGTCTTGAGCATTCTCTCTCTCTCTCTCTCTCTCTCTCTCTCTCTCTCTCTCTCTCTCTCTGTCCTCTTTTTTGCAATTTCAGCTCTTGCTATACCAATTAGATTTGCAATTAGATCTTTACAAAGTAATTTTCATTTCCATCCTTAAATACTGAAAATAATAATAAAGCTTCATTTATAATTATTCTTTGTTTTTAACCAGTTTTCTATCCATTTAATTATTTCCTGCCAATATGATACAACTTTGGGGCAAGAGATCCACTAGAACACGTGTGACATTTATCTCAACTAAATTGTTTCCTGCAATAGAATTCCTACTACCGTGATTGGTATAGAATTTGGAGTCGAACTCCAGTGTTGTCATAAGCTTCCTGGTTCCGCCATCTCTGTCACAGCTGATCACAGAAAAGTAACTTGTGCAGCTGTTAGTAAGAGGATGGAGCAAAGGAATATTGCTTTTGAGAAACTTTGGCATAACCCCACACGCTAAGCTTTAGTGTCAGTGTGGAATCAAAATTAATTTTGGTGCCCTGTATGAGAGAAATAAGGCGAACCTAGATACATTTTGAATATATGCTGTATTTTTTTAATTATTTCAGAAGTTCACCTTGCAGACCTTCATGATAGTTTATTTTTAGACATCTAGCAGCTTTATATATTAGAGGAGAACATATGCTCCTGTCTTTTGCAACACTTATTTTCGTGACATTGTTCAAACTATACATCGTAGCTAAGTGAGTCAATGTTCTCTTTTAGCTTTTCTAACCTGTGATTATATGGGAGTTTCTGCTTCTTTTACAGTAAGTTGTCAGACAGAAGGCTAAATTTGTCACACACACTTAGAGTTTCTCCACCAGAAATTATGCTTTGTAAATGATCATTATTAGTGAAATACCTAGTTCACATATAGGATGGAAAATATGAACATCATTTCTCCAGTTTTATTTTACTGTTGTGTATGGCAATTCTGTGTCCTACTTAGTAGATGCAATGCATCTTAATGTGTTTTGATTTTATGCCTAAGCATAAACCATTAAAACTGATTTAGAAGACATTATGGTAGGGTTGGGATCTGTGCCTCCAACCCCCTGGATGCATTTTGATAACTGATCCTATTGTCTCTGGCCATTTGTCATATTCAGTGTGGTTGATGGGAAATAAATTCTGGCAGTGTCTGGAGGGCAACAGGTTTCTCACTTCCAGTTTATGGAATTTGTGAACATTGAGCAAATCCAATTCAGGTCAATATCTCACTCAATACACAGTTCTGCAGTACCCAGCCTCAGATTCCTCACCCTTCTGCTGAATGTGGGTTAGAGAGAAACTTTAATCTCAATAGATTTAATTGTTCTTAGAATGAGATAGTCCAGTATTTTGATTACATTCTTTAAAAGACTTTTGGGTGATCTTAGAATATAATAGGAGCCAGAACTGTTAATGTTTCTTAAAAAGCCTTCTTCTTTGGAAAACCTCAAACCAGAATAAGTGTAGCATATTTTGATAGCATATATATATATATATATATATCTGTTTAATCTGAAAGAAAGACAAATACCCACAAAACCTGTTTAGACATAAGGCTGTGGTTGGAACAAATTGCTTGTTCTTTAAATAGGTAAGTCTGTGGGCTCTTGGCATTAACCACAAAATTGTCTGCTAAAATAAGAAGTCCTAGTTATTAGTAGAAACGTTCCAATCAATGCCAAGAATTACTGGAAGCAAATACTGAATTGGTACACATGTTCAAATAACATTTAAAAAATGTAAGGCAGTATGAATTAGAGATGGCAAAAAAATTGAGTATGGATGTTAAAAGCTATTTATAGAATAATGTCTGGACATTGTTTACTGCTTTGTTTATAGATTACAAACTGCTTTCAGAAAATACTTGTGTTCTAATATACATTAAAATTATAATACAATGTATAAAACATAGAAAACATGTATTCAATGACACTCAATAAGCTGTCTCAGCGTATCTTCACTGTTGTACAATAATGAATGGTTTGTGTGTGTTTTTTAGGATTATTTAAACATACACAAGTATGGCAATGCTGCTAGAAATGACCTATGGAACACTCTTTCAGAGGTAAAACAATTTAATGTAGCTAGAAGATGAGTGTGGTTGTTACTTTGGGCTAACACTTGGAAAAATGCATGCCAATATGTTTTTGCAATGTTATTTGACTAGAAAAGTACCTCATGATTTAGCCTGCTAAAAACCACTTATCCTAGAGAGCATGTGATAATTTTGAATAGCTCTGATGTTAGAAACCATGAAAAAAAAATCATCCTCACATATTCCCAAAGTGCAGAGTTACTCTATTTTAAAACTGGTTTTCTTGATTTAGACTATTTCATTTAATTTAATAATATTTCAGCCAAATCTAATGGTCAAATCTAACAGTCAGTTCTTTCTTGTTAAGTGCTGACAAATTAAGATATTTTTGAAGCCTCACTTTACTTATTACTTGGCCTCTTTTTTGTTTAAAATGATTTTAAGGGTATATATGCATATTTAATCTTGGAATTATTTTAATCTTACATCCTCTCTTAAAGTTTCTTGAGGTTTGTTTGAAATCTTAGAATTTGTTGCAAACATGTACATTAGTTCTTTTAAAAAGAGATTAAGATGGAGCAAACATCATAAGAGGGCCGTGGTGGTTCTGTGGGCTAGAGCACTGAAACTTTCGGCTGCAAAGTTGGCAGTTCGGCAGTTTGAATCCTGAGTCCCACACAGCGGAGTGATCTCCTGCTGTTAACTCCAGCTCCTGCCAACCTAGCAATTAAAGCATGTAAATGCAAGTAAATAAATATGTACTGCTTTAAAAAGCAGAAAGGTAAACAGTGTTCTGTGTGCAGAAATGCATGCCGCCATGCTGGCCACATGACCACAGACTTGCACAACACTGCCTTTCTGGCTTAAAAAAAGAGATGAGTGCCACACCTAGAATCAGACACAACTAGCACACATGTGCAGGGTGAACATTACTTTTTTTTAAAGCACATTAGCATAGAGCACATTATATAAATCTCTGCTCTATTGTTCTTAAAATAATGCAGGGACTCTCAGTCTGTCCCTAAAAGATAGAGAAATAGTATTTTACCAGTATATTAAATTAAATATTATGCTATGTTTTGTTTGAAGACACTTCGCAAAGTTGGAAAATTTGTGAATATCCAAGTAGTAATGGATCAATGGACTCTGCAAATGGGTTATCCTGTTATCACCATCATGGGAAATGAAACTGCAGACAATACTGTGGGAATCTATCAGGAACACTTTGTATATGATCTTGCCATTAAAACCAAAGATGTTGGACTTGGAAACAACAGGTATGTATTTGACGTGGTATAAGTACTGCAATTTGTAATGATTTTATAAACAGAAATATCCACAAAATCAAATGTTTGAATAATGAACTATGACTATTGTTATTAATACAGTAACCCCCTGCCTATTGCAGGGTTTAGGGACTCGACCTGCCCCATGATAATGGAAAATCCGCAATATGTCGATGCTGGGTCAGGTCAGGACTGGGGAGCCTATCTGAGGCCTAGCACTGCCCCAATCAGGCCTCCAATGGACTACCCAGACTTGTTGGATGCCCCAGAAGTGGTTTCTGTTGATCCAGAAGTCACTTCCGGTTTGCCGGAAACCACTTCTGGGGCCTCCAACAGGCTCAGGAAGCTAGTCAGAGGCCCATTTGGGGCAGCACCAGGCCTGGGCTAAGTGCAGGAGGCCTCAAACGGGCCCATGCAGCTTGCCCCAGGAGCCCTTTGTTTCATATACTGCAATCCTGCAATATACCGGGACCACAGTATATGAAGCATGAAATGGTGGGGGATGACTTTATTATTTAAATAAATATTATCTATAGGATTATTCTAAGATGTTATATTAGAAAACTGAGATAATTGCAAAAGCATCTAAACATTTTCCATGTTTAATTTTTAATTCACATTTTCTTTTAAACCTGCACATCTTTACATAGACACAAATATAAAATGCATATTACTGCATGTATTTTAAGGCCCTAGACTTCAGAACTTCAGTAAACCACAGTTTATTTCAGTTGGGTTGCCATAGGTTAACATACACCATTAGGTTAGCACGGTGTTATGGACAGTTCAGCATTAGCACAAAAGCAGGAAAGATTTCATGATTTTTCAGTACTGAATGTCTAGTTTTGCAGAGATATGTAACTGATTGATCCAATAACTAACACATTAGGTAGTTGATTACCAAAACTGGGGTGTGCAATTTTTTGAATATGCATAGATTTATTCAGTTGCTAAGATACTGTTCTTCAGGTAGGATTTCTGGTAAGTGGAAGCCTGTGGAAATTAGCCTTGCTTTGTTTTAATTTTGACTATTGTCACTTATAAATCTTTTACTACATGTGTTCCTACATGTTTAGTCATACACATATATATTAATAGCTGAGATATCTCATTCTAGAAATTTGAAGTCGTGGTTGTGATAGTTTTAATGCCCAGTCTTTTGGAACATCGCAGCTGTAGAGTCTGTGGTTATGGAAGGTAACAACCAGCCTGGATTTATTCTGTCATTTTTGGAGTTCCTATTACTTTTTTAAGACATTATTAATTGTTGGCAAATGTAGGGCTCTCTGCTTTATTTTGGTACGTCATTCACAAACTTTTTATCACGTTGAGCCTCATAAACATGTTCATACTGTATGTGTTGGATGGTAGGTGGGGATTAAAAATAGGATGCGTTTTGTGTGTTGTTAAGTAATATATTGCATCATTCTACAGCATTCTGCGTAATACTAGTTTCTTTGGCAGAAAGCTGCATGTATATATAATATAATAGCACAACTTCCAGTAGTCATTATACCCATAAAAGCTGGATGCAAGATGAAAATTAAATAATAACAGCAATTTTTTCCTTTGATGTACCACCATATATTATCTCATTTTAATAAATTTTAAACCCATTAGAGTTCTATTGGGATGTTTATACAACCCTGTTATTAGCAAATTGCTTTGTATTTTAAATTGTTGGCTTCTTAGTCAATTTGCTGTATATCCCACTTTTCTTCCATCATGGAAATGACCAGATCTAGGTCCATTTAATGTTAACAAGTTAGATGCATCATGTATACTCATGCAATGTCCAGATATTCATCTTTGAATCCATGGGGATTTGATGACACAACACATCTGTAAAATCAGTTGATTCAAATGGACCTACTCTGGTTGTGATTTGCTTAAGCATAGTATATTGCAGTTAGAGTAAGCCCATCAGAATCAATGACATTTATCGAGGAGCTGATTTGCCAAGTTCCCTCCAATTCAGTCAGCCTACTGTAGTGTGACATTACACCAAGGAACAGGATTTCAGCCAATGGATCCTTGTCATTTGGTGTGTGGTAAACAGTTTATAATTTATTGGGCATCTAATCCATTATCTGAGGCCATATTTAATGGTCAACTAGTAATGTATGTAATAAATAAATTAAATAGCCACTTTATCATGCTATGTCCTGCATGCCATTGTGGTTGTATATATTCATTTCATAGTTTGTCTACCAATGTTTTTCTGTCAGTAGTCTTCATTTCGATTCAACAGTGTTTCAAGAAAAAAGTGTTCTGCTTATATACCGCCCCATACCACTACAAGTAGTCTCTGGGCGGTTTACAATTTTTTAATTACAGTGTGCAGACTGTAATTAAAAAAGAAAGCCATTTTGTCTCATATGTCTGTATTATTTGTGGAAATAGCAGTACTGATGTGTCCTGATTAAGGATCATCAAGTCTTCTTGTTCTACTTTCAGCTTAATGAAGCACACAATCATTCCATCTGATTTCTGAATGAGTTGCTATATTTTTCATTTTAAAAAACAGAAGTGCATTTCTCCCACTGTGAGTGTTAGGAGTACTATATAAAACGTGAATTAAATGTATATATTGAAAGAACTACATATACAATTATCTTAATGTATTGTTTTTGCATACATTTGTATTACCCAATTGTATTACAAAATCTGCAGAAGTACAAATATTATTTGAAAAATACTTCAGAATTAGCTCAGTTTGTATTAGAATGAAAGTTTCCCTCTTACCTGGTCCTGATAGAAATTCATTCTATGCACAGGAACTTGCTTTTCATGGAAACACTGGAGATGCTTTCCCATATCATACGGAAAACTGTTCCTGAAATGTGTTTAGTAAAATGGAAGCTCACTCTAAGCCACTATGGAGCTTTTGACCAATGACCATTAGCTGACCAGACACCATAGCAGAAATCTGACAAAAATCAGAGCTGATATTTCTGTTTATTTATTGATGATACTTCAGTCCAAGCATCTGGATTACTTTTCTGCTGCTTTTGGATAATATAGAACAGGGCTTGCCAACCTCATGAAACTCAAATGTTCTTGGACTTCAGCTCCCAGAAACCTCAACCAGCACATCTGGTGATGAAGACTTCTGGGAATCAAAGTCCAAGAACACCTGGGCTCCCAAGATTGGGGGCCATTGTTCTAGAACTTGGTTCCAAGGGGGAAAATATGCATGTGAAACAAAACTATTTTGAACAGAATTGCTAGTCTTATAAATGTGCTATCATGACGAAGAATATATATAAAAGCTTGAGCAAGTAACTGAATTCTGGCTCTGTTGCTCTTTTAATCTGTATGATAATGAACTTTAAATGTAGAAATGCCACTTTGGCTTACCCCCCTCTCTTATCCTCTCTCCCCCCTTCCCTCTCTGTCTCTCTGTCTCTGGTTTGAAATCACCTCCCTTAAAGTGTTAAAATCTAAAAATAAAAAAATACAGTTATCTTTCAGGATTTTTCCAGTTATTTATAAAGACTGCCAGTATTTTTGATTAAAACAAAGAAATGATATTCATTATAATCCCTCTTTTTAAGGTATGTTAGAATTTTATGTCACTTACGTATTGAAGAGCCACGTTTATTGAAGTGGCTATAATAAGTAGGGCTCAATAATTTGTATGGCTGTGTGCTCTAATAAGCAGAAAATTTGGAAGAAAATGGCTCTTCAGTAAGAAGGAAGTTTAGGAGAATGAAAATAGAGCAGCTTCACTAAAAAACAAGGGGGAAAGATTGGTGAGAATAATGATTTCAAAGGGAAAAGCATTTTCAACTTAGCAAGACAGCTTGTGGCATGGATACAGCCTTCTGGCTGAGCTGCAGATGTCCATATCCATCCAGACTACTGTAGTTATCTGAATCCCACTGAACTAACTAAGATCCTTTTCTGCAAATATTACATACAGTATGTGCATACAGAGGTACGAGTTATTGTATCTAAAATACCCTCCTCTGTAGCATCATTAGGATAATGTTTGCAGTTTAGTATAAAACAACTGGTAAACAAAAAAAAATCTGGTTACACTAGAACTAAAGTGGCAGGGCTGTTTTAACACAGATACTAGTCTCGTATTTTTCTAGTCTCTATATATTTTCAAATAACTGAAATAAGTGTATTTTTTGTGTGTGGAAGCTGATTAATTTTCAAAACAACAGGTAAAGGAAGCAACTACTAAATGAATTACATTTGTTATGATGACATACAATGAATCTTTTGAAATTGCTGATATTTGTTTCTGTTTCATTTGCATTGTATTTCAGAATCGATGCTATCACTGCACTGAAAAATATAACCTTAGTGAAGTTGTAATATTTCTTAATGATTTATAGTAGCTGTTAATATAACTTATGAGAGATGCAAGTCTAAATGCAAAACTGGTAAATAACAATTCAAATTATTCACCCTGTGACTAAAATGGTTACAGCAGTTGCTTTACCAGAAATTTATCCCAGATTTTCCATATTTATTCAGTCTACTTCCAGCTGTTCTACTGGAAACATTTAATTTCAGTCATACTTGCATTAAGATACCCAACTTTACTCTGAAGTATATTACTAGGAATGTATGTACAATTATATTACTAGGAATGCAGGCGACAATAGATTTTCCTGCCAGTTTGCTTCCCCGTGTACTTTGTGCTGAAACCTGATATAAAAGTAGCTTGTGTGAGATCTCTGTTTTTGGGACAGCCCAAAAAACAGTTAAGCAAAAGAAGAATAATCTGATTACATGATTCCTGATAGAACCAGCAGTGTAATATTTTGTGTATAATTGTTGCTACCATGCAGTAGTGGCAAGGACAGACACTCTCTGCCATAGACTTTTTTTTGCCTCCCATTGATAACCTCTATAGGAAGACTGTGCCTTCTAGCTAGTGAGAAGGCCCAGCAGTGGATTGGCAACTCCCGGAAAGAGGCAGGTAGCCGGAGCTACAATATCGCTGGATTTATCTGATGCAAGAAAATTGGGGGCTCCACTGATATTGCCTTGGCTCTCTATTTCAAACATCCTTGGCTTGACAAGTACAGTTGCCTTGTCTAGTCCCATTATAGGTGGGACTGAGGGTAGAAACCTATAGATGTTAGCCTGTGGTGCACTGCTTTTAGCCACGGAGAGTAAAAGCAACCTTGATGTTAATTCTTTTTTATGGGGAGCGGGAAGTGATTTAACAAGCTTCAATTTTGAAAAGGCCAGCTTGTAGGCATAAACTCGTGTTCAAAACACATCTGGAAATTTGGAAGACAGCCCTTACAAATGTTGATTGAGTTGTCTCAAATGGGGCAAAACTAGGAGCTGGAGGATCTAGGACTGCCCCATACAAACTTGATGGCTATAAGTATATATTTTCCTTTTCTAGTTCAATAGAATTTTAAGATGGCTTTTGTGGATTTTTGCCCTATCTCGGCTACATGTTTTCGCTGAACTTTTCTTGCCCTGTTTGATTGTAATAATAATAATAATAATAATAATAATAATAATAATAATAATAATAATAATAATAATAATAATAATAATAATAATAATAACTTTATTTTTATGCCGCCTTGCTCCCCAAAGGGACCCAAGGTGGCTTACAACAATTCAAAATAGTACAATAAAATCAATACAATGTAAAAACAGCACAATACCAATAACATACTATAAAAATACTATACAATACAATACAATAAAAACAAGATTAAAAACAGTAGCTGCAGGAGAGTTTAAAAGGCTCCCCAGCCAATAACTAAGATGTTATAAAAATTTGTAAAGGCTGGAGGCTCAGAAGGCTTGCCTAAATAAGTAAGTCTTAAGGCCTCGCTTGAATATTTCAAGGGAGGAGGCAGTTCTTAACTCAAAGGAGAGGGAATTCCATAGTGTCGGTGCCACTACTGAGAAGGCCCTATTTCTTGTCACCGCCCCTCGTACTTCCTAGTTACATATAGGTAGCTATCTGCTCTAGCCTAAACCCATTAATGCTTCAGACCCTAGCATTAGGTGTCTTCCAGAACAGAAGTCATAATTTTGTGTGTTTTTTTTTTCATAATTAATCTCAAATTTGTTCTCCCTACAATTAGTGCTAATTTCCTGCAGGGCTTTTCTGAGTCCAGCAAGGGTTCTTAGGAGTTGGATTGTAATATCAGATTAGTGCAGGGACCTTAGTTGGGCTATAATATCAGTAATGCAGGGATTATAATATCAGTAATGCAAGAGAAAATGGTTCAATGATGCTGAAGTAGCCTATCAATGTATACATTAAATAGCATGGATGCTGGGACACCTCTCCTTTTCACACCTTTAGATATTAGGATGGGGTTAGTATTGCTTCCTGGCCTTTTGACTGAGGACAAGTGTGGTGTATAAGAATTCTATTTACTCCTTCTTCCACTGCTTGATGTTTTTAAAGTCAATAAAATGAGAACTATCGTCATCTTATCGAGAGGTGGAACTCTTTCCTCATCTCATTCTTCCCCTTGGTAGAGAAGGCGGTGAAGAATTTTCGGGGGCTTTAGAAAGTGTGTGTGCATTTGCAAGAGTCATTTTGAACAAAAACCATGGTATTCATAGATTTATAATTTGTGTGGCTTGACCAAAATTAGGTTGATTGCTGATTCATTAAAGTACCTGATTATTGTAATCCAGTCCTGAGTTTGCAGTATATGTTTGTGTTTTGCTTTGCACCCAGAAGACTTTGCTTCTGGTTATAAATAATTTTAGAGAGTTGTAAAATTCCTTATTGTGATGTCTTCTCCTGTTATGCAGGAAAAGGAGGGGTTTTATAATTTTATACCCCCAAACAGATGCCATGGGAGTAAAAACGCCGACATACCACAAACACATAAAAAGACAATGAAGACACAATGAAGCATACATCTCAATTTAAACACACAAAATATTACAGCACCAATATACCAGCAGCACCCCAATCCCCATATATCATTTTAGAAAGGGGTTTGAATTCTGAGAATAAAGTTACCCAAATCTACATTCACATTAGTTTCTGGGCAAAATGCAGCCAGAACAGTCAATACATCCTGCAATCGATGCAGGATATATTGAGTATACTTCTTACTACTCCTGTCACTGTGGTTCTGGACTCATGGACCATGAAAATATCATCACAGCAGTTCTGCTTTATGACAAGTGAAGCTCCCTCCCCTTGTTTGCCTGTGTGGACTCTTCTCTTGTGGCATCTCCAGCACTCCAGAAGTAGTGGAGTATGGATTGCTGTTAGATGTATCTGTCTGAAGTCCTGAGGCATAGGTTCTGAAAAAGATCTAGGAAGCCAGGTGTTCTTATCCACACAGTACAGACAAGATGGTCCTTCGCGTGCAAAGTGCCCAGGTGCCATAGTTTGCTATCAAAAAAAAATTCTGATGTAATTTTGAGTCAGGTATGGAGTGGGGCCATGGAGAGGGGAGCACAGTGCCATTTCCCTTGCCATTTAAGTCATGGTGTCTCTCTTTGAAATTTATGTGTATGAGATTTTTATGTGTACTAGTGGGAGTGCACCGTAATTGAGTATAGTGCTATACCATGTTTCTTCCTTTGACATGTTGTCATTAAATAGGCTAAAAATCCCTGGTTTCTAATCAGGGGCTGCTGAAAGATCTGTTGTGGATGGGAATTGAATTGTGATCTGCAGATGGGTAGTACACCCACAAGTGTAGTTCCCTGTGCCACATTGCACTCACACTAGTGGCCTCTGTCTTCCTTTCCTAAGCATATCTGTTGTATCACTGTGTCTGTCATGGACCACTACTGCAACAGAGCTTCTATCAAATTCTGTGTAGCTCATTCGTTGGTGTATCTTGGCACATAAGATCACCTTTCATCCCAGATCACATCACATTATAACATACTACTTGGAGTAAAAAGGCAAGGAAAAAGAAAAGAGACATATGTGTGACCGCCACCTGTCCAAAAAAATCCAGAACAACTTAGAGCTTCTCCAACCATTGTTTATAATCAGGATGTAAGCTGGTTTACTGAAATACGGACATTGCTGCACATCTATTTCTCACTAAGATGTCACAATAAGCATCCTCTTCAAAAAGTAAAATTTGCTTTAATGTAAATTTATGACAGTTGTACACATTTTATTATGTAACTGGATGCCGTTTAAAATCTGTTACACTGCACTTAAAGTAGCAATAAAAAAGATGGGCTGGAATCCAGTATAATCAATGAAGTTTAAACACATAACCATCTTCTAAATTGCAGACGTAGTAAAAAGCCAGCCATACCAATGTGTGATAGTGACTCCTTTTTTTTTACTGCTTTGTATTTTAATATACCGATTAGTTGGCTCTTTCAGACCTTCCTAATAATCCAAAGCCACTGACCTCCCAATAAATTTAATGGCATTGCTTCTTTGCTGTGAAACCTACTTGGCTTGTCATTATCCTTTCCATTTGGCAGGGAGGGCAGGGCGCATGCAAATAATATGGCCATCTATTTCTCTTTTAGTGGTAAAGAGTCAAAGTCTGGAATTGTTATTTCTCCAGTTAAGAACATTTCCCCATAGCAGGGTTAAGAATTTCCGCTTATCTGTGCTAATGCTAAAAAAGTCATTGAAAAATCAGACTTCTGTCATTCAGAGTAGAACAATTTGCTTTAAGAACCCCCCCCCCCAAAAAAAACCCTGTGTATGCTGAGAAAATGGAGGCTGGCTTCATAATTTAAAAATAATATCAATAGGTGGGAGAAGGAGCCATTCCTTACCACTTATTTATTTTTATTCTTAATTATATTTCAACCCATCTCAGCCTTTGTCTTCTGATTACATTTTACCTTATTTCCCCATATTTTTACAGTTTTATTCATAGTACTGGAGCAATTGGCTAGTTTAAAAAGTCCAGGTTAGATATTGCCTCACAGGTCTTGTTTCTGCCCTGCAAATGCCACATGTATTAACAGCAGTATAAGAAGGCTGGGAAATATGTCTCTAGATTCTGTATGGAATTCAAGTTGTATATTTATTTATATTTTTATTTATGTAGCTTATATGCTGCCCACTACCCAAAGGTCTCTGGGTGGCTTACAATTAAATAAACCATTCAAATACTTAAAACATTAAAATACCTATAAAATTACAGTAAAATGATAAAAAAACTTTAAATACAATAAATACAATACACTAAAACAGTATCAATCAATGTTATATCAGTTAAAAAAACTTCTGGAACAGGAAGGTTTTTACCTGGCACCGAACGTTGGCACCAAGCACATCTCACTTGGGAGAGCATTGCATAATCTGGGGGCAGCTGCCGAAAAGGCCCTATACCTACAAGCCATCCCTTTCATCTCCTTGAGGGGTGGCTCTTTCAGGAGCGTTCCCTGGCTAGCTCTTAATTGCCGGGTAGGTTCATATGGAAGGAGGTGGTCCTTCAGGTATCTAGGTTCTAAGCCTTGTAGGGGTTTATATGTCAAAACAAGCACTTTGAATTGGGCTCGGGCAACAACTGGTAGCCAATGCAGGTTATACAGAATCAGCACAATGTGGTCCCTGGCAGCCCCTACACTAACCAGCTGCACCGCACGATTCTGAAACAGTTGCAACCACCAGGCCACCTTCAAAGGCAGCCACACGTAAAGCGAATTGCAGTAACAATGTGGGGTGTTACCAGTGCATGTGTAACTGTCATGAAGCACTGTTTGTCCAGGTAGGGACACAGCTAGTATATTTTCTGAAGCTGAAGAAACGGCCACCAAGTCCACCTAGGTTTCCAGGGTTAGACCAGGGTCCAGGAGCAACCCCATGCTATGGACCCTGTCCCTTAGGGGGAGTACAATCCCATCCAGGACAGGGAGATGACCCTCCAACCTCTCTGGCAAAGCCCCCACTAACATCAATTCCATCTTGTCTGGATTGAGTTTCAATTTATTAACCCTCATCCAGTCCATTATCTAGTCCAGACACGAGTTCAGCACAGAAACCACTTCACCTGAATTGGTGGAAAATGAGAGGTAGAGCTGAGTACCGTCAGCATATTGCTGACTCCTCAGCCCAAACCTCCTGATGACCTCTCGCAGCGGTTCCATGTGGATGTTAAACAGCATGGGAGATAGTATTTAGCCCTGTGGAACTCCATGAGGTAGCTGCCATGGGGTAGACCTACTGCCCCCTAGCACCACTTTCTGGACATGGTCAGCCAGGAAGGAACGGAACCACTGCAAAACAGTGCCTCCAACTCCCATTCTGGCCAGCCTATCCAGAAGGACAACGTGGTTGATGGTGTTGAAAGCCGCTGAGAGGTCCAGGAGTGAATGAATGAATGAAATTTTATTTACGGCCTGCTCTCCTCTCCGAAGTTAACCCGCCGTCTCCTGGGCGCCTGAGCGAGGGGAGCCTGGCGGCGGCTGCGGCTGCAAACGGAACCACCCGGAGTAGGAAGAGGAGCGGGCGGGCGAGCGAGGCCTACGGAGCTCCTCCCCACCTCCACCCGGAGAGCCTGACGGGCGGAGAGTCCCGCCTTTCTCTCCTCCTCCCTTTCCCGGCAGCTTCCGCCTGCCTGGGTCGGGTCGCTCCTGTGGCGGCGGCGGCGGCGGCAGCGGCTCCCCCCAGCGAGCAGCATGGCGGCCCCGGAGGCCCGCGTGTGCGAGACGGCGGGTTGTAGCCGCGAGGCCAAGCTCCAGTGCCCCACCTGCCTCAAGCTCGGCATCCAGGGCTCTTATTTCTGCTCGCAGGAATGTTTTAAGGGAAGCTGGGCTACTCACAAGCTGCTACACAAGAAAGCAAAGGATGAGAAAGCTAAGCAAGCTATTTCTGCTTGGACTGTAGATGGTGATATCAATACAGATCCCTGGTCTGGCTATCGTTATACTGGTAAACTTAGGCCACACTATCCATTGAGGTCCAGGAGTATCAATAGGGTTGCACTCCCCGTCTCTCTCCCGGCAAAGGTCATTGTACAGGGTGACCAAGGCGATCTCTGCTCCAAAACGTGTCCTGAAACCCGATTGAAATGGATCCAGAAAATCTGTTTCATCCAGCAGCGCCTACAACTGTCCAGCCACCTCCCGCTCCAACACCATGCCCAAATAATGGAGGTTCACTACTGGTTGATAGTTAACCACCAGCCCTGGGTCCAGGTTAGGTTTTAAGGAATGGTCATCATATAAATTTTATTGCGTGGCTCACAGAGCCATTGCAAAGTGCATCAAGTAAAAACAGTACGATAAAAATATCAATAAAATAACAATACAGATAGGTAAAAAGGGGGCTGAGGGTACAGAGACCTAGATATCAATTTGACTATTAGAAGTAGTTAAAACAACTTTCATTTTAATAAGTAAAGAACAGAACCTTGCCATTCGGAACGTAACAAATTTATCTCTATCACAGAGTAAGATTTTGAGCTTTTCTTCCTCAGATCTACCAGGATATTTTTCTAAGATGAATTTCAAAAGTCTTTCACGATGGATTCCAAATAGTGGGCAATAAAGCACAGCATGTACCAAGTTCTCGACTGATTTATTATCACAAGAGCAGACTCTCGTATGGTATGGGGATTGTGTATAACGGCCCTTTAGATTGGCAAGTGGTAGCATATCAAGACGAGCCCGAGTAAATGTTTTTCTATGTTCAAAGTTCGTCAAATCAGCAAAATAAGATGGGCGATTTAGAGGCTTAGGTGTAATGTTCTTATAAAAAGGGCTGTTTTTAGAGTGCTGAGCGAACCTATGTCTGTTTGAACACAGAGATCAGATAATCTTTGCTTTAGTAAGCGTTTAGCTGCTGTCAATCCAAGGTGTCTCACATGCTCTTGGGAAGAACCAAGTTTGGCTACTAGATTCAGTACAAAAAATTTAAGGAATGGTCAAATTACCACCTCTTTCAAGGCAGCAGGGACCACTCCCTCTCTTAAAGAGGCATTCACGGTCTCCTGAACCCAGGTGTGAACCCCCTTCTTGGATCTTTCAATTAGCCAAGAAGGGCAGGGGTTGAGCAGTGTGGTAGTAGAATGGACATATCCAAGCACTGTGTCCAACAATTGAAACTCATCCAATAACACTGGACCTAAGCACGGTACACTGGAGACATCTCTTGATTCTGCACCAATGGTGGAGTCCAGTTCACTGCGAATCCCCTCGAAGTGGACAGCAAACTCATTACAGTGAGCTGACAAATAGTTCATGACCTCCATAGTATTTCCCAGTTGAAGACGTTCCCAGACCACCCGAAACAGCTCTGCTGGACAGTACTCTGAGGAAGCAATATAGTTGGTGAAATGTTGCCTTTTTGCCAACCCTATTGACATGGAATAGGCTCAATAGTGGGCTCTACGCCATGTTCGATCAGACTCGCAGTGATATTTTCTCCAACTGTCTCCCCTCCCACTTCATTGCCCACAGCTCAGATGTATACCAAGGATTTGTCCAGGCTCTGTGTAGAGGGAGAGGGTGCTTAGGTGTGATCATGTCAACTGCCCGGGTCATCTCCCTATTCCATAGGGCAACCTGATCTTAACAGGAGCGCTGGCCATATCAGATGGATATTCCCCTAGAGCTTTCAGGAAATCATCCGGATCCATTAGTTTCTGAGGGCAGATCATCTTAATGCACCACCCACACTTGCAGAGGGCCAAAGTAGCTAATAGCGTAAACTTGACCAGGAAGTGGTCTGACCATGACAATGGGGTCAAAGCCAATCCCTCCACATACAAACCTCCATCCTCCAGTCCCATTGAGAAGACTAGGTCCAAAGTATGTCCTTTCTCATGTGTTGGGCCGATGACATTTTGAGACAGCCCCATGGTTGTCATGGTGGCTATGAAATCCTGAGCTTCTCCACTTAAGGCAGCCTCAGCATGGATGTTGAAGTCCCCCAGCAACAACAGTCTGGGGGTCCTCAACACCAGGTCCGAGACTACCTCTGTCAGCTCAGGCAGGGGGACTGTTGGAATGTAGAAGGGTGGGCGGTACATCAGCAGAATCCCCAGTCTGTCTTGTGAGCCCAAGACAAAATACAGGCCTTCCAGACCCTTTCCCAAAGAGACTGGTAGCCTAGTCAAGGAGACAGAACTCTGACTATAGCAACTTCCACTCCCCAACCCTCCGAGCAACATTGGTGCTGTACTGAGTACCCAGGCAGACATAGCTGGGAAAGTGGGACCCCACCGTCCGCTCTCACCCAGGTCTCAGTAATACATGCCAGGTCAGCACCCCCATCCAGAATAACATTGTGGATGAGAGCAGTCTTATTTTGTACTGACCTAGCATTCAGCAACAGCACTGTGTGGCTTGTGGGCTTGCTAATATGGACACCTGATTCCTTCTGGCTAGGAATGGAACCAGAAGAGGAGATAGATGTAAGATATCTAACCTCTTTTCTCCTACATGGGCATGTTCGACTCCTACCAACATACCTTCCCCTACCCAGCACAATTTCAATGGCTGCCCCCTCTGTTGCCCTCCCCTTCCTGTTCCCTCAATTCTATTGTGGCTCCTTACCTCCTGTTCCTGATGCCAAGAAAAAATATCCACCCATTCAGCTCCATAATCCCACCACCCCGTAACCTTTATAACCGCCTTACATCTAAGCATCAACCAGATACCAGTTGTCACCAAGGAGGTGTTGCACACCAAGGAGGTATTAAGGAGGGAGGTGGAGCAGCCCAGGTAGCAGAGGAGCAATCCTCCCTAACTTGGTGTTTTATCAGAGGCTGATCTTCAGTTCCTGTCATTCTGAGCTAGAATGCCAATCTAAATATTCTTTTATCTTCAGGTAGACCAATAGGTGAGAAGGAACTTGTGTGATTTATGTTGAGCTACAAGAAATATGTTGGACACAGCTTAGCACCAAGTATGGTCCAGGGCATCTGAACATTATGAAAAAATAAGGGGTACATTGGAAGTAGCATCATTTGGGCTATGCATGAAAAATTCCCAATTTCCACATCTTATTCTCAGAAGCACCTGCATCTAGACAGTGAGTGTTCATAGACAAGGTCCCTTCTGTGCTACACAATCAACTTGATTTTTTTTTGCAAACACAAACAAAATAAATGAGTTGCTATTGTTTCACCTTTGACAGTATATTACAGTTATCATGTAGTATAGAAGTAATCAAAACAAATAATGTGATGGTGCATTACTTTTTTTCAGTTTCATTTAATGTACTGTATTTAGAATGAGCCTTTGAACCTTGCTGAGAATCTTACCCCCAGCATACTAAAAGCTTTTTATCCCTCCCCCACCAAATTGAATCTGAAATTGTAACTTCTGAGGCTCTATATGTATGTTTGTAGAGTAGCACTCTATATTCATGACCTATAATATGAGAAATACTAACCAGAGTCATATCTGGGAAAAGCCTTTGCAAATAAGCATTAAACACAAATGTACCAGCCATGGTGTTAATGTAACCACCAGCTGCATCAAAATAGATGTCAAACTTTGGTTGCAGCATATCTGAAGGGAAGAACTGCTATAGACGGGTGAGTTTCTTTTCATCTTTATTGTAAGAATGGAGCCTACAGTTTATTCTTCAGGATCTATCTCACATTAAAAAGGGTAATCAGTAAAAAGTCATTCCTGTAAAAATCATTTGAATTCTCCAACATAGTACACCTGTGTAAAATGGGTATAAATTGTGTCATTTTACACTTGATTTATAGAGTTATGGATAACTTTAACAAGGCTGCAAGCAGTTGAGGATGAAATTGTATTGTCAGAAGGCTTTAAGAATATACTAAAAATAGCATTAGTAGAAATGTATATTGTCACTTTAATCAAAACAAATGCTTATGTTTGAATCACTATTCTCCTTAAATTAATTTTAGTTATACTCTTCTTGCTATTGGAAGAAATTCCTCTCTGTTTTGTAACTTCAATTTAATTGAAACTATCTGGTAATCATAGTATACAGTATAAAAGAAGGAATCAGTATCTTTTTGGGAAAAGGGATGATTTTTTTTCACTGCTTTGTTGCCAGTAGCAAATTTATTATAAAGGCAAAGTAACTTGTTAAAATCAAAATCTCTTTGCTCTGCTGCTGAATTTGTTTGATTCCTTTGATGTAATCCCTGATTGCTGTTAAGTGAGAAGAACCAGTTCAGTATTTTTGTTCTTAGACCCCCCTCCTTTGTCTTGCAGCTACTTGTGGCAGATTCCATTAACAATTGCAGTAGGAAATACGAGCCACATCTCATCAGAGGCAATTATATGGGTGTCTAACAAATCAGGTAAAAATAAACTTTCCTCCCAGTGGAATCTCGTAAAAGCATTCATGTGTTTTCCTGAACTGTTTCTTCATAGTTGATCTTGGAAAATTGATTAGTTGTGTTAAACCTTACTTCTGCTTCCTAAACACGAATAATAACAAAGGCAATTTTTGATTTGTCATTTCAAAACGAATGTTACAATTTTTTTTAAAAAAGTTATGGAATAACATGAAAACTCTGCAGAACACTAAGAAACTCTCAAGCGGCAAAAATTGTATGTTTCATCTCACAAATGAAATAGCCGAATGCAATTTATTTCACCTAACACAGGGGCAGGATAAAAATATTTTCAGTAAAAACATGTTAAAAGTATGCAAAATAATATATCTAGCCCATATTAAAGGTAATAGTATAATTTTAAAACCACCAATGTGCACAATCTCAATATTAATCCAAAAAGACATTTTTGTACTCTTCCTTAAAGTTAGTCAAAGTGGTTTATTGTTTCCTTGGCCAAATAATGAGTTATCAGGGTTTTTGAAGAGGACATAAAATCCCTACCTGCCACCACTAATAGTTTTTGTTCTGACATGGGCACAACAACATCTGCCCTTAGGAATGTTAGGCTCCAGTACTATATACAGTGGACGTAGATAGGACTGTGCTCTTAGATGCATTTGGATTACTCTGGGGTGAGTAAGAAACTGATTTCGCAAATAGGACATACTGTTCCTCATAGATGTGTTTCTCACTTTCACTATTAAAGCTTACATCACAGATGAATTAACAGTCCATCTGAATGGCAGGAAACAAGGAAGAATAGAGAACTCTTTTCCGTAGCTAGCAGATAAAGAAAAACTGAATGGATTTCCTAGAATAGAAGTTACGAAATCTTCTTCTTGACAGACTTTATGTCAAAAGAAGCTATCACCAAACCTATGTGTCTTCTTTTTATTCTTTAATCGACTATCAAGTGATGACATCTTCAAGCTTAGCCTCTTGGAATGTTTTAAGTCCTCCCTTTTGTGAAATCAGAAAATCCCACTTTTCTAGTGTAAGATGTAAGACATGATTTTGGCTTTTAAAAGTGGTTGAGTCAAAATATGAAGCCATTGTGTATCCTACTGGTACTAGCCTTGATGCTTTGGATTAATCTGTTTCTTTCTTTGTATTGTCCTTTCATTTACTTAAACCATACATCTTTCACATTCATTCTTTGTATTTAGGTTCTGTAGTAATACCAAGAGTGGGGTGAGGGTGTCAGCGATCACTAGCATCAGAACAGGCACTGATCAGCTTGCTATTACATATACTTCCAAAAAGTCCATCAAATTAGCAAGCTGTGAATAAAGCTAATTCATTTGAAAACAGTATTTATTCATGAGCTATTTCTTTTTATTCATTTATATGTTAATCAGGATACAGATAGAATGGATATGGGAAACATGTGAGATTGGATAGTGTCCACTGCCAAGAGAACTTAAGAACAAACACACAAAAAGTTAGTAGCAGCAGCAATTATGGATACTAGTGAGTATATTGCAAATATTGAGTGTAGATATTATATAGGCATAAATGCAATGAATTTCTTCCTGACCCAGCAGTAATAATATCTGAGATGGCTAGATGACCAATTGTAGCTGAGGCATAAAACTCTGCAGGCACAATACTGGAAGCAAGAGAGAATAAGATTATAGTGCACCTGGGGAAGTACTTGGCTGTATGTTTGTATCTTTTTTGCATAAAAATGCTCTATCATGATAGAAGATGGTTCATAGTACTTAGCAAGAAGATGCATATTAGCCATTTTGGTATACGGGGTGAATGGTACCATCCTTCTTCCACTCATCCCCATGTGAGCCATGGGCATGAGGAGAAGACAAAAGGAGGAGGAGTGTGTAGTGTGGCCCAACAAGAAAAAGTTTGTGCTTTCTCAAGAAAGGAGGGCGACTAGGGCCAGAAGGTTATTTTCTGCTTGTTTTTTTCACCAACCCGTCCTCTCAAAATTCTGGTACCATCTAAATTTTGATGCCATAAGCCCAAGTTGCTCCACTCTGGTTACAGCCATCAGAAAAATGTTCTGCGTTGAGTATGGTCTGTTATTGTAACATTGTATACAGAACCAGACATGCTTTCTCTCTGCCCTTGGTGCAGCTGCTAATAAAACTGTTTTCTCTGGCAAAAAATTGTACTGCTGGTGACAGAATTTGGTAATGCCTGTTACCAGTTGGGCATTTCCTGAAACATCTTAGCTGTTCTGTAATATTGGAGAAAACCTTTTCATTATTTAAATGAAGTCTCTCCAAACATCTCAATACTCCATACCTAAAGATACTGTGGGTGTGAGGGAGAAATAATCCATATTTTCCCCGTCAGTTGAGATACTGTAGGGTAGGTTAAATATTATAAATGCTGCAACATTCACAGTGCTATGCCTTTAACTATAGTATTTTTTTTCTTCATAGTTAGCATTAACCCCATTGGCAGCCCTACATAGAGAGCACTGCAGTAGTCTAACTTGAAATTACAAGTGCATGGCACCCTGCCCTCCAGGAGAGACCAATTAATTATTGCAGTGGCCCATCTGGTAGTCACCAGCCAGTTAGTCACCAGCCTGGCAGCTTTTATAAGCCAGGCCAGACAATGATCCACGGTGGTGGTGGTAGTGGTCTGACAGCTATCAAATGCCCTGTCAACTTCAGATGATGTCATTGGCTGAAAGGTGGAAAGAATAAATGGGCAAGGTGATGCACTGGACACATTGGCTCAATCTACTCTCTGCAGATGGAGATCCAGATCCTGGCTAATGGCCTCCACATTTGCTTTTAAACAGGCCACAAAATGAGCACAGGAATTAGGGGGAGGTCTATCAATGTGATCAACTCTGGATAGATTGCGAACTATGTGAAATAACTCAGCCTGATGATTACAAGCTTCACTTATCCTGTTAGCATAATATGTTCTTCTAAGATGTCTTGATCTTACCTGAGTAAATAGTAAATAGAGGGTGTGATCTTGAGGGCTTCCTAAGCAGACCTTTTGAGCACCCACAAAAAAGAGGAAGAAACTGTTTGTGTTAATGGAAGACTTGATAGAAGGGACCACATAATCCTGATGTTTCAGTGGAGCTCCTTTTCCACAAAGGAAGTTACAAAATTTGGTCACTTCTGTACATAACATCTAAAATGGCAGTATGTTATTTCTTCACACTTCTAGAATGTTCTTTATGCAGGAAGGTGATAAAGCTATAAGTCAAGAGTGAGGTCTTTTTAAGGTTAGGGCTATGCAGTTTTCAGGAACAAAACTCTGTACTTTGAGCAAATTCGAATAATAGAGATTTGGGATAACAAAAATAGATTTTTCTATCACCAAAATGAGGTTTAGACTATGCTGTTTTGTTGCCACAATGACATTTCCACACATATTCTTCCACACATATTCTTATAAGCATACCATATCAGTGATGTAACTATGCTAGAAAGGTATGAAAAAAGAAATCTTGCCTTTAGAAAATCATAGAAATCTAAAGGCCCCGATATAAAATAATAACTCATACCGAACTTTGTGAAGAGCATTCATCAGATTTTCTTTACTGTAACCACTTGTTCAGAAAGGTTCCAGCTGTCCTTTGTTGAAAAAGGTCAAAGTGCCCATTCCTTTATCAGAAAAGTAATAACAAGAGCCTATGATTGTGCTTTTGGGCTGGGGGAGGGGGGGGACTGCTTCTGGGTTTTTATCAAAGAAATATCGAGATATTTGGGGGCTGGCATCTTTGACTGGCATGTTTTCATACTTTATTATATCATATATGAAAAAAAACAAAAATCAGTCCTATCTAGTCCGGGAACAATTCTCACCGCTGGAATCATCTTTCTTGAAACCAGTATATCCACAGACTTACGTTGTTATGTTTGTTTATTTCTTCTAAAGGGCTCAAGTGATTTTTCCCCTCCAGCTTTGGTTATTTGTTTCTAAACTTTAAGGTTTTCGTATCATTTCAGAATTATATAAATTAAAAGGTAAAAATATTTTGTCATAAATTTATGTTCTGCAAACCAGATCCAACACTGGTAGTATTGAAATTGAATTAATTGAAAGATAGCCATCCTTCCCTTTCAGGTTCCGAGGCTCCCTAGTCCTCCCTGTTGCCATGGGAAAACCTTTGGGAGCCTTGGGGCCAGAGGCCTTTAATAGTAAAAAGGAAGCACTGTCAGATGACTGACAATGGGTCTGATCCCAGTAGTCGTGATTTGGCAGCAGTTTTAGACTGTTAAAGCACACACACACACACACACACACACACACACACACACACACACACACACACACACACACCAAGGCTCTCAAAGGCTTCCCCCAGGGAAAAGAACAGGGAAATATCTTAATTAAATTAAATGTTAAAAGCAAAAAGTGTTCTGCTTATATACCACCCCATACCACTTCTAGTAGTCTCTGGGTGGATTTACAGTTTAATTACAGTATGCAGGCTACACCCCCCCCCCGGCAAGCTGGGTACTCATTTTACCAGCCTCGGAAGGATGGAATGCTGAGTCAACTATGAGCCTGCTACCTGGGATCGAACACCAGGTCGTGATTGTGAGCACAGTTTTACCTGCAGTACAGGCATTTAACCACTGTGCCACGAGGCTAGCACCAGATTGCATGGCACAACTTACCACAACATAATATTGTCCAATGTATGTGTCCCACCTCAGGATCTAGCTTCTTCTCTTTTTTTTAACTAGATACCTGAAATCTACAAGTTAGTGATGGGTACGGAAGATTTGCACTTAGAATTACAGAATTCTGAGGCCTGGGATTTGTTTTTGAGCATCTAAACTACCGTAAATGGAGCTCCACACAAATACACATTCCAAGTTACCCAACCTTCTTTCATTTCAACAGTGTAATGAGGTGGGAGGATATTATTGTCACTATGCTTAAGAAAGCCAAAAGAACTGCAGTTCACTGAAAATGCACCAGTTGATCCTAGTTTTGTCCATCCCTGCAGTAAAGCATTTGCTGCATTTAGAAGGGGTCTGGTTTGTTTTCCATGGCTTCAGAGACTAGGACTCAGAGCAATGGTTTCAAACTATAGGAAAAGAGATTTCATTTGAAGATTAGGAAGAACTTCCTGATGGTTAGAGCTGTTCAGCAGTGGAATATTCTGCAGTGGAGGATGGTGGAGTCTCCTTCTTTGGAGGTTTTTAAGCGGAGGCTGGATGGCTATCTGTCGGGGCAACGTTGATGGGGATTCCTGCACAGCAAGGAATTGGACTGGATGGCCCTTGAGGTCTCTTCCAACTCTATGATTCTATGATTCTGTGACAACTGAAAATAGAAATGTCATGCACAGAAAGTGGGTGCCACCAAAATAGGGGGAGGGAGGACAACAATATTAAATCTACATTGTTACTTATGGCTTGATTATAGTGTGAGCTTTTATGCCTATAGTTGGTGGTCCCATGTATACAGAATATTAACCTAGTTCAGTGGCGGTGGTGGAGGTTTCTTCAGTAAAATAGATTAATTTGATTTTCGATTTATTTAGGGAATTTGGAAACATTATGTTCCTGTAATCAGTTTACAAAAGTGTGTGTGTGTGTGTGTGTGTGTGTGTGTGTGTGTGTGTGTGTGTGTGTGTGTGAGAGAGAGAGAGAGAGAGAGAGAGAGAGAGAGAGAGAGAGAGAGAGAGAGAGAGAGAGACAGAGGAGCAAATCAGTTCTGCCTTCCCCTTTAAAAACATAAACATAGACTCTGTCACACCAAAATTGAGAGTGCTCAGATTGCTTTCTTGTAAACATCATTTCAAAGTCCACAGTAAAGAATTTGGGGGGATATGCCCTTGCTTGTCTGTGCCATCTTCAGCTGCTCTCACTGTCTTGTCTACCAGCCATACTCTTTTCTTCCATGCCCCACCCAACAATGAAGGAATGAGCAGCAGGCGAGTACAGGAATAGAGTGAAGTACTTGCTTAGAGTGTCAAACCCAGTGCATGCTGGCTGATGAGGTATCCCTATGTTTGGTCCTGTTGTTTAAACTGTAGGAAGAACTTTATCATTCAGCAGCCACTGGGGTTCTGTTCTGCATAAGCAGCGTATTAGGAAGTATGCCAAAATAAAGTACTTAGATGTGGTACCTGGAGCAGCATGTAATGAATATACATCTGTGAGAAAATACTGCAGGGCCCTGTTCTGGTTGGAGCAACCCCAGGGAGCAACTCTTCTATGCTTTGCAACTCAAAAAGAAGGCAAATCAAATTTGATGGAACTAGTCAGCTGTTATTATTGGCCGTTCTAATTCTTTTTCTACCTGACAGATTGTTTGTATGATTATTATGGTAAATCTAATTTTTAACAAAGAAAAGTGTCTAGGGTAGCTCAAAGCTCTAATGCGGGAGAAAATACTTGGCATGGATACTTTGATTGCCAGAACCTTTTACAGGGAATGCAAAAGTAGGGGAAAGCACCAATAACTCACATGTGACAGATTACATAAATGCATTCTCTGAAGGTGAGTGCAGTCCCAAAATATCTGCAACCGCTGATGCGATGCACTGGTTGAATATAATAGTAGATAGCTGGTGAAACAGTAATGCATAGACACCTGATGATCCATAATGGCCCTTCTGGCTCTGTAGTTCTAAGATGTTGATGATGATGTTCATGTTGTTGTTGTTGATGATGATGAACTGCTTAGTTTGGAATTTCAAGCAACTCTTTTATACATATTGCTTTGCTACAGTGAAAACTAGTACAGTGGTACCTCGGTTTAAGAATGCTTGATGTTTGATCTTCGCATGATGAAAATAATGGGGATGCCTCGGTTTAAGAAAATTTTAAACCGGATGCCCCACTTTGCCTTTTTTTTCTGACCACCAGAACAAATTAATTAGTTTTCAGTGCTTCCCTACGGGAAACCATGCTTTGGTTTAAGAATTTTTCACAATACAAAATGGCCTGGGGAGTGAATTAAAACTGAGGTACCACTGTATGGGTATTCTAATTCTGATCATTGTGATTGCTAGTCCAGTAACCCAGTGAGGCAAAATGGTCTGCCAGTTGCCACACACAGTTCCTCTATATCTCTTGAGATAGGCACTATTTTTAAGATGAATTATATCCTGGGCAGGGTGAATAGAAATCAATGATTTTTAAAGTGATTTAAATCACATATTTATATCTTAAATCATTTAAAAAAAAATCTAATTTTAAAAATTTAAATCACAATTTAAATCAAATCTACCTTTATTCTGGGTTTGAAAGAAGCCCAAATGAGCTCTTTTTCTTTTCCAGAGCCTTCAAGCATCCCCACCAAACAAATTGTCATTGCCATCACATGACGTCCACATTTGGAGAGACTTTCAAATCACTTTGGGTGCCAGTCCTGTACATTTATTAGTAAACCTAGCATGGAAACAGTCTGTTTTAAAATGAACAAAACATGCTATTAGATTCCTAAACATGCCAGGACCCCAGAATTACCTCTCTAAAACAGCTTTCATTTGAGAGATGCCCTAACCCTCATGGCGTTTACTCTTTGCTCTACTCAAGGAAATACAAGGAAAATTTCTTCTGTATTCAGAGATACAGTTTTGGGGGCATAGGTAGATCCCAGAAAAGGAAGATTCAACAATCACTGACCTTGGTTGGCATGGCTGTACAGATGTTAGGCTATGTCCAATAGGAATGTGGACAGAAATGAAAATTGGCTGTTCAGATATTTTTGTATTTAAAAAGAGAGAAACTGCACATTGTGCATAATCCCAAAACTAGCAAGATTCAGCGGGCCCATTATCATTGCCTAGAAAAGAATAGAAATTATGTTCCAAGGTAATATGAATGGCCAGTTTAAAATCAAAGGCATACAAAAATCTGATAAATACTTGATGACAAGCTCTACTTGTGCCATTTGGTTAGCCTCTTGTCTTGACCCAAGAGTGATTGCCAAGCGTATGGAGAAAAAGAGAAAAAAATCAGCCTGGGCAACATGATGACCAGGCTAAATTGGCAAGAGACTTGCCTAAAGGTTTGACAACCACCACAGGAAGGAGAATCTGCTTGACAGGATGCTGGAGTTTAAGAACAAGAGGCAAGAAAAAGCAGTATTTATTTTAAATTACATGAGAATGGTTTAAGATCCTCTTAAGGTGAATGAGAGCTTTAAGACAAGTGATTTGGAAGCTGCTTTTCTGAGTGTAGGAAGATCTTAAACATCTTCCTTTAAAGATATATATGATATATAATGATATGAAATTAAAGAGCTTCTTTGCCAGAAGTCATGCAAGCTAAAACAGCAGATGGCTGCTGTATTAGAAAGAAGTTCATGAATATACAGCAGTGCCTCAATTTATGGATTTAATCTGTTGCGAATGTATGCTCTTAAGTCGAACTATTCTTAAATCAGGGTAATTATCTAAAAAATTGAAAAAAATATGTTAAAAAATAAAAAAATCAGTGATAAGTCAAGCAGACCATATCTGAAATTTGTAAAGTGGCAGTTAAAACGCCAACAGTTTTCTGCTCTTAAGTAGAATTGCTCTTAAAATATGTACCACTGTACATATTTTGGCATGTAGCATGATCTTGAACTAAGACAATTCTGTGTGAACAAAAGCAATGCTCCTGTCAGCTCCATGTGCCCTGATCATGAAATAGAACATGAAACCTGAGACATGAAAGTGGTAGGAGGAATAAATGGCACTAC
Source organism: Phrynocephalus guinanensis (assembly GCA_037367245.1). Taxonomy (NCBI): domain Eukaryota; kingdom Metazoa; phylum Chordata; class Lepidosauria; order Squamata; family Agamidae; genus Phrynocephalus; species Phrynocephalus guinanensis. The sequence continues at coordinate 53,697,510 of CM074740.1, forward strand.
CAACCCAAAACTTAACTTTAGCAAATGTATCCTCAGAGCCCCATAACTCCTGAGACTAAATTGGAAACATGAACAAGAAGGGGAACTGCACCCTGAATTCCTGGAATCTAAATTCCTCTTGGGCCCAAGTATACTCCACAATTTAAAATATTATTTTAAATAAAACATTGGGATTTTCTTGTACTCACTGGGCAGTGGAGAAATGACTTTGCCATATTTTTAGAAGCCTTGAAGTCTCACAACCCTGAAAATGTATGTCACTAATTCTTTGGTTCAGTTAAAGAGGAAAAACTCTGGGGGATAGGGATCATTGGAACCAATGTGGTTTTCCTCGTCTGGAAAGTTTCATGTGTCCTAGTCCTGGACCTCCAGAGATTTTATAACACTTTTCTAGAAGATAAGGAACCTTTTCTCAAATATATCATGTCATGAATGTAGCATATAAAGGTAGCAATGCAAAGACATAACTGCATAATGGCTTGAATGAAGACTTAATGTAGGAGATATTACACAAAATATTGATAAATGAAAGGATCATTCCAATAAAGCGGCTGGTCTGGCCCCTATCACAATTTAAAATCTTCCTTGAAATTTGCTCCAAATGTATCACGGCTGAGGTGAGGGACAAGATTGTTAAGCCTCAATAAAAGAGAAGTCTTATCACTAGATGCATCATTCTAATTGGATGTTGGTCATACATCAACACAAAGAGGCATTTGAGGAATATGGGTTCTTAGAGATCCTGAAATAACTCTTCACTGAAAATGGAAACATTTTCCTCAAAACCCACAACTCCAAATGCATGCTTGTTCTAGAAAACCCCTGAAAACCGTGCACCAAGACACATATATTGAATTTGTCTCAGTGAGTACAGATTGCCAGAGAAGGACTGGGGGAGCTTGTCTTATGAAAACATGCCAGAAATGTGATAAACAATTTTAATACAAACAGCAAATAAGTGTCAGGAAGTAAGACTGATATCTGAAGGGTATGTGCAGGCTTTATGAAAGAGATAGTAAAGAGTAATCACACACTGCAGTGAGGAGGGCCCAATTCACAAATGCACCGTAATACATCCCAGTCCTAATCAAGTGTTCGTGCAAGAATGAATTTATTTATTGACAATATCGTTGCCAGTATATCTATGAAACACTGACATGTATTTGTGTAGTCAACAGAGGGAAATGTTAGATTGATAACAGATGCATTTGAAGTCAAAGTTAATTCTTATCAAAAGACATGTTGATAAATTGCACTTAAAATCCAACATTTGGTGCCAGTATATATCCTGTTTATCTAGCAATTTTACATTTAATTCTTGCAAACAAATAGTCACAGTTATAAAGGTCAGGTGACTGTTGGGTGGGTGCAGCCAATGTGAAGGTGCCTGTATTTTATTTTGCTTATCGTTGTTTTAAAAAATGTTTAAAAGTCTGTCAGTCACTACAAAATATTTTGCTCCTGCACCAGAGACACTGATTTTGTAATAAATAAATAAATAAATAAATAAATAAATAAATAAATAAATAAATAAATGATAAAATCCACATATTTGGCAGAAGAAAGTCTTGTATTTGTGTTTAAAGTGTTTTATTTTCATAAAAGTGCATCATTTATCTGACCAAAGAACAATCCTATTTGTAAAAGAGTCCCAAAATGCTAGGGGTGGAGAAGTGTAGGGAAGACAACAATTATTGTAATCTTGTCCACTGTAGAGATTATGCTTTAAATTTTTCATTGTCACCTTCAAAAAACAAAATAAGCAAGTATTTATATCTCTAGTTCAAGCAAGCATATATTTTCTGATATATTTTTAAATGATGAGAACCTTTTTGCTTTGTGCTAATGTACTGACCCTTACAATTGTGTTAGAAATTAAAGCAAATGTTATGGTAGAAAGCAGAATTTGCCAGAGAAATCATGTTGTGGCCCTTTCACAATCACCACCATTGATCTTCATTATTTAAATCATAGTCATTGTGGCCCTTTCACCACCCTTGATCTTCATTATTTAAATCATAAGCAATAATAAATGAGAAGGTGCTAGCCTGGTAGTGTCGGATACATATTCTAAGAGCTATGGCCCTTAACACTCTCCCAAAGTATGTTGGTAACCTTACATTGAACTTCCCGCTAGAAGCTGCAGTACTAGGATGTCACACAAGTCTAGTGAGGACCACACCTTTATATTTCTTCTATTCAGTTCATGTATATATAAGGGCTGGTAATTTTGTGAAAATGTTAGAGCCATATCTTAAGGACCAGATAGACAGAGAGAGAGAGAGAGAGAGAGAGAGAGAGAGAGAGAGAGAGAGAGAGAGAGAGAGAGAGAGAGAGAGAGAGAGGACCCTTGTATAACAGTTTCTATAACATAAAATCTGTACAACATAAATAATTCTGTAGATAGGGGAGATTTGCTTAACAGAATCGTCTATGGGGCGAATCCGTACAACATAAAAATGGTTGTGATTAGGGATTAGTCTGTTTTCTATGCATTCCTATGGGAAATTTGTATAAAGGAAAATTTGCTTAATATAATTTCATTTGGAACGAATTAATTCCTTTATACAAGGTACCACTGTAGATGATAGATAGATAGATAGATAGATAGATAGATAGATAGATAGATAGATAGATAGATAGATAGATAGATAGATAGATAGATAGATAGATAGATAGATAGATAGAACTGCATTTTATTTGGCTCTCATTTGTTTTGCATTCTTTGAGATAGGTGTAGTGCTATGAAATGCCATCTAGGGGTATGATCCACAGAGTAGAATACTTAGAATTAGGCAAGTATTGTGTGGATTTGATGATGCAAAATTCTGATTCCTTTGTTCACCTTGGATGTAATAAAGTCTAATGGGATCATTTTGCATTTTAGTTTCATGTTATGAACATTCATTGTGAATGAGCTCTATCACAGGAACAGTTGGTTTTTACCACCTTTGTAGAAAATGTGACATCTAACACATCCTGATGTTATAAATATTAGCTGTCACCATATGGGGGTGTATTCATAAAATAGTATTCACCACATGGAGTTGATTAGGTAGAGCTTTATCTTTTGACATCTTTATCAGATCCGAGGTGAATGTAAGAAATTGTTCTAAATTGTATTAATCCAGGTGTTCTCCTTTGGAGAGCAGATTGCATAATCATCTTTTTGTAGAAAGAAAGTATTGAGATGCAACTTTGATCAAGAACTTCCATTATCATCATATTTTCTAGTAATGCATACTTTTTGTATATAAGTATATTCTATATTTTCAAATATAGTGGTGGTGGAATTATTTATCCTCTCCCCTGTCTAACTATTGTGTAAAAGGAAGCACTAATGTGAAAATTACTGCTTCTCTGGAAGGGAGGACTGTTTTGTTTGCATTGTTTCATAAAAGAAAGAAAACTACCTGTAGTAGACTTTTATTAACTGTTTTCAACAGTCCACACATATGGAAAAGGATATTATATAGAATTATTATTTATGTAGAATTCAGTTTTAGGATAGTAAAACTTTCCAAACATATAATTTTCTGTTCCCTCTCACCTGTTCTTTATTTACAGAGCATCACAGAATTGCATATCTTAATGAAGGAAGCTGGCTACTAGGGAACATCAATCAAACTGGCTATTTTAGAGTTAACTATGACATTAGAAATTGGAGACTGCTGATTGACCAGCTAATGAGAAACCATAAGGTAACTCATTTGGTTATATTGCCTGAAATTTGTTTTATGTATGAAAGCCTTGCCGCTTTTATCATGTTGAAGTGTTTTCTTTTTTCCCTGTTTGCCCTCATAGGTAATCTCTGTCAGTAATCGTGCAGGTTTGATCGATGATGCATTCAATTTAGCCAGGTATGTTCTTTGTAGATAATCTAGCCCAATATAATTCTTGCTATCCTCAACTAGTCCCTGCATTGTGTGTATGTGCATGCTCTGAGACTAAAGCTATTTAAAAACTGTTTCAAATTCCATCTTGCTTTCTTCAGTTTTCTGTCTTTTCCTGATACGGAAAATAAACACTGTCTGCAGCACTTTTCCTCATTGATAAAAGCCTGCGGGTATTTCCAAATATAGATGTTTGATTAATTTTCCTTTAAATTTAATATATTGCAGATTAATAATCTGTTCCCAGTTTACTAACTATGTTTTTTCCACCATGGTCCTTATGCAATATCATATTTCAAATGATAAGACTGCTCAAGCTTCAGAATTTTTGTTGGTTCAAATGTAGTTATTCGTACCAGAATAATATATGTGCCCTTCCAGGAATACAAAGCTATTTTAACATTTGTGTATATCATCGTCCCTATGACTACTACTGCTGCCACTTCAGAAGTAAATGGCTAACACACATTTGGTGTTAGGCACCCAAGGGACCCCTTGGTTCAGAACTCAACTAAAAACCCCCCACAAAATAAATGTACTGAAATCTCTCTCTCTCTCTCTCTCTCTCTCTCTCTCTCTCTCACACACACACACACACACACACACACACACACACACACACACAAGGAGAGGTGCTAGGGGGAATGTAGAAGAGTTATCATCTCACCATACAAACAGTACCATGGCCTAGGACCTGACTACCTGGCAGAGCGGATCGACCAGTGGTTACCATCGGCCCGGCCGACTAGGTCGTCGCGGGCGCACGTGCTGTGGGTGGCCATGCCCAGGGAGGCTCGGAGAACATCCACCCGTACCCGAGCCTTCTCTGTGGCTGGCCCCACTATGTGGAACCACCTCCCCACAGACGTGCGCCTAGCAGAGACCCTGCCAGCCTTCCAGAAGGCCTTAAAAACTCTCCTTTTCCGGGAGGTGTTTGGTGTTTAAATAAAAGTGGTTCCCCCCCCTCCGCCATCTGCTACTTTTGGTCATTTAGTTCTGTTATTTGGTTGATTGTTTTATTTAATTGTTATTACTGTTATATTGCTTTGTTGTAAACCGCCCGGAGTTCCTTCGGGAAGACTGGTGGTATATAAGCCCAATAAATAAATAAATAAATAAATAAATAAATAAATAAATAAATACATACATACATACATACATACATAAATAAATAAATAGAAGCAAGTGGTTGAGTACCTATAAATCCCACTGATATTTATCATCCCAAATGTGACTTAAGTAGGAATAATCCATCCCACCTCTTTTGGAAGCTGTTCCACTCCTTTCTGGCACAGTGCTAGGGATCCAATTTATTTCTCTCCCTTTTGTTTGGTTCAACTATTTGGTCCATCCTCTTTGGTGACAAGTCTGTGATGTCACAATGCATTGTAATGTCACAGTGCATTGTGGCATTAGAAAGAACAGCAAAGAAACCAACTCTACTTTTATCAGTTTTTTCTATATTTTCCTAAACTATGCAGCACTGTTTCAAAGATACGGAGTATTCATGTTAGGCCAATGTATTGCTCTATCACTATGAAACTTACTGAATTAAAAAGCTGAATTCGCCATGGCCTTTGGAATGACAGTTATGGGAAAAGATGTGAAGAGGGGTGGGGAGGGGCATCAGTAATTAAAAGGTGGAGAAATTGGAGTAGTCCAAAGTGCTGTCTGGATCCATCTCACAGGAAAAGAATTGTCTCCTGATTGAATGGAAGGTTAATCAAGCACAAGATAAAATAGATCACACTGAAGATAAGAGCCTTTTAAATGCGACCCTAGGCACTCCTTATTCAATCTAGTCATGCTTTCAGTAGTTTTAGGATAACTCAAGCAGGAGTGAAGGCAGTATACCTTTCCGCTCTGCTGTTAGCCTGCACAAGTGTGACAGCATACTGCTTCTGAAATGGGGGGGGGGGTCCTACATAGTTTTATGTGTCCCGTGGCTATTGATCTCTGGATTTGTGTTGGTGCTTTTAATAGTATTGATGTTTTGTACAAGCATTATATCCTCAAATAGCAATTCCTGTATATCTGTTCTGTGTTGTGTGAAGAAGTACTTCATTTTTCCTATCTTGAATTCCGTCCCAGATATGATTTCATGGAAGGAATTGTATTTTTATGAGTAGAAATATATATTTTCCTTGACCAATATCTTGGTAGGTCACCTGAAAATATTAATTCATTTAATTCTTGTGGGTAAGAATGAAAATTTCAGATTTCTTCTCAGTGGACAGAATTGTGAGAGTTTCTCATTTGTGTGTGTGTGTGTGTGTGTGTGTGTGTGTGTGTGTGTGTGTGTGTGTGTGTGTGTGTGTGTGTGTGACTCTTTTCTGGAAAAAAATGTCCAGTTTTAAGCAAAAAAATACGGCTAAAGGATGACTAGTTCTGTTGATTGTGAAAGAAAGTGCAGTCTCTTCACTGATGCAGAAAGAGAGAAAAATCTCACAGTAGTTGATCTATTCACTAATGAGTTGTATTGAGGTATGCTTTTTAATCAAGAATGACAAACTTGTGATTATTGTTTATATACTTATTTCACGTGTATGTATGGTTTTGTGAATCTCATCATATCATCTAGGCATCATTTTTCTGCCTCAAAAGCCTCAACCATTTTTGTTTTTCCAAAACCAACATAATCATTTTGATGACTTTTCTGTATATTTAGCTGTTTCCCCTCTGTCCCAGTCCTCCTCCGTCATTTAGCATTTTTTATACCTAATCTTCAGATCCTAAATGGACAGAGCTGAGAAATAGCATGTTAGAATTTATGCATTAATGTTAATTTCCTTACTATTTTGGACAAACAACAGAACAATGTTTTGAAAATACAGTATTTGTAAAAAATATTTGAAAAATAACATTAATGGGTTGATCAGGAAAAAAACCAATAAATGAATGAGTGGTGAAAACCACCATCTGACAAGCCTTCTCTACAGGGCTGGTGTTACCTTACTTTTCTTGTACGTTCCTTTAAAAGGTAGATTTATGCTGTATAGCCCTATCTTTGCCATATAAAAGTACCTGAAGTACAATGTACAATATATAAACTCTACTTAGCCCAGCTTCTGAAAGCTTCCTAAACAAATAAGTTTTGCAAAGCATTGTGATTCTAATCAGAATCAAAGTGTTTGTATCTAAATGAGTGGCTATTTGGATGCCTGGTGCCAATCAGTGCACTTATCTGTTGTTTTCTGTCTCCACCCTGTTGACCCTTTTAAGAGAAAGATTAAAGAGAAACAGAGCATTTGCTGCAGGTAGCAGAAATATTGTTTGCTTCCTGTTATGTGAACTGGTGCAGGTGAGAGTATTCAGGAGTGCATTTCTGTTGTGCAGTGGAGAGTTGCTGAAAAAATTCTGTGGAGAAATTCAAATTTAGTCTCAAACAAAAGAGGGGTACTGAAGAGGCAAGTGTCCCTCTTTCCCTTGAACAAATCCTGCATATTTTTGAGGCTCCCTTTCATAAATTATCAAAATGATATGAAGCTTCTTGCAAGTTTTTCTGCCTGTGTTTCTATACAAATTCCTTATCCCTGGTTGTCTCAGAGGTGTAGCTCAAATAAGATTCTGAATGAGGTGAACGCAGACTGATATGGATGTTGATCTTGGCAGTATTTTCACTTCCCCTCTTGGCCCTTGCTGTGAAGCCATTTTACCTTGAATAACAAGGCACAATTAGTAACATACAGATCAGAAGTCTGACTAACAACCCTCAGCTAAAACTCTGAAGGAACGTAAACATAAGAAAGCTCACTTTAGCACAACCAAGATGGCATTTGTTTTGATAAAGGAGACATTTGGAATAAGCAAACATTCCATTGGCATTCAGTAGACCAGGCATGTCCAAACTTCGGCCCTCCTGATGTTTTGGACCACAGCTCCCAGAATTCCAAGCCTGTATTTCCAATGGCAAATGACTGGGAGTTGTAGTCCAAAACATCTGGAGGGCCGAAGTTTGGACATGCCTGCAGTAGACCGTCTGTTTTATCCCAGTCAGTTCCACTAATGAACACAGTTCTGCTAGAAGTGTCTTTCTTATGAGAATTTAGGTAAAGTCTTGCTCATTTTGAATTTTTAAAAAAGCTTCCAAGGTTCAGTTCATATATTTTGAGCTATCTGTTTATTCAGTATTTAACAACTTCAAGAAGGTCCCCAATGGCATGGCCTTTGTGACAGACTCTCGTGCCACAGTGCTTTAGGAATGTTTGTAAAATTGTGTGGAATTTTATGGTTACAGTAGGACCCCTGTATCTACTGATTCATTAACCACTGATTCAGTTATCAACGGTTGGCAGAGGAAAAAAATTAAATAACTAATTCAGCAGCCATAAAGCAAGCTAGTGTCCAAAAACAGCAGCCATAAAGCAAGCTACTGCCACAAACAGCAGCCGTAAAGCAAGCTACTGTCATAAAACAGCAGCTGTAAAGCAATCTACTATCACAAAGCAGCAGTTTGGGGGGATTTTGGATGTTCTCTCTTATCCACGGTTTTCATTATCCACAGAAAGGCCTGGAACCGACCCCCAGCAGATACCGGGGTCCTATTGTATATCTCATGTAGTTGTTTGACACTAGAGGCTATGCCACTAGTACAGTATAAAACTAGGTCATGCCACAAAAATAATAGTTAAATAATCCCACATTCTTACTAGCTATTCTTTTCCATATTCAATAAGGCTGCAATCTACAACACAGTAATAAAAAGCTGTACATAAAGATACATTAAACAAAGCAACATACATTAAATTAACATTAACAATAGGGAAAAATGATTTCCTATCATAACAGCAGCACTATCTGTATGATCCTATAAAAGTTGTCTACTCAGGGAAAAAAACTAATTTAATTCAGAAGTATTTACTCCTACGTGAGAGCATATAAGACATGACAGTGAGTTATTCTGGGCAGTGTGCAATAAAGACAATTATCAGCACAGCTTCTGAAAGCTGACCTAAATAAGTTTTTTAAAGTGTTGTGGTGCTAATCAGAATCAAGGTGTTTGTATCTGAAATGAGTGGCTCTTCAGATACCTGGTGTCAATCAGTGCAGTTATCTGTTATTTTCCGTCTCCACCTGTTTGACCCTTTTTAGCAAAAGATTAAAGAGAAACACAACATTCGCTGCAGATAGAAGAAAGATTGTGCTTCCTGTTGTTATGTGGGGCAGACTCCCTTCATCTCTTTCTTTGAAATTGTGGTCTTGAAATCAATGTGTGTGACTCATATGCTTTCTGTTCTGTAGATTCTTGCTGTAGAGCAGTCCCCTTGGTTCTGCCTAATAGCTGCCATTGCTTGTCCCAGGTCCTGCCAACCTGCCAGTTCAAAAGCACTGTTAAGATGAGATTATTCAATTTATATAATATCCAATTTAATATACTATATTCTGTATTCTATAAGATGTATAGTCAAAATGAATGCAATGCATTTGACACAGAGCAGGGTGAGGTAACCAGACGTAATTGAAATTCAAATTTCACTTCTGCTTTTCTATAAAGTCATCTTGGGTGAAACATCTGTGGAGTCCTAATGGTCATCATGACCTGATGTTAGGCGAGAGTTAAAAATAGAATAGCCTGTGGCTTTCCACCAAACCCCTTAATGCCTGAAAACTGCTGACACTGGATTTTCCACTAGTCAAGAGACTATAAAAGCCTCTGTGAAATCTCAGCCCATTGTCTTAGGAAGCAAGGGCAGACTGCATTAGTTGCCCCTTCCTAACACTGCTAATGCATTAAGGAATTGTCTGTCTGTTTGTCTGTCTGTATTTCTCTGTGTTAGCTTAATAAAGCTGCTGCCTCTCTTTAAGTGTGTTTGTAATCCGTGCCCCACTGGGCCTATAAATCCCATCTTTACAGCATGTAAAAATGAGAGTAGATAAGTAGGTACTCTTCAGTAGGAAGGTAATGGCTTTTTGTGTGCTTGTGTGTTTATTCGTGCTGGCCACATGACCTCAGAAATATGTAAATGGACAAACACTGGTTCTTTGTCTGATGAACAGAGATGAGCAACACCCCCTGGACTTAATTGTCAGTGGAAACCTTTACATTTTATGTGTGCAAGAATATATCAAGCATGTATTTTATCAAGTGTATTCTCCAAATTGTACAGTAATTTGGTTTGTTTTTAAATATTGTATTATTTGTACACAAGCTTCACTCCCACCATTTCTTAATTAAGCATTAGGCTGTTTTCTTCATCACCTTTCTGTTAGTAACAGCAGAATACAGATTGCTATCTCCAGTTTTCATCAAACACAATGCATCAGTTTGCTCTCTCTCAATTGTTAAAGCAGTGGATACATGTTTATCATTGTCATGTGATGCTATTTATTCACTTAGGTGACATTGTAATAGAGACTCTGAAGGGTAGCAAAAATTCACCATGAGCTCAAAATATACCAATTTGAAGAAGTCCTTGCTATCTTTGAACACCAAGATTTTGTAGACTCTGTTAGAGTTTCATGACTGAAACGTCACAGGGACTGTTTCACTAACTGCCTTTGAATCTGATGAAAGAATAGCACTGTTATTCTGAATCTAAAGGACTATAGTGAGAAAAATGGATGGGAGTGTAAGTGATTTATGCCTACATAACTTTAATAAAAAGAAAAAAGAAAACCCTGCCAATTTTGACCTTTACAGAGTGGTTGTAGTATTGCATGATTTCCCAATAAGCAAAGAACAACTGGGGTTGATGTGGAAATTTTGGATGAGACTAAAATTCCCCAGTCTCCCTTTTCTAGGCAGTTTCTTTTACTTTTAAAAAAACACACATCCATTAGCTTAGGACAGTAGTGGCAAACCTTCGGCACTCCAGATGTTTTAGACCACAACTCCCACAGTCCTTTGTCACTGGCAATGCAGGCTTGGAATTCTGGGAGTTGTGGTCCAAACCATCTGGGGTACCCCAAAGGTTCACCACCACTGGCTTAGGGTATCTGTTGGGGGAAAAAATCCTAACATCTTTGTTAGTTTGTCCTTGATTTTGGATGTTTGAGAATCTATGAAAGCTTTGGAAAGGATTGTGAAGATTTTTAAATTAGACAATATTGTTTGCAAAGTGATGTGCTGGCAGAAAGGGATAGTATTTTTTTTTATCCAGGAATGTTTATGCAGCATCTGCACACATTTGATAAAATGTTTGCTGACTCATTAAAAGTATCACTCATTTTTCAAATACATGTGAATGTTTTGTGTTTGTTTATCTTAATAATCTTAGAACTGCAAATCTGGAAGGGAGCCCACATGAATCATTGACTCCAGTCCTTGTTAGGAAGGTACATTGAAGAAATGAACACCTAGTCTCTGGGATTGCAGTAAAATACCTAAATCACCGAACTATAAAAAGTTGGGAGGGAAATAATATGTAACAGCTTAAATCATGTTGTGCAGTTTAAAAAAAAGTGTAACTTTTTGTGGTGAATAGCTGCAAGTTAGGAAATCTCTGTAAGAATTAACTCTTCTTACTGAATTGCACAATTTGGCATGCAACAGATAATGCCTACAGAGATTTCATAACTTTCAGCAATTCACTGCCAGAGGTTATTCCTTTTGCATAATTTTGCAATAGGATTTCAGTCAACATTCTTTTCACTTGACATTGTATTAACAATTTTAATACACCCTTTTATATATAACCGTATCTACTTGTACATAAGGTGGAGGGAGCTAGAGACAACTTTTAGGGGAAGCTGAATTTACTGGAAGCTAGCTTTAATGCCCCTTTCTTACAAAATGTATGCTTTTCTATGCTTTAACTAGTAGAATCTGGTCCTCAGGGGAAAATATGCTTCACATATTAGGGCCTATCATCTCATTTTACATCATTTCACTGATATGGATCTTGGCAAAATAATTATGTTGGACTGAACTGCCTAGAAGCCCCCAAAAGGCAAGAGTTTCTCTAAGTCCTTTCTAATCCTCCCATTGTTGACTGGTAGTCAACAAAGTAACTATTATGTCAGTCCCTTCTGTTTCATTAAGAAGGATGTCCCTTCCAATACATTAACCTTCTTTTCTGACAAACGAAAATAGCTTGGAAAAGATGGAGGGAAATAAGACAAGTGAGTTGGGAAAAGGTGAACTGTTTACTCCTAGTACAAAAGTTACTTATAAGAATGGAAAGAAGGATTTTCCCAGTACAAATTAACTGAAATGCAGTAGCTTCCCCATGGCTGCAAGCCAAAAATATCTAACTGATGGATGTGGCCTGTTGCCACTAATTAACTCAGTTTAAGCCAACCACAGAATGACCACAGAGAGATCAAGATAGATTTCAGGTCTGGACCTTAGGGAAGCCCCCAGAAGACTGAACAATCTTGGGGGCTTTGTCCTGTTCCATTAAATAAATTATCCTCACCTGCTGGAAAGAGTAGATGGAACCATCAGAAGTTGTTTTCTTTCATATATTCAGAACTTCAGATTGGCTGGTGCTCAGTAAGGACAAATTGGTTTTCTTAAGAACAGGGTCTAAAAGATAGCTACACAGATGTTACTGCTTATGCCCACAGCAGCAACATCAGGGTCAGTAAGTGTCTATCACTGCATCAAATGGTACAAATATTCCAATATTGGTACCCCAGTGTATATTTTTATAACCAAGAAATAAATGAAAAATACAAATGATGTTGCTTCTATTCCTTTAATTTATCCAAAATAAACACAGATAGTAATTATCTGTAGTGGTTTTTGATATACTCTATCTAGAACACACATATTCAAAGGATCAGTAACCACTGATTCGCATAAGTGGAGTCTCCTGCAGTCATTGAAGGAGAGATTTCATTTTTCATGGAGCAGCTGAGTTTATTCAGGCACACCTGACATTGAAGTTTCTACAAACTTTATAGAACAAGCTTGGCCTGTATTTCTGCAGGGAACATCCATGTAACACTTAAAAATGCTCATTTGGCCAATAGGCATGCTCATGTTTCATAATCCAAACATTCAATATACTGAAGGACCTGACTGAAAAATGTATGAATTGTATTGACTAATTAAAATAATTTTCATCAGATAAATTTTATGATGAACTTTTACAGATATCTAGAAACAGTACTCAGACGTGGTTTATCATTCCCTCTTCTGACAGAGCTCTGGGACTGTGTAGTATGGTCAAGACCACATATGTTTTCTCTTCTTCTACAAGTCACAATGGGGAATGCCAAACCTTGAAGTATTATGGGTCTAATTATCTTGAATACGCTTGAAGACTCTAGATATTATAATGAATTAAACTGATATCTCTGGGGAAGGATTAGTGTGATAAAGATGGTGACAATTTTGCACAGATGCTCCCAGACAATTCAGGGAAGTATCATTTCCAAAACATAATGAGTGTTTTCAGGGGTTGACTGTTGCCTTAATTCAAAGGTATAACATTTAACTACTGTGCTCAGTGAGGCACAGTGACCCTGAGGGAGAAGATTTCTTGTACCATAAATCTAAAAGGTCAAATATGAAATCCTAAATTATTGGTGGGTGTCTTAAATATTTTAGTTAAGTGGAAATTACCCATCACCTATTAGTAGAGACTGGGTTACGAAGAGTTGTGGGAAATAATGGAATTAGTGGCATAGAGCTTCTGTTATTGACCCTTAGACAGGGTGTGCTTCCAGACACCATACAATTCTGCCTCATTATTGACCCATAAAATTGTAGTCAGTATACAGTGGAACCTTGACTTACGTCCCGCTTGACTTGCATCATATTTGACTTGCGTCCACTAGGGGCGTGTTTAACTTGTGTCGCGGGGCTCCGGGTTACATCTCGGAGCCCCGGCACAAGGCCGCCGCATCGGGTGGCAGCCAGGACCCAGCGTCCCGGCTGCCACCTCCAAACTGCTCCTGCCCTTGGAGGGAGCTCGGGGCTGGCCTCGGTGGGGGCTGGCCTCACCGGAAGCTGCCGCCGCCACCAGAGGAGAGGAAGAAGGGCTGGTAGCTCCTGCTTTCTTCCTCTCCTCTGGTGGCGGCGGCAGCGGCGAGTCCAGCTCCGAGCACCCGGAGCTGGTCCTCGGCCTTGCCGCAGGAGGGCTTTCCAAGCCAGGCTCCAGGTCCCCAATGTGGCAGCTGAGACCACCAGTCGCCGAAGAGGATGACTAGGAGGAAGACGGCGGCGGGGGCGAGGAGAAGGCGGCGGCGGCGGCCGAAAGATTCCGCTGGCCGCCAGTGTGAGTGAAGGGGCTCCTCCGCCACCGGTTCCTCCGGCCGCCCCAGCCCCTCGCCTCCTCCGCCACGACTAGCCTCCAAACATTGCATCCGCCACCGTCGCGGTGGGGGCGGTGGTTTCTTTGCCTCCCTCAGTGGGCTGGGTCCGGGCGGGGGTCCTCCTCCTCCTCCGCAGCTTCCTTGGGTACCGGCGGCTGGCACACACACCTCCCCGGGGAACCTGGGAAACTAGTGGGGGAGGGGGAGGAAGCCTGGGAAGAGGCCCCAGGAGAACGGGGTGGGAGGGGGCACAGAGGGAGGCAAAAAGAAGCCAAGCAGCCTCAGCTGTGGGGGTGGGATGAGGTGGGGGGGTCTGGGAGGGCCTCGTGGGCCACCCAGACTCCCTTGGTGGGCAGCAGGGTCTCTCTCTCTCTCTCTCTCTCTCTCTCTCTCTCTCTCACACACACACACACACACACACACACACACACACACATACACTCTCTCTCTCTCTCTCTCTCACACACACACACACACTCTCTCACTCACTCACTCTCTCTCTCTCTCTCTCTCTCTCTCTCTCTCTCACACACACACACACACACACACACACAGAGAGAGACACAGAGACACACAGACTCTCTCTCTCTCTCTCTCTCTCTCTCTCTCTCTCTCTCTCTCTCTCTCTCTCTCTCTCTCTCTCTCTCTCTCTCTCTCTCTCACACACACACACACACACACACACACACACACACACACACACACACACACACACACATACACTCCCTCTCTCTCTCTCTCCCTGAGCAACTGTGGGGAGAGGACACACATACACACACATACACGGGGGGGGGACCAGGGGCTCCCTGATCGCTTCACACTTGGCCTGGCCCTGGGGCTGCACCCTAACTTTCTGCCTGCCAAGGTCCCAGCCCTTCTTCCTCTCATCCTGCGGTGGCTTCGGCAAGGCCGAGGAACTCGAGGTTGGCCTCACCGGGAGCCACTGCCGCTGCCGGAGCGCAGTGAACACCGGAGCGGGCCGGCCTTCCTCCTCCTCCTCCGACCAGGCCGAGCTCTGCCCGAGCGAGCGACTGGCTCTGCTCCGGGCTAGGCCTGCTTCTCCCCACCACCTTCTTCCACCTCTCTCTGGCGGGCATAAAATTTGTTAAATTTTAATAAAAATGTGTTAATGTTAATTAAAATTTGTTAATTAAAATTTGTTAACTGAATAAAAGTTCATTTATTTCATCTACAATGCTGTCTTATTTTATAGTACAGCATGGATTATTGCTGTCTGGATAGACAGTCAAATTTGTGTTAAATTGCTGTTTTCGCGGGTCTTCTTCATCGTCTGGAACGGATTAATCCACTTGCCCATTACTTTCTATGGGAAAAGTTCATTTGACTTAAGTCATGTTTGACTTAAGTCCAGACCTCCGGAATGGATTAATGACGTAAGTCAAGGTTCCACTGTAGGCCAGTGATGCTGAACCTGAGACCGAGTGCCCAAACTGCAATTCAAAACCCACTAATTTTTCTCAAAGTGCCAATACAGCAATTTATCCTGAATAAAGGTGACTGTGAAGGGGCAATGTCAGGTGCCCACAGAAACGGTTCCAAGTGCCACCTTTGGCACCCATGCCTTAGATTCGCCGACACTGGAATAGACCAAAGCATATAAAAGTCCAAAAGTTCTGTAACATTCTGGAAACATGCTGGAAGCGTGCTGATTAATTGTCTGAGGTTTCACTATTCTCAATCATTTTCACCATTGCTAAAGTGATTATTTGTTAAGGAGAATGAAACCAGTTGCATGAAATAGTGGCTCATTCAAGTGAAATATCACATCCTTTCACATTATGTTGTTCAGTCTTTAAGTCATGTCTGACTTTTCGTGACTCCACATTATACTCAAACCAAAATATGAAGTTGTGTACAGTTACTGCAGTAAAATTACTTTTTTCCCATTTATTTTGTTTTGAAATGAAAATCACTAATATTTTTAAATTCTGTGTAGCTCTTTGAAATTTCTCCATAATACAGACAGAAATTAAGCTGTGGACATGCAGCAATTCTATAAGAGAAATGGTGCAAGTTGTTGTCTCCTATGTTTAGAACTTTCTAAACAGCAATAAGCTAGTCAGGTCCTATGCATTTCTTATAAACCAGATGATACAGCATGTTTTTTAAAGAGGTATGGCAACTAAATCACCTTATTTTCATTGTTTCAACACTGCCAGCTAGTTTGTGGCCAGCTTGGGTTTTCTAATGTTGATTTAAAATGCCTATAGTGGGCTGTGGGCTCATGGATTTATGGTGTACTTCTGTGTGAGACTTGCAGTGCTTCACGGCAACCCTGTTGGTTTTGTGACAGGATCTGTTTGACTGTTTTTGAATTTATGAAGGAAATAATTCAGAATAGAGTAATAATTTTCCCTTGGCAATTACACTACCATTTGGTACTTTGTCCCTCAGGGGGAAATGAATGTGTTATGATCTAGCTGTGGTTTTGTGGCTCAGTGTGAAAGAACAAACCAAGGTCAGAAGGCAGATATACAACACACAAATGCAGTCTGTAAACTTATTGATGTAGTTTTTATGTAATTCATTGTAAGCTTTTACAGCTTCAAGAATGTTTATTCAATAATGTAAGGATTATTTGTTTCAAACAGTGTGGAATATTACAAATCCCCTGGTATTATAACTTGAAAATTCCATTTTGGTCAGTGAATCAAAAGTGAGTAGAATGCTTCTCCACTGGCTCATTGGGTTTTAAATCTTAGAATCCCTTAGGTCTTCCAGTGAGTTTCTTTAGTGCATAGCTTTGAGTATTATTTGGTGTGAGAGCTATCATGTCAGCAATGAAATGTCATGTATACATTTTTGTAGCTAGAACATCATAGAAAGAGATTGACCTGTGTCTAAGTCTGGAAGCTCAACTCTAAACATGCATAGTCTGCTTGGTTTCATCAAAAGATTTCAGCATAAGTGCCTAAATATTGGTCTTAGAATAGTGGGTGTTTTGACAATGTTTCCACAGCAAAAGAAGTACAGTACAGTATTTATAGCTGCACATAGGCAACCATTTCCCTTGACGTTTCTATACATTGGTATATTCCCAGCACCATCAAACTGTTATGCAGTGAAAATAAAGAAGCCTCTTGGTATCATTCTTTTCATCAATATCAGCTGATCATACATGCATTGACTAGTGCTGGTGACCCAGTTTCTTCTGGAAAATATTGGCATTGCTCTCAATTGAAAGCCTAGGTACAAAAGATGAATCGTAACAGCTGTGATGGATGAAAACTGATTGTTGTTGTTCTTATTTTTCTTGCTAATCAGTGGTAATAATAAAAAGGACAATTTGATGTAGCTAGCTTAATCATTTCCCAATGTTTTAAGGTATTCAGTGAAAATGCTCATTACAGTTTATCGGTTCAATCTGATTACTAAGAGAAATAAGAAATATGATAAATTAGTTCCCAGACACCCCCAGCGCTAAGGCATGATGATTCCAAACTGTATCAAACTTGCTAAAACCTGATATGGAAGATTAAGAGTTTTCTCTGAATTTCATGAAAATATTTATTTGCATTCTCTTTTCCTATTATGAAAATACAAAGGGAATATCCCTTTTCCATTGGTGACCCATAGGGCACCTCTCTGCCACTGTGTTGTAAAGGCACACCATCCCACATAGACCATTAGTTGTCCTCCTACAAAAGCAATACAAAAAACCAATGATAAAAATTCTGAGGAATATTTATGCTGCTTCAACTGATTCAGTTTAAACTCAGTGTCCCAAAAATGCTGCTGTTTGACACACTAAATTGCAATTCAGTAGGCCCACTGAAACAATTTGGTTTTGGTGAGTCAACTCCTCTGTAAGTTGCATTGATTCAAATGGCTTACCTAACTGTGATTTATTGTGAGTTGGCTCAACAAATCCCCCCTCTTTCTTTCTTTCTTTCTTTCTTTCTTTCTTTCTTTCTTTCTTTCTTTCTTTCTTTCTTTCTTTCTTTCTTTCTTTCTTTCTTTCTTTCTTTCTTTCTTTCTTTCTTTCTTTCTTTCTTTCTTTCTTTCTTTCTTTCTTTCTTTCTTTCTTTCTTTGCATTTGCAACCTGCTCTTCTAATGCCTATGCAGTACTCTAGATGGCTAACAACAGTTAAAATGAGACTACCCAGTCCCACCAGAAATGACATAAAGAGAACCAATAAACATTAAAACCAAGGGTGTCCCTCTGCCCCCCAAATAAAAAAATGGACAGCAAATAAAAATCAATAGTCAAAATCAATGGGTCCACTGTATACAGTGACATACTGTATTAAAAACAGGATTTTAATTCAATAATGGTTAGGATTTTGTTTCTGAAGTAATATGAAAATGAGTTCTGCTCTCAGAAAAATATTCTGTCAAGAACAAAAGTTGCTTATTAATATACACTATATAAAACAAAAAGCAATATCAAAGCAAAAAAAGCAAAGTGGTCTGCTTATATACCACCCCATACCACTTCAAGTAGTCTCTGGGCAGTTTAGTTTTAATTACAGTCTGCAGGCTACACATTGCCCACCCCCCCGGAAGCTGGGTACTCATTTTACCGACCTCGGAAGGATGGAAGGCTGAGTCAACCATGAGCCTGCTACCTGGAATTGAACACCAGGTCATGAGCACAGTTTTACCTGCAGTACAGCTGTTTAACCACTGTGCCACGAGGCTCCAGACTCATCAGTGAAATCCAAGTTTCCATGATAACTTTCACTAATCCAGTGGATATCTGTCCCAGTAAACACTTCAGTTTGCCACATGAGATAATCAAAGGCCCCAAGAAAGAGGAGTGGGAACAAGATACAGCCTTTTCTGACTCTGGCGCTAATCATGAAGAAGATGGTGTGGCCATTCTAGATATTAATGCAGCAGCTTAGTTGCTGGTACAAGTTCTTAAAGTTGTTAGAGGAAGATGCGTTGAAACTGGAGCATGCCATGACTATCCTGGATGAAGAGGCAAACAAAGCCGGCCTCTGGGCAAGTGTTGAGAAATCAAAGATGATGAACGTGAGCTCCATGGCTCCAATATGGGAAATTGTACAGTAATACCTTGGTTAGCGAAAGCCTCTGTTAGCAAAAAAAAATCAGTTAACAAAACATTTCCAGGAATGGGGATTCTTACATTTAAGAAATTTTAGTCACCGCTCGCACACTGATCCCTTGCTGGGTCGACACCTCGGACAACAGGACAGCAGTGTGCAAGCATCTGGGCTGGAGGCAGTGATGTTTCAACAGGCAGGAGAGGCAATTGAAGTGGGAAACAGGTCTGATCTGATTGCCTCCCTGCATTTAACTCTTTGGGGCACCTGCTTACCCTTTGCTGGGCTGGGACTACCAGCTTCATGCTGCTGCAGCCCCAGGACTGAAGGGGGACTCTGCTACTTTCAGACCCAGCATTGAGGAATCACCTCTCACCCGCAGCGGAGCCCCCACTTCAGTCCTGGGGCCTCAGCACCCAGAAGCCAGCAGTTTCCATAGGATTGATTGCATTGAAAACCAATCAATTCATTCCCCTTTTTGACTTTTTCTGGCCCCTGGAACGGAGTAATAGGTTTTCAATGCATTCCTATGGGAAAACGCATTTCTGTTAATGAAATTTTCACACAGCGAAATGGTCCACAGAATGGATTAATTTCGTTAACAGAGGTACCACTGTACT
Source organism: Phrynocephalus guinanensis (assembly GCA_037367245.1). NCBI lineage: Eukaryota > Metazoa > Chordata > Lepidosauria > Squamata > Agamidae > Phrynocephalus > Phrynocephalus guinanensis. The sequence goes on from CM074740.1 coordinate 53,717,257, forward strand.
TTGACAGGAGCAGTCAGAAGAAGTAGTGTTTCACTTATCTGAGTAGTGTGATTACCCCAAATGGAGATGCAAAGGTGGACATTAAGTGTTCCATTGGAAAGTCAAAAGCTATTTTTCAGGAAATGAACACGTTCTGGTCCTTGCCATTCATATAACTGAAGATTAAGTTCCAGTTGCTCACTAATATTGTGATCCATTGATACAGTTTGTGATCCCAACATGCCAGTGAGACTTGGAAGGAGTCAGAAAGTATCAGGAAGAGGCTAGATGTCTTCCAACTCAGGTGTCTCCACTGAATTCTAAAAATCTGATATTTCAACCACATTACACAAGAAGGAGGGGCTTGTGTAAACTTCCTAATATTGTTACACATAGAGAGCCCAACTGGCTGGCGATGTTTTTCATCTGGAGAACAATCATATTCCTAGTAATGAGTTGGACACACACATCCTGTGTCAAATGACAACAGGGATACTCTCAAATAACATGGCAAAGAACATTGACACATGATTTGAAGGTGCTACATATTACATGGGGGGGAATGTGTAGCCTGCACAGTTTAAAAAAATGTAAACCACCCAAAAAGTGCTTTAAGCACTATGTAGTGGTATATAAGCAGAACACTTTGCTTTGCTTTTTGCCGTGCCAGGGAATTCTTCTGTCACATTGTTCAACAAGCCAAGACAGTAAGCCACAGTTTGAACCATGCTTTATGAATACATGGTAGAAACTAGTATTTATATACAATATAACTATATGAGCTATACGTTGAGCTATATGTTAATATTAACAGGTTTATTTCAGGGTGGACTTTATTGCTCTCTGGTTTATTTCAAGGTGATTACAATTGACTCTTTCAGACACATGTACTCTATGCCCCTCAGTATGTACAACAGAAGATTTGATGTTAGCTGGCTGATCACTTCTGATGTTGCCTGCTATTGGGTTAAAATTACCTGATACATTTTTAAATTGTACTGTCACACTGCTGACACAAAAGAAAAAAGGGGGAGTTGAAATCAGTGCAAAGAAGAACTATGTGGCCACCTCACTCATGTAATTTCCCAGTTTGGACATAATGAATTGTAATTTAAAGAAAGCCATTATTGCCACAATTAAGTCATGCATTATGGGAAGATGTATCTAAAACCATGGTTTATAAATCTTTGAATATATTTCTGAATGCATCTGTGTCTCCTCAACTAGCACAAAAAAAGTTTGAGCAAAGCAGTTTTGGGCTAATGCAGAAGCAAGATAAAGCTTTCATGGAAAACATATTTTTAAAAAATTATACATGACATCCAGAACCAGTTTATCCCAATTCTCTGTGTAATGATTTTCTGCAAGAAATCCTTTGGACTGTTGACTTGTTCTTTTCAGGCTTTATAAATACAACAAATATATTCATTAAGAATACAGAGAAACTCATCTGTTTCTCTTTAAAACATTACAAAAGTTGATTCTCACTGAAGTTTGTGAATATGGATTCATTCAAGTTGGATATATTATTATAGCCTGTGTATTCAGTTTTTTAAAAGCACTTGGCATGCATGTTTTTTAAAAGTAGTGTTGACATTATTGTACAATATGACAAAATGATTATACCTCCTTCCTTGTATGTGCATATATAAAAGCCTACTTTAGCTTCTGCTGTCATCAGAGAAATTTTCTCCAAGTAATAATTATTTTTTTCCCTTTGATTCCACAGAGCCGGCTATTTGCCTCAGAATATCCCACTGGAGCTTATCAGATACTTATCCAAGGAAAAGGAATTTCTGCCTTGGCATGCTGCCAGCCGAGCTCTTTACCCTCTGGATAAGTTGCTGGACCGCACAGAAAGCTATAACATCTTCAATGTAAATTCTCTCTCTCTCTTCTCTCTCTCTCTCTTTCTCTTGCTACCAATGGCACTACTGTTGTCCTTCCCCTTAAGAATCTTTATACAGTGGTACCTTGTATAAAGGAATTAATTTGTTCCAAATGAAATTATGTTAAGCAAATTTTCCTTTATACAAATTCCCATAGGAATGCATTGAAAACAGAGTAATCCCATTTTTATGTTGTATGGATTATCCCCATTGGTGATTATGTTAAGCAAATTTCCCCTATCTCCAGAATGTTTTATGTTGTACAGATTTTATGTTATACAAACTGTTGGTTATACAAGGGTCCACTGTTTTGGCTATGGCCTTTCTAGATGATCAGTCAAGGTATTTGAATGAAAGTATTCGTACTGTTTACTTACTGTTGTTAGCTTTAAATACCGTCTTTTATTGATGTAAGCTGCGTTGGGTCCCTTTAATGGAGAATTGTGGGGTAAAAATATTTTAAATATAGAAGGAATAAACCCCTACTGATCTAACCCCCCACCCACCTGCCACTACAACTTAAAAAACTGCTAAGTGGAATGGAAAATTCTGCAGCAAGTGTTTGGTGCTATGGAAGACAACAGTGAAGCAGAGGGAAGGAAAGTCCCAATTCCACTGTGACTGGATATTGAAATGCAGTATAGAATCTTGGTCAGTGTCATGAAATTGCCAGCTAAAGGATCAAATTACAAGAGCAATGAATGTACTGCTAGGGAGGTCAATTGCCTTTTCCTATTGCACATTGCTGCGCTTTAAGGCAAAATATGCAGACAGTGTAACAAATACAGATTTAATATATGAGATTCTTAAAATGTAGGGAGGCCTTATGGAAATATAATTCATTCAGACATGGTCTAGAAAGAGTGCAGCATCCTTTAAAGGCTTATTGATTTCAGTGGGAGGGCTAGGTTTGTGCTTCATTCCCCACAAATAAATGGGATTTAAATGTGCTCAAATTTAGGGATGTCATGCTCTTTGTGTCTCTCCTTTCTGCACTGCAGAGTAGATATGGTTCAATTGATATTTAAACAGCAGCATTAGATGGGATGTTCAGTTTATGTACTAATTAAATTCTGCATATATTTGGCTACATATATTATCAGGGGCAGCAATGATGCTGTCACCGTCACATAAACCCTAAAAGGATTTCCTGAATTCTGTTCACTTCTTCTCCATACTATTGATTGCTAATGCTAGTATTTTGCAGTAATAATCTTTTACTTTATTTTATTGCCCTCCTTAGTTGTGGACAGCCAGCATAAGTAGCAGGATCAGGAACTTACACAAAGCTCCATTAAAAATTATTTCCTGGAGAAAAATAAGTACCAGTAACCCTACAGAGTTTCTGTCAGGAGGTGGAATAAATCATTTCTAGCAGTGCCAGGGACTGAATAAGGCATATGCTGTGACCATGGCAGATATTTTGAGTGCTACCTAAAACTGTATAGTGACACCTATCAACTAACTACTCAGTCAGAATGATTGATGTTACCCCTGATTGTATTGAAACTTCTTAATTCCTTCATCACAATACAATGACTAACACTTATTCTCCTGCATAGGAAAAGTTTCCTCTTTCCCACAACTTTAAAAACTCTAGTCTCACTCACTCTATACCCCACAGCGTGGAGAGAACTCCTAGTTCCCTGAGCGCCTTGCCTTCTGATGTCAGCCACAGAATCTGGCAAAACGCCAGGAAGAAAAACTTCCAGAACACGGCCAAACAGCCCGAAAAACTCACAACTATGTATATTAAAAACTTCACCTTTTAAGTATTCTATTACATTGGCCCAGTCATTGACAGAGGAGCATGTGAATAACTACTATGGAAGTTTTAGTTCATTTTTGGAACCTAACACATATGTCTTGAACTTCTTGGACTATCACCCAACGTTTACACTATGTGCTAGCATAGAACGGGGAGCAGTTGAGTTGGGGAGGCAATGAGTTAATGGATGTCTGTGTTCTTCTGTATGTTTCCACTCATTTCCTATGTCCTTCTAAGGGATATCAATAGACACTGAATTCTGTGCAGTATAGGCTTCCTTCCCCTGTCATATGATATGAATCAAATGGAAAACTGGGTTGCCAGCTTGCTGCTGCCTAGAATAATTACAGTACATTCTTTGCTCACTATTGTTTAGTCTTAGCTTTTGAAAATGCTCTCTTAATAAATAAGAATAGTAAAAATATCACAAGCTGATTCTTCTTTGTAATGTAGGAACTGACAGCAAAGATATAAGAAAGTCATTTTTGTCTCAAGAAAAACTTGCCTGCCATAGAAAGGTAGATATTTATCTCCTTTCATCTTGCCATAACATGCAGCTGAATATGTTGTGACGTAAATGAAAGTCCTCACTTTTATATTGAGTTCATATAATGTGAAATACATTTTTAAAGTTGCATTGATATATTACCTAAATACAGAAATCTGGCAGGAAGAAAATTATGATGTTGGCAGAGGAATACTTTGTAACTTGACATAGAAAGTAAAAGGTTCCTTTTGTGTAAGGGTCAAAAGTAGAAAACATGTTATCCTACCTTTGGTTTTAAAAATGCCAACAACTAAAAGGACACTGAAATACAGATCTCGTTAAATTGTCCAGACTTGAAATGTGGCTCACATTATTCAATATTATTACATCAATTGGTTCTGCCTGTGTAATGGCCTTCCCATATCTGGGCATATAAAGACAGCCAAGCTTATCAATTTCATCTCTGTGTGTGGCCTAAATGTGTCACTTATAAATGTTTAATGATGGACATTACTCAAACATGCATTTTTAAGTCAAGAATAGCCTGCCAAGGTAAATTCTAGGCTGTCTAAGCACCAGCAGCTTTTCATACTCATGTCAAGTATACATTAAATTTCTAAAATACAGAGCATGATCCAACTACTATTAAGCACTGTTCAACCTCATTATTAAAGAAGGGCACGTTGGAGTCTCTCTCTCTCTCTTTCTCTTTCCTGGAAATCAGTGGGTACTAAGAGTGTTTAACCTTGGTTGCATCTCCCCCGTAACTAATGCTTCTGGTTCTCTTCTGCTAGCAGGAACCTCTCTAGAGTTTTTGACATGATTTTTGTTATTTTCTGCTTTGTGGCCACTGTTCCTCCCGTCCCCTGAAAATCTGCTCTGGGATGTTGGAGCACTTCTTGGAACTGTCGAGTTGAGCTGCAAAGAGAAAATCAACAAATATTGCCCTCCCCTCTTCTCCTCACAGAGGGAGTCCCAAGTCTTCCCTGTTTGTAGAAGAGAATTCAGGATCCAGGCTGTATACAACAACGGCCACTAGTTTTAACAATGATAATAAAATAATCTCAGAGATTGATCTCAGGTATTGTTAACTGGATGTTAGGCTATGACACATATATTACCAATGACATTGGCCGTGGGAAGTTCTAATGCTCCTACATAGGAACAGGAGGCCACTTAGTGTTCTTCAACATCAAATCAGACTTTGCTGCTTTTAAATGCTGTGGACAAAACCATACCAGTGAATGAAGGTTTGTGATCACAGGGATAAATATTCCAGTATAGAAACAGTTTTAAACTACTTTTAAATTAGATAGTTTGTTTGCATTTATTTGTGAAAGTATTTTATACTAGGTCTCTCTCTCCCCCACCCCCCACCCAACTTTTTCTGTTTCAGGAATACATTTTAAGACAAGTCGCTTCAATGTATCTTAAGCTTGGATGGCCAACCAATAGTTTGGATAAATCCTTTGCTCAAGCTTCCTACCAACACGAGTACTGTTATATCTTTATTTTATTTTTTCTGTAGCAATATAGTTGCAGCTATCAAAATGCCATATACTTGGTTTGAGCTTAAAGAGTTGTCTTTCATCTGTACTAGTTATTATTTAGCATAAATGTGTCAAGTCCCTTTGTTTATTTTATTTTTTTATTTTATTTATCTTGTTGAAATCAATTTGATGCCATTTGTGTGTCATATCAATGTTGGAACCTTTTTCCTATACCTCATCTTATATATGAGGTATAGGAAAAAGGTTCCAACATTGATATGACACACAAATGGCATCAAATAACCCTAACATGCATATATATATATATATATATATATATATATATATATATATATATATATATATATATATATATATATATATATATATATATATATATATATATATATATATATATATAAAATAAATCCAGGGCATTTTCAAAATGGAAATTATAAAGATTAGTAATATGCTTGGCTTGGTTTTACAGTAATCTAATGTAATTATCTAATAGGCATTGTGTCAGTTTTGTAAATCAACTGTTAAAGCATTGTTAATATGTTTACCTTTGTTAAATATTAGTTTAGAACCTGTAAGCAATAAGATGTTTTCATCTGAGAATTTGAACATATTTGTTAATTGAGCCTAATGCTATTTTTGTTTGTGTTTTGGAATACCTAGGGAATTACGCCGTGAAGTGATTATGCTAGCTTGCAGCTTTGGTAACAAGCACTGCCACCAGCAGGCTGCAACTCTAATCTCTGACTGGATTTCCAGCAACAGAAACAGGTAAAGAATACAGCACTTTGCATATCCCCTTTCTCCAAAAGTATTTGTGCATTTTGATGGAAATGAAAACATTGGTTTATTTATAAAAAAGGGGCACATAAAAAACCTCCAGCTCTAGTATTAACAGCAGGGGGGAAAGAGGTAGTTGCTGAATGTTATGGACATAATTATTTTTAAAGGAGGGGGAGTTATGTTCTTTACATTTCTCCTTAACTGCAAGAAAGTGTAACTGCATAGTAGGAAGGATGTGAATTGAGCCACTGTGAACTTGTACCCTAGAAAATGTCCCACCCCCAAGTGAATTTGCTTATCCATCCATATGGGAGTCAGCAGAGGGAGGGAGGAAATCAACCTTGTTTGAAGGTTAACTGTTTGAATTTTCTCCTCCTCACATACAGTGCTTGGTGCAGCATTTACCTCTATGATGAATAATGTATGAGGGGTGTCTGTGCTGATTGGTGGGTCTGTAGACCAATGAGAGTCTGGAGAGTGGCCTGAGAGGATTTAAGGCACTACTCAGCATTGTTTTAGTCAAATAGGGGCTGACAGAAAGACCTACACTTGGAGAGAGTGAATCTGACAGAATCTGAGAGACAGATAGGGACCTATACTTTCTGAAGAAAAAGTCCAGAGAGGGCAAAAGAACAGATAGGGTCTGGCACCATCTGAGAATCAGAGGAGGGCTAAAGAATAGATAGGATTTTTAGACTGTCTCAGAAGAAAACTAAGTGTTTAAAGCTAGAAAACTTAGGAACAGGGTGTGCATTTATTCAACTTTATTAGTGATCAAACTTAAGTGGATTTGAACTAAATACTTTTTGTTTATACTCCAACACATTACCATTGGTGATTTTGATTCAACTCTGTAATCCATACACTTCTTTTGTTCGTATTCAGCTTAAAAACTGTCTGAAGGCTTCAATCTAATAATGAAGCTAGTTAATGGCAGCAACACAGGAAAACCAGAAGCGGTGTCTGTCAATAGCCCATGAAACAGCCGGGGGCAAGCACATTAACACTTGGGTCTTCCTGTTTCTCTCTTCCTTTCCTGTTCCATTCTCTTTCTTTTTCTTTTAAACATTTGCTGTTGTAGCACTAGGAGAGATAAGCAACCAAAGAAAGAAGGAAAGAGGAATCATCAGAGATACAGGAGGAAATTTTTAGTGCACCCTCATTTATTGCTAAGGTAGATCTGTGTGGCTGTCCTTATTTAGAGGTGGTACCATTAGGGTAGCACTACCATAACACTTGACCCTCTCTCTCTCTCTGCTGATTCCTCAATCTTTTCCCTTCTCACTCACCTATTTTCCCTAGTACCAGGTTAGCAAGAAAGGTGTGCTGAATTTGGAGAATTGCTGACAGTGCACAAGTGGGAGACACTTGATAAGAACTTTGACCAAGGTGCCTGTAGGGAGTATATTCAAAATTTATGCAGACAATGGCAACACTAGGTCTACATCCTCAAATGTTGATCTGTTTGCTATAGGTGATCTTGATTTAGATGTAGTTGGAGGCCATTGGGCATCACAGGCTACTGAAATGCCTGCTGTTCCTTGCCCTTGCATACATACTCAGCAGCTTGAGCGGCCAATTAAAGCTCCTATGAAAGAGGTTATTTCGTTCTTGAAGGTCAGCTTAAAGTACTATTCAAGGTGCTGATCTTAATCTACAAAGCAGAAAACGGCCTGGGTCTTAGCTACCTCAAAGATCGAATCTCGCAGTATGAACCGTCTCGGGTGCTTAGGTCATCAGGAGAGGCCTTTCTCTCCATCCCGCCCCTTTCACAGGTGTGTCTCATAAGAACACATGAAAGGACCTTGTCTGTTGCCAATCCCAGACTTTGGAACTCCCCACCCACCCACTGGAGGCCAGAAGTACCCCATCTCTGCTGTCTTTCCGGAACTGGGGAAAGACCTTCCAGGCAAGCTTCCCCTGAATGAAGGACTACCTACTATGTGACTTTATATGGATTACCATACATGATTGCATTGACTGATTTCATAAGAACACAAGTTTTTTTCCATGTTGCTTCTCACCCCTCATAATGTATTTTTCTTTTTTTTCTTGCATGCTCTTTGTAACTCTAATGTTTCCTTTTAACAGTCTAAGATGCCTCTTCAGATTCCCTGTTCTTAACTTGAATATGTTCTGGACTGTATATTGTCCCTCATTATTGTAAGCCACCTTGGGTCCCTTTCCAAGGAGAAAGGTGGGGTAAAAATATTCAAAATAAATAAATAATAAAAAGATAGGTTGAAAGGAAAGCAGAGAAAGTACACAAACGAAACAAATTCACAAAGATTAAAGCAGGCCCAGGTGTGAGAAGATTCATACAGCAGCATGGCAAATAATCTGTTTATATGTAAAAGCCAGAATATGATGCATACAGTATCATTCCTAGCATCTAACAAAACCTATACCCCAATAAGTAGTTAAATCAGTGAATATTCCTTATCTATCACTGATTCTAGCTCTACCCATCATTTCTTCAAATTCCCCTGCTGCCACCTCTAAGGGATGAATATGTGAACATGTGCATCTAATTCGCATGGCTGCTAAAACAAAATACTCAGTCCAATGTTCAAGTAGGATGCCATGTTCTTAGAAAATGCTGCTTCTCTGAGAGGCATAAGGGAGAATATGGAAACGATGTGTATATATCTTGTATTTCATATTTTCTTATGCATCAGTCAAGTGAAAGAAGTCTAAGAGCCCAAGTACAAGCCTGTGTATTTGTTGGTACCATTTTGTTATTTGGTGCCATTTTGTTGAGCCACTTTAAATCTCAGAGACTTGCACGACTAAGTGAAAGCTAAAAACAAAAGAAAGACACACAGCCGTTTATTGTGAATTAAAATATGGTTTTGTAACATCATCTCTAGTACTATTCTGTGGAAGCTATTGCTTTCAGGAAATTAAGATGTTTGTGGCAGCCCTTTCACGTGTGAAGAAGTACATTAGTCACATTCCTTACTTAATGACAGCATAGTGGCTCAGTTGAAAAAAAAATTGAAAGAATTACCATACTTTTACTTGAGGCCAGAGAATCAGCCTTGTTAACTTTTTAACCTTCACAGTGCATCAATTTTGAAAGCAAAATGTTCTTTAAAATACATTATCCTCTGCAGAATTCAATTTAACGTACTAGCCCCAAAAAAATGCCAAAAAGAAAACCAATAACATGTTGTATCTCTGAAAATGGTTGCTCTGCTATCTTCTTTTACTTCTCTCTCTCTCTCTCTCTCTTTACTCTCTCTCTCTCTCTCTCTCTCTCTCTCTCTCTCTCTCTCTCCTTTCCCTCTCTCTTGGGACTTGAACTGCTATTCTTACTGTAAGTCTTCACCAACACCCCCCCCACACACACACACACACTCCCACCCTTTCTCACCCATCTGTTTTTTGCTCTTGCCTGGTCATCTGTTTTCTGTGTTTAGAATAGAACACAAAACATAGGCCATAAATTACTGCTTGCGAGATGTAAGGAGACAGCCAAGACTCTTAGGGTTAATGAATATTTTGAATGTTTTCTCTCATTCTGTATTTTATTTTATTTCTTACGTCTGAAGAAGTGGACATAATCCATGAAACCTCACAACAAGCAAAGGCAGATGTCATTTTTGGTTGTATTAATAGAATAATAGTCTCCAGGTCCCACAAGATACTAGTTCCCCTTCATTTGGCATTGGTTAGGCCTCACCTTGAATATTATACCCAGTTCTGGACATCACACTTCAAAACAAATCAGAAGAAGTTCAGAAGAGGCAACAAGGATAATCAGGGAGCTGAAAATCAAGCCCTATGAGAGAAGGAGCACTACCACACTTTAGATTTGAAACACCTTTTCCTTAAAGACAAATCGCCTTAAAAATCACTGTCCACTTTTCAAATTGCTTTTTCTGAAGAGCCCCCTTGAACACACCCATTTTGACCACTGTGTCGGTTTTTCTTGCAACAACTATTGGGGATGGTGTTTTGTTAATCGGTTTCTGCACCCCCCCTTTCAAGCGATTTGGTTGTATTTGCAGACATACTACATCGCCTTTTTTTGTTTCCCCCATTTCTGCTGTTTCCCTGTCATAGTTTAAAGTGGTTCAGCCAAGTATGAATGGGGGAGCCAATTGCTAAGCAACTGCTGAAGTGCAAACTGCCAAACCGCTGTAGCGACCACATGACTGCAGGAGGAGATAAGGTGATGCAAAATAAAAAGTGGCTGCTCAAGGAAGTGCAATAGCAGCCAAGGCTGAAAGAACTGGATATGTCTAGCCTTGAGAAAAGGATGAATGGAGAGATGATGGCACTTTTCAAATACTTGAAAGGTTGTTATAAAGAGGAGGGGCATGAACTTCATTCAAATATTTTCACAGTGCCACAACTACTGTGACAATTCATGGTACAGAGGCCGGGGTATCATTCAAATTTCAGTTCAATGTAAATCAAACAGATTCTAAATTAAAACTGATATTGTGCTATTAGCCTGACACATACACTGTAGTTTATATCTACTTGGGTAACTGATTAACATATAGCTTAAACCTTGTGAAATTTGGTAATATACAAGTGGCTTCAGCATATCCCCAAGCCTTCTAGACTCTGAGCACATTTAGAAGTTGGAAAGTGTTCAAGTGGAAAACAGCTGAGGGTACACTCTTTCAAAACTAGCTGCCATATGAGCTTTCATGGATCAAACTCACTTCCTGAAACGTAAGAGTGAAGCTACATGGCATTTATTACTTAAAGTGATAATGGTTGGTTAGTTGATAAGTTGCAAATAGTGTGAGTCACACTTGGTAATCAATTAAGACCCCTGTTTGATATTCAGTTATCTTCCTTGAATCTTTGTCCTGTACAATGTGCCAATAGTTCAGAGGTAAAAGATAACAGCAGCAAAGAAATCATTATAATTCTGCCATTATATACTTGATAATGACTTAAGAATCTCGACTTTACCTTTTTAAACTTTGTTCCATAAAAACTGACAGTAATTAGTTGGCAAAGTAACCTAGGCTATGGAAAATAACAGCAGATAACAACACGTCTGCGAAAATTCTGTCATCCAGGTGAGCTTATCCAGAAATTGAGACATGGCAACAGGGCTTCTTTTCTTGTGAAATCAAAACTTTTTGCTACTCATCCAAGTGTAAGGGAATTTGGTGTGAAGCTTCCAATTTATAGTTCACCTTGGTTTCATACCACTCTGGTCTGAATAGGCTCATTAGGTGAACAGTGGCCTGAAAAGCCCGTTAGATGTACAATGACCTGGGGTGTGTGGAACGCCCACCTATGCAACCCTTCCTAACACTCATTCAGTGTGGGACATTAGCTGTGCCCTTCCTGTAGGAGGTATGAACGTATAACAACATAATTATTATAGCATTTTATATTTGGTAATGACTTAATAACTCTTGACAAATATTTAATTCTTTGAGATACGTACCCAGCATATGTACATATTTAATCTCAGCCGTATTTTGTACTGTAATATTTCTTCTCCAGCATTGCAACTTTCAAATCCTATAAAGAGTGTCCAGGTAAATTAGAGATCTGAAACAGGTTTATGTGCATTATCATTAATGATGTCCAATTTATGCACAGAGCTTGTCCCGTTTTCCCTATGCTGAGTAAAGAAGGGCATTGTTGGCAAATGATGGCATAGATCACATTAGCAGTGGAACAAGTTAAATTGCCTTTGATATTGTGTGTGGCATTGTTGGGTCCTGTAATCATGTTGATAGAGTAGATATGGTGTCAGAGCTGACATCTTGGTTAGTTCCTGTCTGATATGCTTTCGATGATTAACATGGCTACCACTTCAAAATCCAGAGGCATATTGTCAGCTATGGTGTAAGTAGAATACAGTAGGAGCCCCGTGTCTGTGGGGGATTGGTTCCAGGCGCCTCGCGGATACTGAAATCCGCAGATAAGAGCAAATGCTCTTATCTGTGGGTGACAGTGGCAACAGCAGTGGAGGGCTGCGGGGGGCAAAAACGTTCACCCCGGATGTCTCACCACCACATCGCTGGGCAGCATGGCACACCAGGTGTCATGAAGGCTCACTCCTGTACCGCCCGGTCTGCCACCCAGTTACCTCGAATGGTGGCCCTAGGGTAAGCTGGGGTGGTGATAATTGTGGACTCACCAGTGCAGCAGATCTCCCAGCTGGGTGAAAGGCCCTGAGGGAGAGTCCACGAGTGCTCCCGGCATGGGAATAGAGCTGGGGCTGTCATGATCCTGCTGAGGTGCTAGCTTATCCTGGCAGTGGAGCTTGATAATGGTGCTGAGGGAGGACTTCTGTCGGCTTTCTGCCATAGCAAGGCAAGCCGGGGTTCTCTGGCACAAGGCTCTGCTCCTTCTCTCTCACCTCCTTGGCGCTTCAGGCTGCAAACTGCCACATGTCTGCATCAGCTGCTGCTTCTTTTCCCCTGTCTTCCCTTCCTCACTTGTTTCCTCCCTCCCATTCCTTTTGCAACTGCAAAAGGGAAGGGAAGGGAAGAACAGCAGCAACAGATGCAGCCATGTGGCAGTCCTCGCCAAGGAGGTGAGAAGGAAGGGGTGGCACCCAGCGCCAGAGCGCCCCGTTTTGACTTGCTAGAGTGGAGGGCTGCTGCTCTTATAGATATAGTCTATCTCTATATCTCTTACAGTCTATATAGAGATAAATATAATTATATATTTTAAAGAACCCAGGAAGAGGAAGGCAACCAGTTTTGCTGGAATTAGTTAATTAACAGGCCATTGCAACAATGAAGTGGAATCTTACAGTGGAATCAATAAAGCTATTCAGGTAGGAAGAGTGTGCTTAGTACAGCTTAATCAAGACTTGGGTGAATACCCAGGGCATAAATTCAATATAATTGAGGGTTAACATTATAACAAGTAAATGAAAGTTTTATTACCCGGGCACTGCACTAAACACCAGTTCCCTGGTGTTTAGATAGCTGAATGAAACAAAGGTGTGTTCACTAAATTATGTAGACTGTATATGTTATCTGTTGATTTAAGATTGCTGTGACGGATTTAAAAAAAGAATATTAAGATCAGAAAGGTCACCAAAGGTCAAACTATATACAGTATTAAATAGTATGAATATTCCCTATGATTGTCCCATTTCCTTGTCACAGTTTGGATCTGCAAATTTAATTTTGTAGAATTACCGTATTGTTGTTTTGACCACTAGGTCATTCAACTTCCACCAATTCGAAGCAGATGTACAAATAGTAATATACACATATTTAATTCGTGTTTATTTTCCAGTTGTGTGTTCCACTCATGCAATAAATCTCTCTGAAATGTGAGATATCTAAGCATAAAATGTTTTGGCAGACATTCAGCAATTAAGAGAGCAACTGTTGAAATATTACTAAATATGTCATCTGATTTTATCCTTAGTCCATATAACAAACTGAACCTTAGAACTACAGCCCAGCTTAGAAGTTAGTCTAACTGTTTTGTATTGGGTTTGTAGATAATATACATATTTGAATATAGAACTGGAACCTTCTATTCCAAGTGTAGATAGAAAAATGCTTTTTGGTTGTTTATTTGCAGTGTCCCTATATAAAAAGGGTTCAAGGTGGTTTCTTTCAATTTTTTATATGGAAACAAGGATCATACTTAGGCAAGGATATGTGTGCTATTAAGGATAACATGTTGTATAAAAGCATAGAGTTGCCTCTGACATAGTGCATGCTGCTAGAAGCAACTCTATGCAAGCATAAAAGGAAAAGTGCAAGCTTTCTTTCCAAACCAGAGGGGATACTTAAGTACTAAAGTATCACTCCCTGCTGTAGGAAACTTGAGGTGATGGATGCTAACAGCATGGAAGTGAAGTGCAGTCAGTGAGAAAAAGAGGTATCAGAATGTCCAGGAAAACTGCATGGTTCTCATATGTAGAAAAACAAGCATATAAAAGAGTCAACCATGAACTGACCATGCTCAATAACCAAGTTGGATATGTAGAATAAGGCATTTAAGCTTTTTTTTGAACATGTAGAATTTGAAATCCAGTTCACAAAACAATATGTCTCTCCCAAATTGATCTTGTCTAGACTATATTATTTTGATATACCAGACTTCCTTGACCTGGTGCCTCCAGTTGTGGTCAATTGAATTCTATCTTCCCAAGCTGGAAATGATGGGTGTTTCACTTTAATACATCTGGAGGGAATGAAGTTTTGAATTTCTGATTTGTACCTATAAAGTAGGGAACCCAGATTGTAGCCAGAGCAGTGGTTGTAGTTGGACTCCTAGTGTCATACCAGTTCCCCATTCTCTCTGCTCTGTTTGCCACTCCAATCATCATCCAGCATCTCTCCAGCCTTCCTTCCTGGCTCCCTCTTTTTACTTACTAGTGTTGTTTAATCCCTCCCCCCTCACAGGTTTGTTGGCAACATGGGATGGTCGTTGTTTCTGGGAGGTATGGGAGGCAACAGCTGGGCACCTGCTCACCCCGAAAGGTAGAGGAATCCCCTTGAGGGAGCCAGGGCTGTTTGAAGGGTGTGTTCTGGAGGACTGCAGTAATGAGCACACTCCCCCCCCCGGTTCCACGTTGCATGCCAGGAAGGGGAATGATCTTCTATTTCCCCTGACCTTTTGCTTTGAGGCAGGGCCAATGGGCTAAAGGGCACCTGCCTCCTATCTGAACTATTGTTTCTGTAAGTTTTCCAATCTCTTACTTGTAAACATAGATAAGATGAATAAAACAAAGCCTTCTGGGAGGAAACCACAGTTTGCTTGTGTGTGTCCACCTGCTCTGCTGGCTGGAAAAAGCTCTGTGTGTGTGTGTGTGTGTGTGTGTGTGTGTGTGTGTGTGTGTGTGTGTGTGTGTGTGTGTGTGTGTGTGTGTGTGTGTGTGTGTGTGTGTTTGTCTTTGTCTTTTGTTCTGCGGCCAAGGTTTGAAGCTTGGCTACGAAACATCTCCAGCAATTCCCTACACTGGTCTGTCTCAGGAACCATGGGGCTTAGCTATGGCAGGTAGCCTGGAGTGGTATACATTCCTGTACTCTCCATGGTCTGCTGGGAAATGGATGGATGGTGGTTTACAGCAGGTGGCATTCAGATCAGATCTCCCAATGATTTGTGGTCTTCCTGAATGCTGGGCCAGGGGTGCTGTTGTTGCCTTTTCCTCTCAAGAATGCTGTGCTGTATTATGTTTTGTTTCTGCACCCCAGGCCTGCTCAGCGTGTAGGAGAGAAAACCAAATATTCCTCCATTTGCTTAAAAAAAACAAACCAGGAGACAGCCACATTTTCTAAGTGACAATTATTAAGAACTATAAAAACAAAGGATATTGTGACTGAATTAGCGCAGTGTTTGCTTTTCCTCGAAGTCAATTAATTGTTTGCCAGAAAGTGAAATATAAATTATTTAAAATACTATTAAACTTCTCAAAAGTAGGATTTGGGATACATAAGCACAGCAAGAATATTCCTTCTCCTCCATACCTAGCTGGGAGGAATTTTCTCTACCCAATGTCCACCACCAGCTCCCTCCAGTAGTGAATGAAGACTGTTGGTTGGTCTCCCCCCCCCCCATGAGACAACTTCCTGATGCTCTTTATTAGCTGGTCCTGCATACCAGAGTACTTTTGAGTGCCAACAGACTGTCACACTTTCCCTCTGACTGCATGGATTCATCTAGTTAAATCTTAATGTGGAGTAGGAATTTATGGGGTCCATTCCAAATTGGCTGATTATTTTCCTTGGACAAAATCCGGTCAGATATGAATATGCACAGTTATTTCAGAAGCTGCCTCGTCTGATTGGTAGAGTGTTGGTCACATGTGGATCCCCTGCCTTATCAAGAACCTGATTGAGCTCTTTGCACATGAATGACATTCACGTAGCACTTTGACAGTTATCTGCTATTCACCATGGCAACCTCCATGGTTTTCCTTTTATTTCCATAAATATTCAGTGGGATTTTGGCCATTCTTTTTCATGCTGTACATAGGTGAGAGGATATTAACCTCACTTTTGCTGTTTGAACACTTTTAATTGGCTTGCAGTGGCATAAGAGTTGGCCAGGTTCATGCACTGGATAATAATTGACATAAAGATAATTCTGTTCATTAGGATCTGATGCCAAAACTCAGCCAATGCTGTTATGCACTCAATAGTACCGATATTCTTTGGAGGATGCAGTATTCTGTTGTATTGGTGTACTTCTAACACAAAGATTCTGAAGATCTAGTTGATTCCACAATATTGTTCATTGCTGTCCAGGTTGTCAAGATAGTTCTTTTTATTCCCCAGAGTTCAACAGTGCAGATCTATAATGTGCGAAATCACCAGAGTTGAGGAAGAATAGCCCAAAACTTTGCTAATAAAAACTCCAGATCTAAATAGAAGTTCACATTTTAACTGTACTTTTGGATGAATTGTTGCAATATGTTATTGGAGGGTTCCATTCCACTTTCAGCAGCAGTGACAAATAGCTATTCCACTGAGTGTTGGGGACAGAGGATGGATGCCTTTTGGTCTAATAAGCAAGGGTACAAAATGAAACAATATATTTGTTATTTCAAGTAAAGTGTTATACAGTGTTAAAGGAAGGGTTTAAAACTACTTTATCTTACTACATAGAAGATAGAGATGTTAACTAAAATAGAGATATTAACTAAAAGCTGCCTTGTGTCCTTTTCCAAGAAGAAAGGCAGGGTAAAAATACTCTAAAATAAAAATAAATAAATAAAATAAAATAAAATAAATAAATACATACATACATACATACATACATACATACATACATACATACATACATACATACATACATACATACATACATACATACAATTATATTGATTTTAACAGGAGTTTTGGGGTTACTTTTAGATATTTTCAATTTGTATCACCCATAGATTTTAGCCAACTTAGGTCATTAGGGTAAAGTGGAATTTCTGGTTTGTAATTAACTGATTACATTTATATCCCACCCATCTAGGCTTGTAGCACTACTCTGGTCAGTTAACGACAATTAAAATGCCACAATCCCATACCACTCAACCTTTCACTGCCCCAGCAGTCATTATTTCTATTGGTGTTGGAGTAGTTAATGTAATCGCACAATCCATTCTTTCTGTAGAAGACTGAGTGCAACACAGCATAGTCAGCTAAGGGAATCAGAAATGTACAGGTAGACTTAGGCCCCGATCCCACATCCCTTTAAAAGCAGTTTAAATTATCAGATAAACTGTGTCTACAAATGCCGTCCCCATGGCCCCCAGGCTTTTTGAAAAAAAAAAAAGAAAAAAGAAAACCTGGTAATGATCCCTTAAGCGAGTTTTCTGTGACTCACCCAAGAGGTAGGGAAATTTTTGCCTCACTTTGAAAATCCAGCTTTTAAAGAGGCAGACGCTGTGAGACCACGCAGATGATCCGGGTTTCTTTTTCTTTCTTTTTTCATAGCACTGACTGGCTGTTCCTGGGGCCGATGGGCTATGTTTTTTTAAATTGCTTTTCACCTTCTGAGAAACAGGAAGCTCTATCTGGTCCTACAAGTTTTAATTTCCCCCAGCCCAGTGGTCGGTTTTTTTCAAATGCTAGCGCCACCTGCTGGCTAAGGGGGCTGAACTGCACTTTAAAAAAAAACAGCTTTTGACGTGGGAACTCTTGTCCCACATTTAAATCACGTGATGGGATGAAGAAGAAAAGCCGGAACTTCAGAAGATCAGGATCAAAACCCAGGTGTGACCATGGCCTTAATCCTTTAAAGCAATGCAAGATGGGAACATTTGCTCCTACTCAACATCCTCTTCTTTGAAACAGCAAAGCAATATAAAAACCTGCTGAACTTAATATGTTAAGTGCCAAAAGCAATAGACTGTTTTGATCATATAATATTTGTTATTTCCACACAGGATCTTTTCTGTAGAATGATTATACTTTGTTCAAAGTGTAGATTACAGCATATCCAAAGAATTGCACTGTTATGTTTCTTTGGTTGAATTCTCCCCCACCATTTTTCAGATATCATTTGTTGTGTATGTATGCATTTAAATTATGTCATGCATCTGCCCAGGTGCTGCAAATTTATTTTAGGTCAGCAAAGCAACTGAGGCTTTGCAAAGGTACTATTCCTTTAATTAAGTTTTACTTACTTTTATTGTACAGTATCTATTCCAGCAAGATACTGGTTTTCTCATGATTGTTGCTTTTTCTTTCTATGTATGCAAAGCAAAATATCACCATTTAACTACGAAGTATTGGGAAAATGGGAGGAAATGCATAGCTTCATCCCCAAACAGGTACAGAAGTTGGAAATAAAGGCAATTTAAAAGTCTTTCCATCACTATTCTCTTAATCACAACAGAGGAATAAAGCAGGGGGGACGTGCATGCAGAAGCCATTTAATTAATTGTGGAAAACATATTTTCTGAACAAGACTTAGCAGCAACTAAATTTGATAGTAGGATCTTGCCTACAAAGGAATGCCTTACTGGATAATGTAACAGCAGGCATTTTGTCAAGTGTCCTTGTTAATCCTGTTTTCTAGTGAGAAAGGAAGGAAAGAGCCTGCCAGCAAATAGAATCTTATGGCATGAAAACAATGCTTACAGCCTAAATATTTGGTATGCTAGTTTACTATTTCATTAAAGAAAGAAGTTAACTCTTCATGTTTCAGAAAACTGTATTACCATTATGCTCCCTCATGGTATCAATAAATGGGCACCCTTACCCTATGCAAATACAAAGCCCAGCAGGAAAGACGACTTACTGAACAAATGGCATTTTTCTTCTTCTCCCACAACCAGTTCCCTGCACTTTTCTTTTTAGCAATTACATGGTATCCCTAAATCCCTTGGAAGCATAAAGTGCACAGTTAAAATCTCAAAATCTTTCAAAAAATACTTTTCTTTCAAACTCTCCAGCATCGCTGATTTAAGCAGACTCAGTTCTTCACTCGTACTCTTAATTTGCACCAGGTTTTAAGTCTGGGCAATCGGATTTTAAATCTGGGAAAGAAAATAAATAATATTTCCTTCTACAGAAATCTGCACTGTTATTTATTTATTTATTTATTTATTTACTTACTTACTTACTTACTTACCCCCACTTCTATGCCACAATAAAATTTTCTCGTTTGTACAGTGCTAGAAGCATCCTTGTTGTCCTGTGGGAGGGGTTTCCTGTCATCGTCACTGTTGATTATCTCTTTACTTCAAAGCTCAGGAGAGGCAGAAACCACTGGAATAGCAGATTGCCCTGTCACTCCGTGAAGATTTAATTGCCTTAATGTCTTCATAAACAAAAGAGGGAAAATGAGACCTTGGGTCACATTGTATACTACTGCACATGCTATGGAATTCACAGAAGCAAGTGTGGCTAATTGGTGAGATTCTAGCCCTTGCCATGTGTTAGGAGCATCTCACATTGAGGTGCATCTCATTCTGCAGCAGTCACTGTACAGGAAGCAATTTGAATGGGATACTGGCCAATTTGTAGCATGGCAGAGACAGGTTAGTTGCCAGAAGGTATATAGGAAAGGACTGCATATTGGCTAATATGTTGAGAAAAGTGGCAGACTCCTCTTAATTGATAATTGTGTGCTATCAAAAAAAATTGTGACTTGCGCCTACACTTTTCAAGGTTTTCTAGGTAAAGAATATTCAGAATTGATTTGGCATTACCCAACAGTTGGATGAACAGCTCGGTGGTTTAGGTTGTCGGGCCAGAGATTTGGATTTGGATTTTGCACAGTGTCTCTTGCAAATAGAGCCAACCTGTGTAGCCTTGGGCACACTGCACCATCCTGGGGCACTGCCAGAAGAAGTGAATGGTAAAAAAAATTGAGTACTGTATTATCTGCCAGAAAAACTTGAGAAGGGTTGCCATAAATCAGAATTGACTTCATGGCACATTATTGTTATTATTCTGGGTGCATTTTGGGACTGCCGCTTGCCCAAGGCCACACTGTGGGTAACTGGACCAATCTCCAGCTCCACCGTCAGATGCCTAACTCACTGAGCTATCCAGCCAGCAGACTCCCCTTCCCTGACTTAAAAAAGATTGAGAATATACAGTATGTCCCTTGGATGGGATGCTGAAAGAAGCCTGGCTAAATGAGAAGAGCTCTGTACTGCCTTCTACAGCCAAAGTTGTGCTGTTAAAGTAAGGACCTCTAATATACAGTGAGCATTTTGGGAAAGACGATGCTTATTCTTATGAGCACCTCCACACACAGACTACTGTATTTCAAGACATCTAGAAAAATAAACTTCAGCCAAATTGTCAAAATTGAATTGTGAGAGCCGATCAATTTATTGTCTTAAATGTTTCCCTAAACATATTGAAACATATTACTGATTTAAAAAAAAAAATCTGCTCAAACAGCATCTAATTAGAGTTTAAGAAATTAGAACATCATTTGCCTAAAAGGTAAATAATTAAGCGACTATTTTATAAATGTATTTCCATTTGTAAGAACATAGTTTAAACAAGAACAAGCATGTACTAATTAATTATAAAGTAAAATATTATTGTTAACTCTTTGTAAAGCTTTATTATTAATCATTGGAAAAAATAGATTTCTCCATGAAGGCACAGCAGGATGTTAATTATTTTTTCTGTTTAATTTTTAACATTTTCACAAAGTGCTTAATTTTTAATCATCAGCTATGCTAGCCACATATTTCATCCTCACCATGTCTCCTAAGCAAGATAAATATGGTCAAATAAATCACAAGAGCATTCAAATAAAGCCATTTAAAATGATGCTTTCAAAAGTTAATGCTTACATATACTTTTGAAGTATTCATCATTCCATTTTTTAAAAAATGTATATAGACTCAGTAGCCCTGGAGGTGATTTAGTATAGCAAATAAGCAGGGCCATGGAGTCGGTAGATAAATGTTCCGACTCTGACTCCTAAGTTTTTTTGTACTTCTGACTCCGACTCTGACTCCCCTGTATTAATATGCAAATGTATTTTATACATTCCTTGAAGGAAAGAAAGGCAAAATACATGTCATTACCACAGGACTACTGGCCTTAGCTGAATGACAGCAGTTTTTCCAATGGTTTACAGTAGAGATCGGCACGACTCGGGAAAATGACGTTTTCGAGTTGTCGTGTGTCGGAGGCAGTCCGTTTCGGCTTGTTTCCGTTTTTCGCGAAATTTTGCAAAAATTAGTCGGTTCATTTTTTCGTTTTTTCGTTGTCGTTAGTACTGGTTTGGGGGGGGTAGCGGGCTCCTGGAGGGAGCTGCAGGAGTCAGCCAGAGCCACAAGTGACAGGCTGGCAGACTCTTTGCACCCGCTGTGTCTCACGTACTTGCATGTAGTGCAATGCAAGTAGATCTGGCTTAGGGTTAAGACCGGTTAGCGCAAGGGCTAGGGTTAGGCTAGTTACGGGTGAGGTTAGGGTGAGTATTGGGGTGCATCTGGGTGCCTCTCTGACCCACTTAGAAGGACAGTGTACTGGCGTATGGGTTAGGCTTAGGCTTCGGGTTTGGGCTACGATTAGTGGGCTGTTTATGCCCGATTGGCACATCCCAGAAGTCTCTGTGGTCAACCTGGCCAAGTGGCCATGCGATTGGTGGAAAATTTGCATGGTCCATTCCCATGGGAGAGCCCATCATTGCGAATGTGCAGGTGTAAAAAAATAAAATAAAATAAAATAAAATCAACGGAGACTTTTTTTTGCAAGAAAAACCCACTGCTGCTACTGTAAAAATTCAAGCATTTAAAATAGCTAATTTTCGCATGTTTCTGTGGTGCTTTGGTGGGGTTTTGGGCAACGATTTCAAAAACAATATTGCGGTCGCCATTTTGGATCCCCCGCACTGCATGGCAAATGGATGCTCCCTCCCAGCCTGGTACAGTCAGCAAAACCTGGCCATGCGATTGGTGGAATGGCTCCAAAACTTTGCATGGTCCACTCCCATGGGCGAGCCCATCATTGCGAATGTGCAGGTGTAATAAAATAAAAAATAAAATAAAATAAAATAAAATCAACGGAGACTTTTTTTTTTGCAAGAAAACCCCACTGCTGCTACTGTAAAAATTCAAGCATTTAAAATAGCTAATTTTCGCATGTTTCTGTGGTGCTTTGGTGGGGTTTTGGGCAACGATTTAAAAAAAAATTGCGGTCGCCATTTTGGATCCCCCGCACTGCATGGCAAATGGATGCGCCCTCCCAGCCTGGTACAGTCAGCAAAACCTGGCCATGCGATTGGTGGAATGGCTCCAAAACTTTGCATGGTCCACTCCCATGGGCGAGCCCATCATTGCGAATGCGCAGGTGTAAAAAAAATAAAATAAAATAAAATCAACGGAGACTTTTTTTTGCAAGAAAAACCCACTGCTGCTACTGTAAAAATTCAAGCATTTAAAATAGCTAATTTTCGCATGTTTCTGTGGTGCTTTGGTGGGGTTTTGGGCAACGATTTCAAAAACAATATTGCGGTCGCCATTTTGGATCCCCCGCACTGCATGGCAAATGGATGCGCCCTCCCAGCCTGGTACCAGCGGCGCAGCAGTAGCAATAGCCAAGGAGAGGGGGATGGGGAACCCCCCCCCCAAAATAAAACACCCTTCTGGCCTGGTAGGTGCCCTCAGACAGTTTTCGCCTACTTTTAGGGCTGGGAATCGGGTTTTTTTTTAACTTTTAAAAACTTTTTTTCTGTGCCGCTTGGCATTGCGCGATCGCCGCGATGCAAGTAACGAGCACGACAAATCAGACCAAATTGTTCGTTCGTCGGTTCGAGCTCGAAGTCTGGCGGAGTAATTCCCGTTACCGTTTCCGTAGAGTAACGGATACGAGTAACGGAAACGGAAATGGGAATACCGCTAAGTCGTGCCCATCTCTAGTTTACAGCTTCAGTCTTGAACTATTGACCCTCCATTCCCTTCACTTATACAAGTGTCTCTAGTCCTGCAAAAAACATATTTACTTAATTCCTTATCAGTGAGAGGCTAGGTTACTCATGGGCACTGCATAACAGCAGAACACAATACTATGGAAAGTATAAGTATTGCCACTACTAATTGTGCGTTGCATGCCATATAGTGAAGCACATGAAAAGCATGCTTCTTCACAGTCACTTAACGTATTCGTTTTGTGGTTACGTGAGGCACTGCATGCATTGGTCTTTATTCTTACAGTAGAGAAGTCATTAATTATAACTTTTTGTGAATTGGGACATTTAAACTTGCTTTTTCTTTCCAATCTAAATTTAGTCGGAGTCGGAGTCAGAGTCGGTGCATTATTTGCCGATTCCGACTCTGACTCCAGGTACCCAAAATTGACTCCGACTCCGACTCCACAGCCCTGCAAATAAGTGTGCTCAGCAGTTTTAATGTTAAAATAATCTCACTCTTTTTTTTCTATCTCATTTCAATGGGACTTACCCCAGGTAAACTGGAATAGAATGGCAGCTGGGCACAGTAGTTTTAGCCCCATCCAATAGTTGTCAGAGAGGGGGCAGAAAGTAAAACAGATCCTTTTCTCCTGTTGCAGAGATGGATTCCAGGTTCCTTCATTTCCTCCAAAGGAGAATTAGTTGGATCCTTAGGTGAAGCCAGTCTGGAGATGTTGTAACTAATTCCCATTTCTCCACTGACTTCAGTGAGGGACACTGAAGGTTAAAATAAAACCACTAAAAACCCTGCCAAAACTGCTCTCTTTCACCTATATACACACACAACACCCATCCTGACTATCAGGGCTTTAAAAGTGATAAAATGTCTGCTACTTCATGCCTACTTACAATTGTTATACAAAGTTGTAATTTGTATTACAAGTGCACCCTTTATTTTATACTTTGTTCTTAAGTATATTTAATATTTTTCTTGTCCTTAAAGTGTGTTCTGCTTATATACCGCCCCATACCACTACAAGTAGTCTCTGGGCGGTTTACAATTTTTTAATTACACTTAAGGGTTTTTATGCAAGGCAACAATAGGGTACTCAAGGCATTTTATGGTGCATGAGTGGTAGATTTCTCGAAATGAATGTATGGATTTGATAAAGTAATTCATGAATCAGAAACAAAAACAGTGGATAGACTATTGACTTGGGCTCAGTGCCATCAGTATTCAAGATTTCTTCCTTGATTAAAACTATACATAACTCGTATGTTGCTAAATTTGTTGATGCCCTTATAAGTGACTAGATTTTCATAGACACAGACTTGAAGGTAAGGGTTGAACAGCTTTTTCTCATTGTAGGAAGTGATCCGTCTTTTCTAGACACTGCATTGTTTGACTCATATCCTGCTTATTATATCCAACTATGAATTGGCCAGTGTGCTCAAAAGCTAATGAGACCGTTCAAGTGAAAAGAACTGACTGCTTATTTCTAGGCTTAAAAGCTTTTTTTTTAAACAGGGTTCTGCATCTTAATAAAAATGAAAACAAGGTAGATCTTCCAACATTATAACTATAGTGCAAATACAAAATGCACTAGAAGGTGCATTTTATATTTGGACTATAGTTGCATTACTTCAGAGATCTAAGTATTTGAGATTGGAATAAGTGCTATATTTTTATTTTGCTATCATTTCTTGATAAAGAGGTTTCAGAAGGGCATCAGCCTATTATTTTAATTACAGTAGGACTGCCATATCCGCGGGGGATCGGTTCCGGAATCCCCCATAGATAGTGAAATCCATGGATAAGAGCAAATGCTCTTATCCAAGAATAATGGTGGCAGAATGGGTGCTGGGTTGAAAGCTTTTGCCTCCAATACCTCCAAATGGGAAGGAGGGAAGAAAGTTTTTTCCCCTTTCTCCTTGCCACTTGGCAGCAGTTATTTAAAGCTAAAACTCCATCCCCTCAAGCAATGTAGCCACAGGAAGTTATCAGAAGCTCCACCCCCTCAGCCATGTGTTCACCATGTGCTCACTCTATTGTTCTCCAAAATCTCATCTTTTTGTGCTGCCTCTGGAAGGAAAGAACTTGGAGGGAACAGCCTAGTACTGCCTCTTCTCCAAGCCTAGTTTACTGACATTCAGAAATACTGCCAGTTCTAAGGCAGAATTAAGGCTGCTGCATGTGGCAGAAGGTCCACAAAGCTAAGAAGTGGGAAGCAAAAGCTATAGATATTGACAGGTTTTATGATCATGAATAATGTTCACTGTCAAAAAATGTCATTGTTTACAGATTATCTCTCCATGCACTCCCACTGTGGCTTGACCTTTCAGGCCCAGTTCCAGATAGGGAGGATGGATTGTCTGGGAATAGTAACGAGGTCCTACCTCGTACCTCCGTGGGAAGTATCTAAGTCGCCTTTATTCCTGGCTGTTTATTGATTATATCAGTAAGCAGCAGGGTGAATTTAGCAGGGAGATAGGTTCTTCCTGCACTGTCCATGATAATATTGATTCAAGGATATGATTAAAGGTTACCTAAATGGAGCACACCTCTGCATTTAAATGTATTGTTAATACTGTACATTATTGTGTTGTTCAAATACTTTCTTTCAAAGAATACCACTAAATGTAAGAGACATCGTCTACTGCACAGGAGTCTCTCTCATGGATGAAGATGTGTGGGAGTTCATCTGGATGAAATTTCACTCTACTGCAGCAGTATCAGAGAAGAAAATATTGCTAGAAGCTTTAACTTGTAGTGATGACAGAAATTTGTTAAACAGGTATGCCAGTTTAGTTGATATTTTATTGGCAGCCACATTATGTTTCATTACGTTTCAAATATAAATCGTAGAAATGTCTTACAAGGATAGCATTTCTTCAAACTACATTTCAGTTGCTCTTAAAAATGATTGTGAATAACATTTACATTTGGAATAAGCATGATCTCAGAGTAGCATTTAAATTGAAGCCTAAAATCAAACAATTTTTCCACAGAGCACATATGTAAACGGAGAGGATCCCAGGTTCAATTTCAGGTATCTGAAGACAGGCAAGGGAAACACTCTTGCTGCCAATTAATCCAGACAATATTGGGGAAGGCTATACATGGGTCTGCAGCAGTATATGATGTAATTTTGTTTTCATTTTCAACATCTAGTTTGTTTTCTGTACTTGATAAAACATAACAGAAGGCTGTATAAGGAGTTTAATGACTATGCAGTATCAGATCCCTCTAGTCTTTATTGGAAGTCCAAAGGTGTCAAATAGCACGATACTGAAATATTTATGTTAGTAAAAAAAAAAAAAAAACTAAACACTTTCCCTCCCTTCTCCCATTATTCAAGGCTTCTTAACCTGTCTCTCAATTCAGAAGTTGTCCTGGATCAGGATGCAATTGATGTCATTATCCACGTAGCTAGAAATCCACATGGAAGAGATCTTGCTTGGAAGTTTTTTAGAGAAAAATGGAAAATATTGAATACAAGGTAAGGATAAGCAGGTTTGTTCAGTGTAGGCCTGCATAGTTCATTTCTATTGCATATTCTGTCCACTTTCTCTTATTTCCTAGGAATGGCCAAGATCCAGTAGCAGAAGAACTGAATTTTCTTTGCTTCCCATTGCAGCTCTCTATAATGACTCAAACAAGTAGTCAGTCAGTCAGTCAGTCAGTCAGTCAATCAGTCAATCAATCAATCAATCAATCAATCAATCCCTAATGTGGAGGGGTTTCCATTTTTCTGAAATGTATTTTTCAATTGCAGAGGATGGGAGTGAAAGGAAATTATTTCTGAGAAATGTGGTGGGATCCAGGTCAAGATATTGAATTATGTTTAGGATTAATTACGTCTTTCATAAGCATGCCTATCACATCATTATTATTTTTTGCTAGTGTACTATACTGTGTAATGTACGTAATATGCCACAATACTCACAGATAAACCATTATAATATACAGGGGTTTGGATCTAACTCCCTACAGTTTCCCTCATTATCATCCCATCATTTTCCCTCTGGCAAAGTACTGACTACTGAGAGCTGAATCATGGGGGGAAATAAGTGGGCAGTAGACCTCAATATATGAGCAAAATATATTTGTGGTTTAGATATTTCTGCAAACAGTAGTAGTCTAATATAGTCTAATAAGCCTATGAAACATTGAGGGGAGGCAAGTAATGGACCAGTACAAACAGTACAAAGCACAGGAGTGTAACCACAAATGGGGAATTATATTTTGACAGGAGTTAAAATACATTAGAGTTTTCATCATTGAAATGAATGTACATAGTGGGTGGATTCAGATTTGGACATGTGCTACTGAATAAGTAGTAGCAAACTATCCTGCCCAATGTCTGTGAAGATTCTCAGTCCTACAGGTGAGGTTATCTGGGAGTGGAGTCATGGCAAATGGGCTTCTTTTCTTGTGGGATTGAAGCGTTTCACTACTCATCCAAGAAGCTACTTGGATGAGTAGCGAAACATTTCAACGTCACAAGAAAAGTCCAGTTGCCATGACGCAGCTCCTGCTACCCTGTCCAATCTTCTAACAATCCTTCTAGGTTTTTTTTTTAAATGCTTGGGCGTCAAGTACCCTTCTGAATGGAATGAGCTCTGGTGTGGGAATGGGGAAGGCTATCCTTAAACTTGGTACAAGCATCTTCTGTGATCAGTGCTCTTCTGCCCATGGAAGGTACCACCTGGATCCAATTCATTCTATATTTAAACTATGAAAAGTTTTTAAAAGATTTATTAGAAACATAGAGTAGATTTTTTTTTACCAGGGACCACTAAGGCCAATTAATTAACAATTCAGCTTTGGGATGATTGTCAGGTATGATTTGCAAAAGCTATAGCTAGCCACAGTAGGATGAAACCAGTGGATATTTCATTTCACTTCATTTCATTTCATTTATTGGACTTTTATACCACCCATCTGGCAGCGAGGCCACTCTAATAAAAAGAACAGAAGCATATGGATTCATCTCCTTGCTTGCAAAGAAGCGGGGAGGAGAGGAAGGAGCTTCTAAGCTGAACTTTTGCAGTGTCTTCTCAGTACTCCAAAGAGAGTAATTTGAATTACTCTTCAAATCACTGAAATTACTTTAAATTCAAAGAATTACATTTGATTTCTGCATTTGAATTGCAAATGATTACATTTGGAGAGTACTGTAATCTGAAATTAGCTACTCATTTGAGTTTGTCAATATCAGAGTGCTTTATTTTAATTTTTAAAAGTTGTGAACTGTCCACTTCAATCTTACAATAATCAACCAAATGAAATTTCATTATTTGCTGACATGGTTACCATTTTATAGTTTGCTTTTTTTGTTTGAAAAACCAAAACAACTGCCCATTCTGAATGTTATTGTAATAACCAGAGGATCTGAATCAGATGATTTCCATCCCAAAATTTATAGGCCTACACTTAAGAAATCCCAGAATTTATAAACTACACTTAAGAAACTTCTACTTGTTAACAATAGTAAGAAAAAAGTTCTTTGTTGTCAATCATCAAAGATATCACTAACTGTATTCCATATTTGTGTTCCCAACTTGCTGTTACAGATATGGAGAAGCATTATTTATGAATTCAAAACTTATCAGTGGAGTTACAGAATTCCTTAATACAGAAAGTGAACTAAATGAGGTAAATATTATGCTGGTTCATTTCTTTCGGATATTTTACAAGATTTGATAGCTAAAAGCAACAAGGTTACACACGTTACCCTGCAATGTTGCACATCTGCATTAGTAGGTATTTTCCAATGACATTTTTCGAGAATGGATACACAACAGGTGTAGCACATGTTTGTGCCATTTTAAAGGTTTGGGGTTCCTCTGCTCCTCTTGGTACCACAGGTTATTGGAAACAGAGTTATTTGGTTAATGTGCATTTTTCTAGTAGAATTGCTAGTATTTTTGGAATCCAGAAGTCCCAGAAATTGACAGGAAGACACATGAGGCCTCACATAGCACTTTTCTCATACAAGAAAAAGGCAATCCTGTAGATAGATAGATAGATAGATAGATAGATAGATAGATAGATAGATAGATAGATAGATAGATAGATAGATAGATAGATAGATAGATGAGTCAAAATTCAACCCACTGAGTTCAGTGGGAACATGCTGTATTCTATAGTAAGTACATTTAACAGAGTGAATCTGGATATGATTACAACAACTAAGAATAGTTGCTTCTCCTGATGGTACTTGTAGCGGTGTCAAGCAGCCTCTCAGACTTGTGCATAAATACCCAGCCATTTACAGTACAGAATTAAATATGTTCCTCGAGCCTAATTGAACACATCTTTTATAAGAGTTGATAAACTAAGGCACTTCAGAGAAGAGTCTGGGTGTTTTAGTTTAATGTAGCTTCTAAAAGCTACATTAGGAGTGTTTCCAATTTTCCCTATTTAGTTGCCTATGTAGGAGTAAAACTTGATAAGAGCCCAGCTGTCTGCAACATAAAGCAGCTGAGCTACAGGAGAGATGGAGGAAGTGATGTTAATAGAATCAGGCACTGGCATGTCAATATCTTCCAGCACAATTTGATGCAGTCTGTTGCCTTACTGCCTCTTCTAAAATAAATCTCTGTGCAAAGTATGATCAGAATCACTCCGGCTTTGTCTTCTTTGCAGGACCTGTTCACATGCTTTGGGAGAACATACTGTATTCTGTCCAATCCAAACTAATACATTAATTTATTCTTTCCAGCTAAAGAACTTTATAAAGACCCACGAAGAGGGATCTGCCGCCTCATTCTCCCGAGCTGTGGAAACAGTCGAAACCAACGTCCAGTGGCAAATACTTTATAAAGAAGAATTATTTCAGTGGCTGAGAAGATCCCTGGAACACTAATCAATGTTTCTAGCAAAAAACTAAGTACCAGATTGTGCAAGACAAGAAGCACAATATGAAACTCCAGGAACCTTTCACTGGAAAGTCAGTGAAGACCAGTTCATGCTGGGGGGGGGGGAAAAATGATACAGAGATATTATATTTTTGCACCAGTCTCCTCAGAGTTGGGGAGAGGGAAAAAAAACTCTCACAAAGAGAAATAAGGTCATGAATGCTTACAAAACCCCCAGTGTACCATAGCCAAATGTGATATTAAGTGGTGCATGTAAATGTTAATGTCAGTTTTTTTGTGGGGTGGGGTGGGGTTTGCAGAATATTTGTGCATGGTTATATGATTCCTGACTGTATTCCAGCATGCTTACCTAAGGTGTCCACGTTTTTTTATGTGAATTTCCATTACATCAAAAATGGGCATTATGCAAAAAGCACAAAGATTATCTATGACAATCAGTGTTTCAACAGCAAGGTAGACAAGAAGGAGGTAAAGGATGCATCTAAGTAACATATAATGTGGTGTCCCCTTCCCTGCTGCAGGGCAGTTACATCAGTGCTTGATTGTTTCTGAGTCACTTTGGGATGCTGTCATTCTGAGCTGCAAATGATGGTATAAATTACAGTGTGTATGTTCCCCCTTTAAAATCAGGGACAGGCATGCAACACAGACAGAATACTGTCATACCTTTTTGTCATTTTGAAACTTGATTTTATTTGCTGCTGATCAGCTAATAACAAATCTAGCTCTTTGATCCTACATTTATTTAATTTGACAGCAGATTTGTGTATTTCCTTACATCCACATATCGTTCTTTTGAGTTGCTACTGCTCAGCAGAAGGTATGCAGTAGTTACTACTGAAATAGCACTGTACGTAGTTACGCAACTGTTGATGTGTGATATGAAGAAACAAAAACCAGATTGACAGTGTACAAAAGACAAAACAATCAACTAGAAGACCTTAGGTAGAGATTTCATTGTGAATAATACTTAGTATTCACTTTTCCATCATTGTGTCAGCGTTAATCCTGTTGCTTTATAAACAGGTGTCTGATTAACATCAAAGGGGATGACATTTGGAGAGATTGTTACAGACATGCTAACTAATCTATGTTTACTTTAAAATAATGTGTTGTATACATTCTAGTTCCTTTATTCATGTAGAGGGTCTTCTGAAGCTTTCCAAAGGCTGTGCTTCTGAACATCCTTGCTAGAAAGTAAGTCCAAACAAATATGGTTGGATCTAATTTATGAATAAGCATGCATAGGATTACACTGCACGCCTTTAATTATTTTTCTTCTGGAATTTCTTCAGAGACCTAAAATGGAACTCAATAGAATTCAGCCCACCTCATCAAATTTCATACAACACACTTCCTTCTCATAAGAACCAATGTGGTTCCTTCCTCTTGTTAATGAGTATCCATTTTAGGAACTAGTGTGTTTAGAAAATAGAGGGGTTCTTCACCACAAAATGGCAATGTAGCCCCTCCTTTTGCTGAGACCATGGGCTGCCTATGGAAAATAGCAAACTGCTGATCACATCCCATGGATTAAAAGTGGTTTCTACCTTCCATTACTTTTAGCTGCTTATGATATCAGTTTCCTATCTCCCAACATGGATTTTAAAGGTTACTGCCCTAAGTGGAACAAAATAGTTTATCTTCTAGTTCAGCAAGATGCGCCTGGCTCCATCCCTTGTAGCCTTCAAGAAATTGTTGAAAACTTGGCTTTTTAAAGGTTATGGCAATTGCTAATGTTCGTTCTGGGCTCCCTGTGATTTGTTTGTTTTTTGTTAGGACTTGTGCCTCTTGCCAGACTCTTATCCTTTCCCCACCCCCTTTTGTTGTGTACTAATTGATTTGAATTGTAGTGGTTTTAATTGTCTATATTGTTCTGTTTGTAAACCCCCAGAGTTCCCTTAGGGAAAAATTGGTGCAGTATATAAACTTAAAAATAAAAAAATAAATTTGAACAATAGCATGGGTCAGAACACATCACGGTAAGAGCAGCTAACACATTTTTCACATTGTACATGAATCAGAAATTAGAAGTCAGAACCCAGGCTTTGGAGTTTGGCAGTGCTGCTCACCAGGTAATTGCCAGGAGAGAGTGGGAAAGAGAGAAAATAGAAGTTGTTTACAGAGGGCTAAAGAAGGAGTCAATAGCCTTTTATGAGGATACTTCAAAATGACAGAGGAGGTTGGTGCTGGTTGTTACTTTCACCTGTAAGATGGTAAGTTAACAAATGCCTCTGTTTCCAACTATCTAAGGTACTATCTGGCAAGAAATCTGGATTCACTATTGCAGATAATGCAAAATATATAGGCATTTAATGTGATAAACCATTAACTCCGTTCAAACTACTGGTAACAGATCGGAACATGAATAGGGGAAATAGGCAGGTTTTTCCCCTCCTAAATCAGATCATATATATTAATTACAATATGTTAACACATGGCTTCAGTTAATTGGCTTATGTAGTGCCAACAAATGTGACAGTTTTAAGATGTCATGGGCCTCTTTGTTCAACAGGATGGTAGAGGAGACCTAGTGGTCCATTTGGTTTTTCTAAGTATTGTTATAGCATTTTCTAGTAGATACTGGCTCAAACTATCCACCATGATTTTATCCACCTGTATTTATTAAATTCAAAGTACCAGGAACTGTACTAATACCAGGTTTCCACTACTCATCTGTGCACTTAGTTAATGTATTAATATTATGATACATTTCACCCCAAAGGTGTCTGGACCAGATGTGGGAAAATGTGATCTTCCAGATGATTGGACTGCAGTCAGTTTTGGCCTACATAGCTATCAATGAGGAATTTGCAGTTCAAATCAGTGAGGAATTTGCATTTCAACAATACTTGAAGAGCCATAAATCCCTTGTCCTTGTCCTGCACAGCCAACACTTCTAATAACAGTGAGGTGTTGTACTGACAGATCTTACTAGCTATCCTGCTTTGAAGAATTTTCAAATAATCATACGGCTCCAGTAACCACAACACGTAGAGTTGCCCTTAGTGCAAGAATAATACTTTGTGCACCTGATTCATCACCAGGGGTCCTAATAAGGTGCACAGACCTAGGTTATTGTTACATATACAGTACAGCAGAGTTGGGAAGCCCAACTCTGAAAACTTTTCCCCCACCACCGCTCCCAATAAATTGCTCTTTAATACTCCAGAGAACCTCATTTAAAACCAAGTCAATGGCATGTCCCACCC
Organism: Phrynocephalus guinanensis; assembly: GCA_037367245.1. NCBI lineage: Eukaryota > Metazoa > Chordata > Lepidosauria > Squamata > Agamidae > Phrynocephalus > Phrynocephalus guinanensis. The sequence goes on from CM074740.1 coordinate 53,750,550, forward strand.
ATAAACCATGAGCTCCTTTCTGTACAGAGCTCCACACAGACATTGTCCCAGTACATGCCCCAGATATACAGCGACATAAGTTACTTTCTTGCAGAGTACACTGAGTTGAGGTGCTCCAGAACAGTAGAGGAAGGGACTCTAAAGTCTTTAGATTCCTAGATTAGCAGTCTGATGGAGCAGAGGCAACATCCTGAGGAATAGGCACATTTAATAATGGTTGAGCTAGAAAGATATATGGACCAATTCTCTAGTGCTCACTATGTAATGACAGAGAATTTTTCCTATGGCAGAGAGAACTCTTCATCATTTCAGACCTATTCATCCACTATTAATCAATAAACCTGGCCTTAGTGAGAAACACTGTATTGATTAAAACAGGGCTGATTTTTCTAATGCATTTGAAGCGAGTTATTTTAAAGTTTTTCCTTCCAAATTACCCAATTGTTTTAGAGCTCTCTGTGGTATCATGATTATTCTTATACCAAATTTTTCATTTGGTGTGGATAGAATAATTACTTACCAAGAATAAGACAACTGTACATAGGTCCAAATCTGAGCCTTTCATTAACCAAGTAAATATAGTGGTACCTTGAATAAAGGAATTAATTTGCTCCAAATGAAATTCTGTTAAGCAAATTTTCCTTTATACAAACTTGCCATAGGAATGCATTGAAAAAAGAGTAATCCCTAATTGCAACCATTTTATGTTGTATGGATTTGCCCCATAGCAATTCTGTTAAGCAAATTTCCCCTATCTCCGGAATATTTTATGTTGTACAGATTTTATGTTATACGAACTGTTTGTTATAAAAGGTCCACTGTATATGTAAAAAAAATACTTTTTTATAATCTCTAGAAGTTAGAAAATATGGATTCCCCTTCATTAATCTGGGCTAAATATAGTTTTCAATGAATTGATTATGCCATACATGTTGAATTGTATCCTTAAGACTCTTCTATACGACATAGCCACGCAAAGGAACCATTTCTGCCACAGAGCAGAAGGAAAACACCATAATACAATGCTCTTTGGTGCATTCACACTGGGTTTCTATAGTGCCTTGAATTGCTGCACTTTAAAGCACTCAAATGAGAGAACTCTTCATTTTTAAAGAGCCGGTGCCCACTTGAGAATGAAAAATATCTTCCTCATTTGGTCACAGAAGTCTTCCTTAGAGAACTAGACAGTCCAAGCAGCTGACAGTTGCTTGTGAGCACTCTTGTCTTCATGACCCTAAAACATTCTGATCCTTTCAAGTGTAGCATTACATGGAGCTCATTTCCCATTCCCACTAATGGAAATGACCAGGCAGTTTTCAAAAATCACATTATTTTTAAAATCTTACTGGTTTTTCCACTGTAGTTTGTGATGCTAAAAGTACCCTAATGTGAAGGATTCTATCAACCTCTGCTTTTTCAAGTCAGAATGATAAATCAACTATTGGCTATTATTTATTCAAATTTATTTGAAGTGATAATGTTAACTCAGTTGAAGGTCTGATCAGAAGATCAGTTTTCGTTGAAAATTAGCATGCCATTTTGTACCAGGAACAAGTCTGTAGAATGGAATATTCAAAACTCTTAAGGATCAAGGATACGTAGAGGCCTAGAGTACCTAAATCTTCCTGATGACGATTATGAAGCATTGCCTTTGCTCATCCTCACACCCATCTTATCATTGAGCAAATTGAAGCACAGTATTCAGATTCAGTTTACAATTAAATTAAGCAGGCTACACATCATTACTCCCACCCCACCCCACCCACTGTGTACTCAGTTTGCTGAGTTTAGAAGGATGGAAGGCTGAGTCACCCTTGAGCCAGGTGCCTGACCCTACGGAGAGCAAATTCAGGTTGTGGACAGAATCTTGACGGCAGTACTGCAGTTTAACTACTCTGCCACCAGAGTATTCTGGCCACACACACAACTTCCCTCCTATATCCATCCTATATATATGTATATATTTGTAAAGAAAAAAAGCTAATGAAGCAACATGTAATTACACTTTTTGTCATTACATGGGGATCTGTTTTCTGTTTTAGAGAAGCCAATATGCTTCACCGTATCCTGACACCTTATGCTCTCTTCCCAGGTGCTATGCAAGCAGCAGTAGCAATGTGGAACAAGAACGAAGCACAGTTTCAGAAATTTACAGCCCCTAGCAACACAGAATTCTAAAGTATCTGTAGATAAATGGTACTAACACTTAGGGAGGGTAGTTCTTTTTGTTGAACATTTCAGTCACTTTGTAGTTTAAAATTAGCATATGTTTCCATCTACTCCCAAACCTCTTTTTTTTTTTTGGCTGCAGACCTCATGCTCCAGTGCAATGTGCATACGTATGCATTTATAGAGATGGGTTATTGTTGGTTTTGCATAAAATGTACAGGTCATTAAAAAAAACCTAGAGGTTTTTACCCAGGTTTGAGCTGCACCTGTGTACATCAGTTAATGGGCTGTGTGCACATAGAATCATAGAATAATTTCTCTGGAAAGGATCTGTAGGGCCATCAAGTCCCTGCTCAGTGCAGGGATCCAAGAGGTCCTCCCACTGAAGCAGTAGGAAGGGCCAAAGTGCACACAAAACCTCTCTGTATCCACTGAACTCAGTCCACCTCAAGAATCCTTGGAAGGGATCATTTGTGAAACAAAAAAGAAGAGTGTAGTGAAACATAAATACTCAATATATAAACAAAGGTGTCCAGATTCATTGTGTTTATGGAAGAACATGAAGGCATTAGCTGATTTTTTAAAAGACCAAGCTGAACAAGAGTTCATTTCATGCATCCAGTCTCTGCAGAGTTTGGAACGCAGCCACTGAAAATATAATTTTGGTTGTTTAAGCATTGCTCCTGTGGTCTGGTTTTTGACTTAGGATTTTGCCCTGTAAGGGTCCTCCCATCAGTGGGCATCACTGATAATATACTTGTGCTGCCAGTTTATCTTTGAAGGTTCCAATTCAGCAGATCATACTGAAATCTTTCCTTCTTCAGAAAAGCACATCAATTATATTCACTCTCAACACTGCAAAAGATAGTGCACACACAGAACAAAAACTTGGTGTGAAATACAAGTCCTGCTGGCAGCTTGCATTTAAATCCAGTGTGGAGTTCAGTAAAGCAAGGTGTGGTGCTTTTGTTACCTCCACATAGCACTTAGAGCACTCTCCAAGCTGTTTACGATTTAATTATTCAGGCTTTATATTGTTCCCCCTAGCAAACTGGCTACTCTGTTTACCAACCCCAGATAAATGGAAAACCGAGTCAATCCGGAGATGGCTACCTGAGCCTAGGCTGAACTCAAGTCATAGAGTACTATGAGGGCTCCGCGCCGTGAATACGGCCCGCGGGGCCCCTTTGCCCTCCCCGTCTGGACAGGCGTGCGCAGCCTGCGCACTTTGCGTGCGGCTGTGCTGGAGGCGTGCCTATATTAGGCGCAGGCGCGCTCCTTCTCCGGGCAGCCTTCGTTTTGAACAGGGAACCCCGGCCCACCCTCCCTAGAGCTTTGGATGGTGATGCTTTGCTGGTCGCTTCGGGGCCGGATGGGAATTTTTGACTGCCAATCTGATTGGCCGTGATTGACAGTGTTTTTTTGCCCATCCCACCATCCTCTAAGCCTTTAAAACGTGCATTATTAGGTATACCACCAATCCTTAACCGGTCACAATAGGCGGGTAGCGCATGCATTAACATCAGGTTAGGTAGGTCCCTCCTCGTGATGGCACCCGTAAGGTGCAGGGCAGCCCTAAAGAAATTAAGTAACACAGAAAGAGCAGTTAGGCTCCAATAAATAATCCCAGCCAAGATAGAAAGGGCTGCCAATTCACGACATACTGGGTACAAGGATGCCCTGCATAGGGTGGGGTATCCCATCCTCGGCATCATCTGATATACCCAGTTAACTTATCCCGAGGAGGAGGGACCGGAATTTATAACACCCCTAACTGCTCGCGCTACGGCAGGCCCTCTCTTTGGCCCAGTTAACAATAAGGTTTGATTTCTTAAAGTTTGATTTCTCGAAGTTTGAATAAATTGTGGCCCATATTTAACCCAAGAAGTGAGCTGTGTCGCCTCTTTATTCCGACGTGGGTGGGCAATGGTATAACCACTCCACCATGAGTCTTCTCAGTAGCTTAATATTTGGAAGCTGAATTCTGATCCTTAAGAAATCTTCTCACTGTTTATGTGCCCAAAAGCATATCTGTTTTTATGGTTTGTAGTATAAAAACATTGTCTCTCAGAACCAAGTTACAGTGGTACCTTGTATAAAGGAATTAATTTGTTCCGAATGGAAATTATGTTAAGCAAATTTTGCTTTATACAAATTCCCATAGGAATGCATTGAAAACAGAGTGATCCCATTTTTATGTTGTATGGATTCTCCCCATAGGCTATTATGTTAAGCAAATTTCCCCTATCTCCAGAATTTTTTATGTTGTACAAATTTTATGTTATTCAAGCTGTTTGTTATACAAGGGTCCACTGTATTTTTAAAATTCTTTGTTGCTTTGTTGCATTTACCTTCTTTATCATCCTGGGGATAAGAATGGATACATTTAGAGAAAACATTGCTGAAAAGTAAACCATCAATAAGCAATTTAAAGCATTGACCAAATAAAATATGAGTTTGTATTACCATTTACAGCAAATATTTTTGTATGATATGCTTTTAAATCTGTCCCATAAATAATGACCTACTATGTATTCAACATGAAGTTTTTACTCCATTCTAGCCATTCTAACTAATCTAAATGGATTTCTTTTCTAAATGAAAAACTTTATCTTCTGTATTTTAAGCAGAACCAGTTTGGATTTTGTCTCTGATAATAAAATTTTGTACAGTAATGTATAATTAATCACTGTATTAATTTCCTGACATGTTAAGACCAGAACAAGATGAATCAACCCCTCCACCCTGATTGTTTTTTTTTTTTTTTGCAACTTATAATTCTATAAAAGATGCCTCCAACTTGCCTTTTAGTAAGCACCTCTAAAATTTCTCAGTACCGTCATAAGCAGTTTCAGTACAGTACTGGAGACTAGGAATAAGAAAAAAAAAGACCTGAGATAAAGAGATGTGCAGTTCGGAAAGAACCAAATGGATTTTACCACCCAGTGAAGCCGAAGGACTCTGAAGATCTTATAAAAATATGCCCCCTCAGAATGTGTCTTAAAATGTTTAAGTCCCTTTACTCATATATGAAACATATGAAACATATATGTTTCTCTTTAAATTGAATTATATCCTGTTAGAGTTATATTCACAGGGGTACAATGAGGCAATTGGTATGTAATCAAATAAATGAATCTATGTGTGGTAGCATGAGGTTGTATGAATACATTAAGCTACTTGATACTAAGCCCATTGTTTGTCTCCTTGCTCCAGTAGAACCAAGCCTATCATGATTATGACAGTTTTCTAAACTCTTGGATTAATTTTTCCATAACTGAAGTTCCATATATGACATAATTTAGATTGCACACATTCATGGACATTCTCCATCTTTTTGACAATGGCCTGTTTGGATCTCAAACAAATAAGAGAAAGTACTTTTTCACCCAGAGGATCACTGGTTTCTGGAACTCCCTGCCAGAGGAAGTGGTGACAGATGTCAGCCTTGACAGCTTTAAGAAAGGATTAGACAAGTTCATGGAGAACAAGGGTATCAATGGCTATCATTATGGATGTCTAAGGACAACCTCTGGGTTGGAGAGATAGGCAGGATATCTCTCAATGCCATTTGCGGGAAATCATAAGCAGGTGAAGACATCTGCTTGGGAATACCCTGAAGCAAATGGTGAGCCACTGTGTGAGACAGAATGCTGGACTGGATCGGCTGTGGCCTGTTCCAGCAATGCTGTTCTTATGTTCTTATGTTTCTCCTTCTCTGCCTTTTAAGCTTGCAGGATTTGTTTCTTAACTTTCTTTACCAACCATAACACATGACAAAACAAATGTGCCTTATTGGGTAATAACATCGGATTAAAGTTACAGTACAAAAGGGTATGTCACTGTGTTCACATGTTAATAAGGAGTATTGATCTGGGACCGGAATTTATTTCCCCTTTGGTAAAGCTTCTGCTATAACAAATGGTTTTAACAGGAGATGTTTTCTTATTTATTTATTGGACTTTGAGAATTTCCTTTCTGAACCACAAAAACACAGATACATTAGTGTTAGGGAGGAAAGGAAAGTCTGTTTAATGAGCAACTTAAAGTTAAGCCATTGTATAACTAACAACAGAAACAGTCAACATCAACAGTGAAATCCCAAATTCATGGTAGAAAGCAGAATCACCCACTCAAAGAAAGAATTGCTGCTTAAGAAAGTCTCTAAAACAAACATTCCCTACTTCATTTGGTTGTTTATTTATCTCATTTATAGGCCACCTTTCTCTCAATGAAGGCACTCGAGGTGTCTCACAGTGTTAATAAACATGTAATGTACTTTAATTAGTGTAATTGTGCAATTGATTTTAAAAACGTAATGTATTATGTGTTAAATTATACTTGTATTATGTTAAAATAAGTAAGATTTAAAGCATCATGTATTACACATTAAAATCAGTTAAACAATAATACTAATTAAAATACATTAAATGACTATAAACAGTAATTATTACTGCTGTTGTGCCAATTAAAGTTTTCCTTGCATCAGATGTTTTCCACTGAAAGCTAATACTACTGGAGTGGCAGTAGGAAACCACAATGCTTGCCCCATTATTGCTACTATACATTGTCCATTGGGATTTCAGAAGATGGCAGGATTGGGATGTAGAACTAAAACTTCATTTCAGTTAGGGAAAAATAATATGGAAACCTGTCATTGACCATATTCGTGGCTCTAGCGAAAGATCATTTGGAGATTGACATCATGACATCTGGAACATGTTAGCTCTGAAGCTTTATTCTTATTTGTGGAAATGAACTTTGTATATTGAGATATTCTCTATAAAATCAGAAGTAACAATGCTATCTCAGAGCCACTGCTGAGAGCAAGAGCTGAGATGCAAAGGGAAAACTAACATCCTTATTTCAAATTTTGATGACAGCAAATTTTGGATTTGAATGCAAGAAAGCAATTCCTTCTGCCTGCAATGTCCAGGATACTGACAGCACTGGATCCAAGCCAAAATGTTTAATAGAGTAATTAAACACAAATTAATTGTAAGTCCTCATTAACATGTCAGAGCAGCTTTACTAATTAACCATTGGTGTGGAATAAATATTCCCATTTATGTTTGGTTCCTATATCTAGAAATATATGCCTTCATCTTTTGCTTATGTAAATAATGCTAATACATACTGGTTGAAATCATGTTGCTTCGTATAGTAAGCTGAAACTGGAGTGTCCCCATTGAATGCATGGAATGTATGGTGGACTTGGCTCACTGAATCATCACTGGGGATCCCCATTGGATTCAGTTGGCTTTTTCTAGTTGTGCCACTTACTATGCTAAGCAATATAGTTTCAGTTGTTCTCAGGAAAGTCATGGGTTCGATCCAGTGGTAGTGATCCTGCTAGTCAGCTGTTGTGCTCAAGGAACTCTCTTTGTTGATCAGTGCAAGGTGGCTTGCTATTGCCCGATATATATCAGCATTAGAGATGGGCACGACTTAGCGGTATTCCCGTTTCCGTTTCCGTTACTCGTTTCCGTTACTCTACGGAAACGGTAACGGGAATCACTGCCCCAGACTTCGAGCTCGAACCGACGACGAAGAACATTTGGCTGATTTGTCGTGCTCGTTACTTGCATCGCGCAATGCCAAGCGGCACAGAAAAAAAAGTTTTTAAAAGTTAAAAAAAACCCCGATTCCTTTCCCTAAAAGTAGGCGAAAACTGTCTGAGGGCACCTACCAGGCCAGAAGGGTGTTTTATTTGGGGGGGGGGGGGTTCCCCGCCCCCCTCTCCTTGGCTATTGCTACTGCTGCGCTGCTGGTACCAGGCTGGGAGAGCGCATCCATTTGCCATGCAGTGCGGGGGATCCAAAATGGCGACCGCAATATATTTTTTGAAATCGTTGCCCAAAACCCCCCAAAAGCACCACAGAAACATGCGAAAAATTAGCTATTTTAAATGCTTGAATTTTTACAGTAGCAGCAGTGGGTTTTTCTTGCAAAAAAAGTCTCCGTTGATTTTATTTTATTTTATTTTATTTTATTTTTTTACACCTGCGCATTCGCAATGATGGGCTCGCCCATGGGAGTGGACCATGCAAAGTTTTGGAGCCATTCCACCAATCGCATGGCCAGGTTTTGCCGACTGTACCAGGCTGGGAGGGCGCATCCATTTGCCATGCGGTGGGGGGGGGGGATCCAAAATGGCGACCGCAATATTTTTTTTTGAAATTGTTGCCCAAAACCCCACCAAAGCACCACAGAAACATGCGAAAATTAGCTATTTTAAATGCTTGAATTTTTACAGTAGCAGCAGTGGGTTTTTCTTGCAAAAAAAAAGTCTCCGTTGATTTTATTTTATTTTATTTTATTTTTTTTTTTTTACACCTGCACATTTGCAATGATGGGCTCTCCCATGGGAGTAGACCATGCAAATTTTCCACCAATCGCATAGCCGCTTGGCCAGGTTGACCACAGAGACTTCTGGGATGTGCCAATCGGGCATAAACAGCCCACTAATCATAGCCCAAACCCGAACCCTAAGCCTAACCCATACGCCAGTACACTGTCCTTCTAAGTGGGTCAGAGAGGCACCCAGATGCACCCCAATACCCACCGTAACCTCACCCGTAACTAGCCTAACCCTAGCCGTTGCGCTAAGCCGTCTTAACCCTAAGCCAGATCTACTTGCATTGCACTACATGCAAGTACGTGAGACACAGCGGGTGCAAAAAGTCTGCCAGTCCGTCACTTGTGGCTCTGGCTGACTCCTGCAGCTCCCTCCAGGAGCCCGCTACCCCCTCCCCAAACCAGTACTAATGACAATGAAAAAACGAAAAAACGAACTGACTAATTTTTGCAAATTTTCGCGAAAAACGGAAACGAGCCGAAACGGAACCGGCCCGACTAACGACAACTCGAAAAAAAATTTTTTCAAGTCGTGCCCATCTCTAATCAGCATATCAGGTTCTGTAGCCAGAACATCCCAAGATAGTGCAAGGAAAGACTGAAATCGTGGGAAGTCAGTGCAGATTATGCACTGGTAGCTAATCAACCAGCTCTATATTTTTTCTTTTTTTCATTTTGAATTGCTAAATGGCATTGATTTACAGTATTATTATTATTATTATTATTATTATTATTATTATTATTATTATTATTATTATTATTATTATTATTATTATTATTATTTTATTTAATAATAATAATAATAATAATAATAATAATAATAATAATAATAATAATAATAATAATAATAATAATGTCATGTTGGTTTTTATTAATTAGTCTGTTTATTTACTATTTTAGGTTGTTTAATGTGTTTTCTTGTATTTTGCTTATGTTTGTAAGCTGCCCAGAGTAGCTTTTCACTAGTTGGTTGTGGTATATAAATCAAATAATGAATGAACGAATGAATGAATGAATAGGAATATGAACCCATGATGTAATTTGAGATGTTCATATATAACATATCCTCTGGAGCAGTCTTCTCCTAACCTGGCACACTCCAGACAACTCTCACCACACATGAGATAAGAACTGCATTGGTGGAACCAACAGTCTGTTTTAGTATAAGGCAACTTCCTAAGAGCTGCTTTGGATCCAAGACCATGTTGATATCAAGAGAAGAACTTAAATACATCAAATTTTGTGTCTGACTGTGGACAAGCAAGGATGGGCTGTGCAATGATATTGCACAGCTGTTTTTCAATACATTTGATTTACCCGAAAGGGTAACACTAAAATACACATTCAACTTCCAGTAATGTCTCCATTCTTTTGAAATACTTTGGTAAACTGCCTAGAGGATTACAAAACTGCCTCTAGCTAGCTAATTGCAAAAGTGTGTATGGGGCGTGCCAGAAATATATGGGTTTTAACCCCCTATATGGCTGGCGTGTTCAATACATACTTTGCAATTAGAACCCTCTTTACAGTTGAATAATTCGACCCTCTGCAACCCAAACCTATCCAAATTTGGGGGGCTTACAGGGAAGACTGTGATATTGGTGCCAATACATGGCTATAACCCAAGTACATAATGTTTTTTTCTGTTTACATACTTGAAAATATGGATCACAGCCATGTATTGGCACCAAAATTGCTTTGGGCTCTCCCCTGTCAACCCCTGAAATTTGGCGCAGTTTGGATTTCAGTGGGCTGTGTTATTAAGCTCCAATGGGGGTCCACCTGGGAGAAAATTCTAATTGAGTTGGAAAGCCACTAATTCCTTGCCTGCAGGGGAGGTTATTATCGGCTTCCAACTCAGAAATGATTTTTTCTAGGGGGACCCGATTTGGAACTTAATAACTCAGCCCCCTGAACCCCAAACCTTTCCACATTTCAGGGGCTTATAGGGAAGAGCTTGAGGGAGCTCCCCTGCAACCTTGGTTCCTCTAGGATGAACTTTTTTTGTTCCTAGAAGAAAAATAGTGTTTCGTTTTGTTTTATAATAAAATGCATCCTACCATTTCGTTATGTAATGAAACGACAAAACAGCATTTTGTTTTTCATTTCCTGCCCATCTCTAGTTTCTTGTTTTTGCTGCAACACATACTCCTCTGTAAGCTTCAAGTTAATCACATTCAGTAGACTTTTGTTCTACCTAGCATACGGTTGCTAATTTCACCTGTTCCCTAGAACCTTTCATCACTTCTTTTTCATTGTTTCTGAACACATCTGTGGAGATTCTCAGTCATCCAGGTGAGGTTAACTGGGAACTGGGTCATAGCAACTGGGATCAAAGTGTTTCACTACATATCCAACTAGCCTCCTCAGTCTGACTGAAGCGGCTGCATGGATGAGTAGCAAAATGTTTTAATCCCACAAGAAGAGAAAGTCCAGTTGCCATAGCTCACTCAACTCCTGAATATGATCTGGTGCAAGGCATTTCCTTTTTTCACCATCTGACATCCAATCTTTTTGGAACTAGAGTCAACAAAAACTGAACCTGTGATCTCCTGTATGTATTGCTTTGGATTTTCATAACAATAAAATGTATCTCTGCCACTGATATGAGACTTTTGAATACATGATTAAGGTCAATCAATCAACATGAGGGTGCTTGACAATAAAGGAATTCGGGACACAGAAACCAAATTGATACCTTTTATTTGCAATGTTGATTTTCCTATGTAAAAAGAATGTTGCAATTTAAACCATATCCTTATAGAAAAATATCTCTTATTACTTATCATAATCTTGGCCCTGATGCGGATGGGGAAGAAGAGGAAGATAAGTGGAGAGTAGTATGATACTTTAAAAGAATGTATGTTATTCTATTTCATTTCATACAACCTTCCAGTAATGAGCATATGTTACAGTACAATTATTTGTTACATTTTGATTTCAACAAGAAAGCTACCAAATGGCTGTAATAAGAGCAAAGAATCATGGAATCATAGAATCATAGTATCATAGAGTTGGAAGAGACCTCAAGGGCCATGTAGTCCAACCCCCTGCCCTGCAGCAACCCCCAACAAAGGATGCCTGACAGATGGCCATCCAGCCTTTGCTTAAAAACTTCCAAAGGAGGAGACTCCACCACCCTCCATGACAGCATATTTGGTTGCTGAACAGCTCTGTCATGAAATTCTTCCTAATCTTTAAATGGAATCTCTTTTCCTGAAGTTTGAGACCATTGCCCTGTGTCCTGGTTTCTGAAGCCATGGAAAATAAACCAGTCCCTTCTTCAATGTGGCATCCTTTCAAATATTTAAACATAGCTATCATACCCCCTCTCAGTCTTCTTTTTGAAAGGCTAAACATTCCTAGCTCCCTAAGCTGCTCCTTGTAAGACATTTCTTCCAGATCCTCAATCATCCTGGTCTCCCCCCTCTGGACCCATTCAAGATTGTCAACATTTTAAATTGAGGTGCACAGAACTGGACACAGTACTCCAGATGGGGTCTGAACAGAGAAAAATAGAGTGGTACTATCACTTCCCTTGATCTAGACATGATGCTTCTGTTGATGCAACCAAGAATCGTGTTGGCTGTCTTGGCTGCCACGTCACACTGCTGACTCATGTTCAATTTGTGGTCCACCAAGATTCCCAGATCCATTTCACAGGTACTATTCTCCAGCCAAGTGATTCCCATCCTATATCTGTGCAATTCATTCTTTTTACCTAGTTGCACCACCCAACTTTTCCCTCTGTTAAACTCCATTCCGTTAGCTTTGGTCCAGCACTCTAATCTGTCAAGGTCCTTTTGGATTTTCATCCTGTCCTCTAGGGAATTAGCAACCCCAACCAATTTGGTATCATCTGCAAATTTGATCAGCCTACTCTCTATTCCTTCCTCCAAGTCATTAATAAATATATTAAATAGCACTGGACCCTGGACAGAACCCTGGGGCACCCCACTGGTCACGTCTCTCTAAACTGAAGATAAACCATTAATGATCACCCTTTGGGTGCAATCAGTCAACCAATTACAAATCCATCTAACAGTGACACTACCTATCCCACATTTACCTAGCTTCTTTGCAAGTATACCATGGAGAACCTTACTGAAGACCTTACTGAAATCTAGATAAGCAATATTCACAGTGTTCCCCTCATCCACCAGGCCTGTAATTCAATTAAAGAAAAAGATCAAATTGGTCTGGCATGACTTGGTTTTAAGAAATCTGTGTTGACTTCTCTTAATGACAGCATTGCTAGTTAAATAATTACAGACTGCCTGCTTAATAATTTGTTCTAGGATATTGCCAGAAATTGAAGCCAAGCTGACTGAGCAGTAATTATTTGGGTCCTCTCCCCCCCTTTTTGAAGATAGGGACAATATTCGCCCTCCTCCAATCTGTGGGGACTTCCCCTGTTCTCCAGGACTTGTCAAATATTATTGCCAATGGTTCTGAAATTACTTCTGCCAGTTCTTTTAATATTCTTGGGTGTAATTCATCTGGCCCAGGAGACTTAGATTCATTTAATGTTTCCAGGTGCTCCTGTATTACCTCTCTTCCTATTCTATGTTGCAATTCCCATCCTGCCTCATCTACTCTTTGTGCTGAGGGAACTGTTTTTTCCTTTTTGGAGAAAACTGAGGCAAAAAAGATGTTGAGTAGTTCTGCCTTTTCCTTGTCTCCTGTTAATAATTGGTTATCATCGCCACACAGAGAGCCTATTCCTTTAAAAGTGGAGGAATTAACCAGCATAATATAAGCAAGCGTGATTGTGCTCAGATGGAAGATTTTTGATTTTTGAGCTGATTGCATGAGTTCAATTTGTTACCAATAATAAAAATAGAACAATAGAGGTTTTATCAGCTTCTGTAGTTTAACTCACTTTGGATTACCTTATTTCCTATCGCATTCTGTTCCAACTATACACAATGCTACAGATAAGATTATTGAAAGCTGATTTCAGAGAGGTAGCTCTCTAGCTTGTTCCACCAAAAGCAAATGCAAAGGTTTATGGCATCTTTAAGATGAAGCTTTGAATCAAGCAGGTAGGCCAATTCAATCAACGAGATTCATATATAAGTTGATTCATCTTTTATCAATTGATTCAGGGCATTTATACACGACCCCTAAGCTCCGCCGCAAATGGCTGCAAGCTCCGGACCTTAAAAATGTTTACCCACCAACTCCGGAGTTTGCAGACAATTAATTGCGACCCCGCCCACTTTAGCGCGACCCAGCACACTTTTCTTGTACCTGCTTTTTGATGGTGAAAAATATTTGATGCGGAGAGTGCCTGAGCTCTCCTCGCTTCTTTCTGTTGTTTTTCTTTTGCCTCCACTCCTTAAAGAGGAACCGGGAAGTAAATGGAGGTCGGAGCAACCTCCACCGGGACCGGAGGTAAGAATGCATTCTTTTGTCTCTGTCTAAGGCTTTTTTCCCCTCCTTCCCCTCACGCAGACAGAACAAAGAAGTGCGGAGCGGGTGGGGACGGAGGAACAGCAACGAACCCTCAAGATCTCTGGTCCGAATTTAAGGGACCAGTGGATCTTAGGGGTCGTGTAAAAAGGCCCTCAGTTGCAGAAATCCAGTAGTAAGTCACATATAGAGTAGGTCCATTGAATGAACAGCATTTATCAAGGAGTCAGAATTTCCACTGTCTGAAAAGGCCTATTCTAGGTGTGATTTAGCACTGAATCCCAAGGAAGTTAAGTCTTCTCTAACTGGAACTAGCAGTTGGATCTAGGCCCAATACATTTATTTCAGTGCAAATGCCTTATGGACTTCTTCAACTTTAAAAATGTTGAAAGCACTTTAACAATTAACAAAACCTGGGTTAAATACGGAGTATTAGCCAAAATATTTTCTTTCACTATCAAGTTTTCTGAGCAGTGCCTGTGTCTTTCAAAAGAGGTTCCATAATTATATTCCACAGCATTGTGAAGACTAGAACTGCAAACATGAAGTTTACAAGATTACTCATCACAATAACATCAGGGAGATTGCACAGTGAGATCATGTGAATGCATGCCTGGATAAGAATAACGTTGCATGTCATGCTGTTCTTTGTACTTTCTGTATAGCTGAACTTCCTAGTGAGCTGGTACATGGATTTTCCTTTGAGGTTTACACTGAAAATTGCACTTTCCACATCATGAGCAAATTCATAATAACAGCTTGCAGAAGTGGCTACTATGACATTCAGTGATTTGGGATTAAGGCTGTCTTTGCAAATGACAGTGTGTAAGAAGTGCAAGTGATTCAAGAAGTGTCTGAGCCAAGCAGCAACATTTGGTTTGTGTGACTGTGGTCTATGATGAAGAAAAACAGAAACACAGAAATGTAGAGAGATCAGCTTAGCCTCATCATCTCCCATTCCTACCTCTTTGGGTTTTTTCCCACACAAACTAGTATTTGGCATGATAAAATCACTTTAGAAGTAATTAAAGGAGAAAACCGTTATCTTTGCATTTGTAGTTACAGTCAGAACAATACAAAAAAGGAAAATGGAACCTCTACCACATGAATGAGACTTCCATGCCTGTTACTTGGTCAGAGAAGGAAGGCAGTCAACTGCAAAGACAGTGGAAACAAGCAAACAAACAGAAAGAGGAACTACAGGCTCTCTGACTGATAGCTTCTCTACAAGGACATTCCCTGACCACAATTCCTTTGACATCAAAGACATTTATTTATTTACCAAAAAAAAGTCACCCTACTACCAGGTTGTCTCTGGGCAGCAATGTGGAAGACATTTAGCTTGCTTCCACATTGTGTTATGCTTAAGGAGGTTCACAAACTAAAACAAAGCAAAACACACCAGCCTAAATCCAGTGTGGCATGGATCCGCCTCCCTTCTTCCACAAGAGTTTCCAGACTGCACAGAAGTCATGATGGGCTACTCAGAGGATGTGTTTCTTGATGCTGCACATGAAAGCCATTTTGTATGTCAGCTAACAAAAAATGGCAGCACTAGACTCACATTTTATAGTTTGGGAAACATTTCATATTAAAGAAAATTGACAGTAGCAACAACTTTTTCTCAACTCAAATTCACTGAAAATTAACCACAAGGCCCTTCTGACAACCCATTTTCAAGGAGCAGAAAGGGACTAGCTTTTCACCAGGGTCCCAAGTAGAGATGGGCACGAAACAAAAAAATTGCATTTCGGTTTTTCATTTGTCATTGAGAAGTCTGTTTTGGTTCATTTCCGTTTGTCACAAATTTTTGGAAAAATTTTGTTACCGTTTTTCATTTTTTCGTTTGTCATTTCTACCCACTTTTTGCGTGATTTTTAAAGCATTTCCATGCGCAGGCATCCCCCAACGCCCCAGACCAGAGGGAAAACACTAAAAAAAATGGATGCTGGCAGAGACACAGTATAGACTAGGTACGCAGGGAGGCTGCAAAGGCAGCGGCGGGCTTTGCCCAGGGTGCAAGGCAGCCGCAGAGTGACTGCACTGCGGGGCAGGGGAGGGTACTCACCGAGGGGTACGCAGCATGCACACACACAGGGTGGCTGCAGGACTGAAGCTAGAGTCGCAGAGACAGCAATCCCACCCTAACTCCCACCAGAGACTGCAAGGAGGACGGGGGCTGCCAGAGCTTTTGATGCCCTCTGTGGCTGCCAGATCAGCTCACCCAGTCTGTAACCTGGGCATGCTATTGGTTGAACATGATCCCATCACATGGCTTGCCTCCATTTTGTGGCTGGTGCGACATCCATTTTAAAGGGAAAAGAAAAATATATTGCAATGGGAGAAGACAAAAACAAACATTTTAAGGACCCCAACCCCCTGGTAGGTAATAATTTCAAATAATTATCACATTATTGCTGCGTTTTTACGGATGTCCAGGGCGTTTTTTAACATTTAAAACAGCTCATTTCATTGCGCATCGCCATTAACAGAAACGAAACGTAACGACCACAATTTTCATGGTTCTGTTCGTTTCGTTGCATTTTCATCATAATTTTCGTTTGTCATTTTGTTACGTAATGGAACGACTAACGAATAATGGAAACAAAAAATGTTCGTTCCATGCCCATCTCTAGTCCCAAATGCTGAGCCAAAATGCAACACCTTCAGCCCAGGGCAAACCACCTCCAGGTAGCCTCTAGATAACAGCAGGAGAGGCAAGATGAGGAGACTCATCCCTGGAAAAAGGACCCTTTGTTCAAGGGTATTATGTTTAATAACATCACAAATATCTTCAAAACAAAATGGAAGTGCTCTCATGGTGCAGTGGTTAAATGGATGTACTGCAGCTAAACTCTGCTCACAAATTTTGTAAATACAGTAGCACCTGTGTTTACAAATTTAATACATTCTGGGTGCATGCTTGTAAGTAGAGCAGCATTTTCCCCTAGGGATGCATTGAACATCAATTAATCCATTACAGAGGAAACGGATTTCAATGCATTCCTATGGGAAGGTTGAGCATGCATACACCTGCCTTCCACCTGTTCGAGCTGTGGCAGCAAGCACCCGTCCCAACTCAGGATGGGCAGTTTGGAAGGAAGGTGCAATAGTCACTTTCACCTCCTTCTTGGTTGCTTTGATCTCTTTTACAGAGATCAAACGAACCAAGGAGGAGGAGGAGGCGGTGATACAGCTGACTTTGACTGATCAGACTTTGATATGTTGGACCTGTCAAAGTCTGCTGTCATTGGTAGGTAGGGGAAAACCTATCTAATATTTGTAAGGTGGCAGTTTAAGAAGCCAAAGGTTTGCTACTTGTAAGTCGAATTGCTTGTAAGTAGAAGTACCAGTGTAAATAAATAAATAAACTTGGGGTTCACTTGCAGGCTTAAGGTTCACTCAGTCATTCATCCTTCCAAGGTCATTACAAGTACCTAGATGTTTAGGGAAGCAATGTGCATCCTCAGGGCCTCATTGTGAGTGGGGTGACATATGGGGCATATGACCCAGTTGCTGTGATAGGGGGATGCCATAATGACAAAATATTTTTTGTGCTCTGCACTATTCCACACACCCAGGAATCCATGTTTGCCCAAGGTGACATGGACCCTAGTTGTAGGCCTGTGTATCCCTCATGATTAACTTGTAAACTACCCAGATTTAAGCATTTATCTTTTTACTCACAGAAATCCTCTAAGGTGGTAGGTAAGGCAGGTGGAAAATAAGTAAGTAAGTAAGTAAGTAAGTAAGTAAGTAAGTAAGTAAGTAAGTAAGTAAGTAAGTAAAATTGTCTTAATATGTTGTTCAGTTAACTGGTATTATGTTATTAGTTTATGCTGTGCTTATTTTGTTATTGGGTTGTTTTTGTTGTAAGCCACCCGGAGTGGTCATGTGGCCAGATGGGTGGGGTATAAAATAAATAAATAAATAAATAAATAAATAAATAAATAAATAAATAAATGTCAACTATACAAACTAAGTTTTTGTTACACAAGGAATGTCTTAAAACACCAGCATCACCTCAGCATGGTAAGTGTCATGCTGCAGAATGTTTTGCTACATTGCATGTTAAACCACTAGAGCAAATACTTGCCATAGCAGTCTGAGTCAGGACTTTGCCATGTGCAGTCTCAGAGTTTTTAGTTTGGCTGTGTTTTGCTTGCCACAGTCCAAAAGCTGCATTTTACATTCAGGCTGCTTGTGTCATATTAAAATAAATGAACTGCTAAGAAAATCTCCTGCTTGAACTAAGCCTACTTCCTATCAATCATGCAAATAAAAATTAGTAGTTCTAGCTTCCCCTGTGCTCCAGTCCACTGCCCCTTCGGTACATATCCATGTGTGACAAGAAAATACATTTTAATGTATTCAAATCAGTCATTATTTAGTCTGGTAAAAAGGTGATGAGCAAAGTTATTTGGGTGAAGGATGCTAGCAGCTGTTAGTTAGTTAAGAAGAAATGAAATGATCCTTTCTCCTTGTTTTTCCTATTCTTATTTTTGCTATTGGCCATATGCTGAACTTCATTGTAGAGATGGGCACCTTACAAAAATGACATCCTGTTTTGTCATTTTGTAAGCTTTCAAAATGTTACGAAACGAAACGAAACAGGAAACTATGTTTCATTATGAAACCAAATGCTTCTTTTTCCCTATGAAAATGAAATGTTTCATTACTCTGTAAAATGGCTCCCTTGTTAAAAAAAAAAAACCTACCAACCACATTTGGTGCCTCTAGGAGCCAGGGGAGCCATTTTATAGAGTAACAAATTGTTTCACTATTGTTTCATTTCATTACATTTTTTAAATAAAAAATCATTTAAAAATGAAACAAAACGAACCGCTAGTAGAAACAAAACAAAACAAAACTTTTTTCCATTTTGTGCCCATCCCTACTTCATTGTTTATCAAACATATTTAAACTAGTTCTGCCCACTTGTGTTTGTTCTCTTGTTTCATTGTTGTTTCATTGCTTGATTACATTCATTTTGCTTGATTGAATTTATTTTGCATTTGTTGCTGTTGTTGTTGGCCTTATTTGTTTATACACAGCCTTCATGGGCATTTTGCTTCAAGTGTGTAGGATATAATAAAATGTAGTTAATACTGTATGTGGCTGAAATCCTGTTGCTAGTGGAGCATATCATACTACAGAAGGCCCTTTCAATCAATGAAGACTTGATGAATCAATTCCTCTTCAAATTCAATGGATTCAATGGGCCTACTCTAGTTGTGACTTAGCAGGCTAAGCAGCAGGATTTCAGTGATTGTCACATAAAATGTCTCAATAGCCTAAATGCTGCTAGCAGAACTTTCTCTGTTCCACTCCAGAGCCCTTAGAACAATCTAGAAATTGACTATAAAGCAGTTTCCAGCTCTGCAGAGAAGTGTTTTTAAGCATATGGGAGTCAGAGGCAGGAATGGAAATTCTCTCGCTCCCACAGTTCAATGGACAGATCGTATTCAGCTGTCTTTCACTAGCTTTGCTATGTGCTATCAACTTTGGAATCAACTTATAGTAGAGATGGGCACGACTTAGCGGTATTCCCGTTTCCGTTTCCGTTACTCGTATCCGTTACTCTACGGAAACGGTAACAGGAATTACTCCGCCAGAATTCGAGCTCGAACCGACGAACGAACAATTTGGTCTGATTTGTCGTGCTCGTTACTTGCATCGCGGCGATCGCGCAATGCCAAGCGGCACAGAAAAAAAGTTTTTAAAAGTTTAAAAAAAAACGATTCCCGGCCCTAAAAGTAGGCAAAAACTATCTGAGGGCACCTACCAGGCCAGAAGGGTGTTTTATTTGGGGGGGGGGGGTTCCCCGCCCCCCTCTCCTTGGCTATTGCTACTGCTGCGCTGCTGGTACCAGGCTGGGAGGGCGCATCCATTTGCCATGCAGTGCGGGGGATCCAAAATGGCGACCACAATTTTTTTTTTGAAATCATTGCCCAAAACCCCACCAAAGCACCACAGAAACATGCGAAAATTAGCTATTTTAAATGCTTGAATTTTTACAGTAGCAGCAGTGGGTTTTTCTTGCAAAAAAAAAGTCTCCGTTGATTTTATTTTATTTTATTTTATTTTATTTTATTTTATTTTATTTTATTTTATTTTTTTACACCTGCACATTCGCAATGATGGGCTCGCCCATGGGAGTGGACCATGCAAATTTTCCACCAATCGCATGGCCACTTGGCCAGGTTGACCACAGAGACTTCTGGGATGTGCCAATCGGGCATAAACAGACCACTAATCGTAGCCCAAACCCGAACCCTAAGCCTAAGCCTAACCCATATGCCAGTACACTGTCCTTCTAAGTGGGTCAGAGAGGCACCCAGAGGTGCACCCTAATACTCACCCTAACCTCACCCGTAACTAGCCTAACCCTAGCCCTTGCGCTAACCCATCTTAACCCTAAGCCAGATCTACTTGCATTGCACTACATGCAAGTACGTGAGACACAGCGAGTGCAAAGAGTCTGCCAGTCCATCACTTGTGGCTCTGGCTGACTCCTGCAGCTCCCTCCAGGAGCCCGCTTACCCCCCCAAACCAGTACTAACGACAACGAAAAAACAAAAAAACGAATCGACTAATTTTTGCGAAATTTCGCGAAAAACGGAAACGAGCCGAAACGGACTGCCTCCGACACACGACAACTCGAAAACGTCATTTTCCCTAGTCGTGCCCATCTCTAACTTATAGCCACCCTAATGAGGCTTTCAAGGTAAGTTTGATATTTAAGGAGTGGTTTTACCAGCTCCGCTCCCCCCAGCAATCTTCTTTGATAGAATCCTGTTCTTCAGAGTTCTAGTCCATCACTTGGTCCACTACACCACACTAGGTTAATCATTAAAAAGGTTATCAAAAAGAGTAATGCAGTATTTTTAAATTACTGGGGAAGGGGAGCCCTCCCTCAAGTTATGTGCCTGTGATTAATTGGCTGTAATTTCCAATGACCTCTGCTTTTAAGGGATCACTGCAGCTTCACCAAGAACCAGAGAGGTGCAGTGTCTAGAGTGGTGAACAAAGACCCAGAGACTTGGATTCAGATCTTTACTCCGGCTATGGAAGCTCACTGGATGGTATCAATGTTAAACCACTTCATGAATGGCACATACACTTCAACAATACCATTAGGGTTACCTTACATCAGAAACAATTTGATGGCATGGAACTAAATACAGTAGTTTAAATGGTTATGATGACCTTTTCATTGCATTAGCCATCCCATTTGCCAAATATCAAATTAGTCATCCCCTATGGAGTTTCCATAGACAAACAGGGTTTAGAACCCATGTCTCAAATTCAGATCTGACATCTTCATTACACCCTGCTATAAATTGTTTACCTTTTGCACGTAAGAAAGGGGTAATCAATTTCTTTATACCTTTTGCTTAACCTCGAATACTGGCCATAATATTTTGAAGGGAACAACCTCCCTCCCCACACCACCCAAGACAAAATACAGTAAAATTGTGGTATTAATATCAAGCACTTAGTTTTAATATCCATGGTATTTCACTTGTATACAGCTGCTGTGCACACTAATAGGATGCAAAATGTTGTTATGGATTTTAAGCCACTAAGTAATTTGTCTGGTCTATAACAAAATAATAGTTCAGTGCTTGCTTCTTGCATATATTATCCTCACAGCTTCTGTTGGCCATAGATAAATGAAGGTGGAGGAGAGCCGAGAAAACCAGTTAACTGCACTTCACAAGTGTGTGTTTGCATGTGCATGCGTGCGTGCGTGCGTGCTGTGGTGATTAAAAGATAACAGGGAACTGTTGTTTCAGACTCCTCTTCATTCCACTTTCACTATTTCCCCACTGGATGAAAGTATGGAAATAATCACATCTTCCATTTTTGAAGGCACCCAAGTGAATTTGAAATGGCAGGGATTTAATTAATACACACTATATATTCCTCTATATGAACAGACAAAAAAGACTGTGATAAAATAAATATAAAGTGCTAGCATTCCAGAGATTAGCATTTATATAACAAAAGAGCTGTAACAGAGAAGCTGGAGATCTACAGAAACTGTAAAAACAGCATAAAACCATGGAGAGTAAGTGCATTATGAACTAATAATGCTGGCTAATACCAAAGTAGATATGTCAAATCCTTCATTAAATGACAAGAGGCAAAACAAAAGCACTGTGGACAGCACAATGAAGGCGTCAACTTCATTGTGGACAGCACAATGAAGGTGTCAACCAGTGTGCCACAGCAGTGAAAAAAGCAAGCTCAATGCTAGGGATCATTAGGAAGGGTGTAGAAAATAAGTCAGCAAGTGTCATTTTGACTCTTTATAAATCTATGGTGAGGTCCCATCTGGAGTACTGGGCACAGTTCTGGTCACCACACCCCAGAAGGATATTATGGAAGTGGAAAAAGTGCAGAGGAGGGCAAGCAGAATGATTAGGGGACTGAAACACCTTCCTTAACATCTGAGGCTGCAACATCTGGGCCTCTTCATTCTTGAATGATGGCGCCTAAAAGGTGACCTGATTGAAGTTTATAAAATCATACATGGTGTGGACAAAGTAGATAAGGAAAAACTGTTTCGCTATCACACAACATTAGAACTAGAGAGAATCCATGAAACTTTTGGGTGCTACATCTCAAACAAATAAGAGAAAGTACTTTTTCACCCACAGGATCACTGGTCTCTGGAACGCCCTGCCAGAAGCAGTAGTGACAGCTGTCAGCCTTGACAGCTTTAAGAAAGGATTAGACAAGTTCATGGAGAACAAGGTTATCAGTGGCTATCATTATGGATGCCTAAGGACAACCTCTGGGTTGGAGAGATAGGCAGGATATCTCTCAATGCCATTTGTGGGGAATCATAAGCAGTAGAGATGGGCACGAAATGACAAAATGGTGTTTTGTTTTGTTTTTGTTTTGCTTGTTATTGTTTCATTTTGTTTAGCTGGCCTGTAGGCCGGGACGGCACATTTTTTATTTTTTATCTGTTTTACACTGGCCCGTGGGCCAGGTCGGTGCATTGTTTTTTTCTTTTATCTTGTGCCGACCAGCTGACCTGCAGGCTGGGTAAGCGCGGGTTTTAATTTTTTAAATTTCTTTCTTTCTTTTATATTGCATTGACCAGCTGGCCCGCGGGCTGGGTCGGTGCATTATTTTATTTTATTTTATTTTATTTTATTTTATTTTATTATTTTATTTTTAAACTTGCTCTGACTTGCTGGCCCACGGGTTGGGTTAGTGTGTTATTTTATTTATTTTCTTAATTTCATTTATCTTGCACTGACCAGCAGGCCCACGGGCCGGGTCAGCACATTTTTATTTGCTTGTTTTTTATTTCTTTTATCTTGTACTGACCAGTTGGCCTGCAGGCCAGGTTGGTGCATTTTTTTAAAAAAAAAAATATTTCTTTTATCCCCCACTGGGGTGCCCAGTCAGATGGGGGAAAGGGTATTTAAAACTTTTCCCCCCACCAAAGCCCCATGCTACAGCTGATCGGTGGTGGCTTCTGAGGGGAAAAAGTCAGCGGCTTCCCCACCTGGGTGCGTTGGGGGGGAAACCACTGGCTTTTCCCCATAGGAATGCATTGCTTCAATGCATTCCTATGAGAAAACAAAAAATGAAGCAAATGTTTTTCTTTGATGGGTCTGTTCGTTATTCGTTTCATTCTGTAATGAAATGAATAACGAATAATGAAATAAAAAATCATTTCGTGCCCATCTCTAATAAGCAGGTGATGATACCTTTTTGGGAATACCCTGAAGCAAATGGTGAGCAACTGTATGAGACAGAATGCTGGACTGGATGGGCTGCAGCCTGTTCCAGCAAGGCTGATCTTATGTTCTTAAACAATGAATGAATAAATAAGAAAACACCTTGTTTTGTCACCTTAATTACTTGAGTCCTTCTTGGGCGTGAGCCTGGCTATGGAGACCTGAAAGATAAAGCATATAAAAGGCCGGCCACCTTAGCTGTTAGGCAATGGCTGTATATAGCCTTTATATGAGTTGGAAACCCAATGCCCCACATTCTGTATAGCAGAAACAGCACATTTTCTGCAGGTTAGGGTGGAGTGCAGCTCTCATACAGAATCCTTCATTTTAATGCATCCAGGTGAAGTCAGTATAGGCCCTGCAGATTAGGTCCATATACTGAATTAGTGCAAAAGCTTGCTCAGGTTGAGCTCTGATAATTGCTCAGGTTGAGCTCTGATTTAAAAGATGGATACCTAATTTGATCAACAGTGGTCCAGCCTCTGTCCTTGTCCCTGTCCCCCAACTTCTCAAATTTTGCAGGGTCCACCTCACAATTTAGCAAATCAAAAAGTCTATGTGTATATATATGAATTGGCCCCTCTAAGAGTGCAACAATAACTATAATTATTAATTCTTATAATTAGAATGACTATAAATATATCAATCTAACTTTATGATAAGGCAACTAATTCCCTTTGTAAATTAACCAGTTATGATGAATTAAGGAGGAAACAATGATATTATATAACAACAAAGACACAGCAATTTACACAATGAATAATAGGCTCATACTCATATAGAGTCGACTGAATCAAATTATTACCAGTTAACATTTAACTAAATGTGTTAAATCAATAATGAAAAATATATCACCCCCGGGGATGCAAAACAAACACTTCCCCCTTGCAAAATATTGTACTTCATCAATTTAAAAGTGAATAAAGTGCAAAGCATCCCCAGGCAGCACATTCCTCCTGGAGCCACCATTTACACTGTTATACAAGCTGTATACTCACTGCTTTCCATTGTAGCCAAGTGGCATTTCTTCCGTGTCTGTGAAGATTCTCCGTCATCCAGGTGAGTTTATCTGGAAGTTGGACTTCTTTTTCCTAAGAGATAGAAACGTTTTGCTGCTCATCCAAACAACTTCATCAGTCTGAATTTCTTCAGTGTTGTCACATGAAAAGATATACTAAAATATTTACTAAATGTGAGGGGGATATACTCATTACTGTGATATACTGTATAGCATTAGGGAAGTTAATTGGAAATTTGGGGGGGGGGCAGCTGGAAGAGCCAGGCAGGAGCCATCTTGGTTTGTCGGCTTGTAACTCAGCTATTTCGGATTTTAGCAGACAGCTATGAAAGGAGATTGCTTGTCCCTCAGAAAGCTAAATTTTTGCATTATAATGTTTTGACATCAAATGTATAAAAACAGAGATTTCTGTCATGCTTAGGAGAATATCTTCCAAGACACATAGCTACTCTTGCATACAAAGGAAACATCTGCTAGGAAAGCATTGGTTGAGAACTTTCTAATGTGATGTGACGTATTTACTATATTTGTGCTTATGTTTTGCTAGAATTCTTTTTAAAACAATTTGTACTACAATAGAGGCTTAAACGACTGTATGAGAGTGTTATCTAATTACAAGTTTTATCAAGAAATAGCTTTTTATTAAGGAGAAAAAAATCCTGCATCTTTTTGAGTTATTCTATTCAGATGTAATCTGTAAAATTAAAAGCTCATAATTAACAAGAATCAAGATTTTTTTTACGGAAGAAAAAACATCTATACATGTATTAGAAAATTATTTTTTTAGAAAATATTTTTAAAGAGGAAAAATAACCATTTTTGAACTTTTAGGATAAAACAATAAAGGGGATCCGGGAATGAAGAATGAAATAATTTTTTAAAAAGTACAATATCTTCTAAGACTTCTAAGGAGTCTGTAGATCAGGAGCCTTATAGGGACATTCAGATTTCCCCCCCCCCCCCCCCCCCAAGGAAACTGACATCTTGCACAGATGAACAAGACTTCCACTTCAGAAACTTCATTAAATGGTTTTCTGTAAAGATGCCATGGCAATATGTACCAATCAGGGAGATTTTTCAAGATGGTGAATTTAAAAAAAATGTATACTTTGTTTAAATATGATGATACAATGCAGCAATTCACTCCCTTATGATTTCATTCTAACATATAACTTGAAGTTTTCTCTTCAGGCAATTATTCTGCTTTCCTTTAGTTTAATGGCAGGTTTGATAGAACATCTAAGGAATAAGCCAGTAGCCTGAGTTCAATGCAGGAGCAAGGCTGGCCCTACCATTAGGCAAAATGAGAAAGCTACTTCATGTAACAGATTTGGGAGGTCATAGAAGGGCAAATAGGACTTAGTTGTTTACTTTGTTACTATCATCCTTTACTGCCAGGGATGCTTACCTCATGTGCCAAAATAACTAGTCTGGCTCTGACTATTAGGCAGTTCTATTTGGAAAAGGATGGGTGGCATTTTCTGCAGCAAAATACCTTGTATCAGCTCTAGACTGGCTTGCAGTGGTTACATGCCTGTACTGCAGGTAAAACTATGCTCACGACCTGGGGTTCAGTCCCTGGTAGCAGGCTCATGGTTGATTCAGCCTTCCATCCTTCTGAGGTTGGTAAAATGAGTACCCAGCTTGCTGGGGGGGGGCAATGTGTAGCCTACATAATTAAAACTGTAAACCACCCAGAGACTACTTGAAGTGGTATGGGGCGGTATATAGTTTTTTAATTGATACAATTTAGATTGTGGGTCTTCTGATGGCAATTTTAGTGTGATGATTTTAGTATAAGGTTTTTATTGTTGTTTTAATTATTTATTGTTGTTTGATGTTTTTAACTGTTTTAATTCTTTGATTGGAAGCCGCCCAGAGACCTTTGGGTAGTGGGGGGCATATAAGTTGTAAATATAAATAAAATAAATAAAATATAAGCAGAACACTTTTTGCAGAAGGCCATCATATTCATATTCCTTTAACTGCCATGGTTGAAGAAGAACACCTACAGCATACAAGAAATGACCGGGGCAGTTTCTACTAGTGATAAATATCATTATAACCATCATCTGACAACTGCAGAATTGGAAAAGACCTTATGGAACAATGTACCACTCTTGTCAAAGAGGCACATTGAGGAATCAAACTCCTGACCTCTGGCTCCACAGCCAGATACCTAAACCACTTGAGCGGTCAAGCAGTTCTGTTGAATGTGCTTGCTGGCTAAGGGGAAATACTATAGAACTGTAGCCGAGAGCAAGCCATATTAAACGCTGGAAATATTGCGACCTGCATAGGATGCCTTCAAGAGGTTTTGGCTGGGAATGAGCTGTAGTTGATATCAGTCAATCCAGTAACAACCAATAGTTTCCTTTCTGCCTCAGACTCTTTTCATCTCCATTTTACTGTGAGGGTTCTGTCAGTGCTAAGAATGCAGTCTGTCAGTCAGAATGCTATCAGTGAAGTCTGTCAGAAGTGAACAATTAAAATGAAGTGTTCTTTCAGTTATGAAATCAGTCAGTTAAGTAGTAATGAAGCTAGTTAACCAGCTAAGTTCAGTGGTATAACAAGTTAACATTTTTGCACAATATTTTTGTTGTTGTTCAGTCGTTCAGTCGTGTCCGACTCTTCGTGACCCCATGGACCAGAGCTCACCAGGCCTTCCTGTCCTCCACTGCCTCCCGGAGTTTTGTCAAATTCATTTTGGTTGCATCGATGACACCGTCCAACCATCTCATTCTCTGTCGTCCTCTTTTCCTTTTGCCTTCGATTTTTCCCAGCATCAGGGCCTTTTCCAGGGAGTCCTCTCTTCTCATGAGGTGGCCAAAGTACTTTGCACAATATTATGTTTGTTTTTAATTCATGAAGAACTGTAAGTCAACAGAAACACTTTATTCATTCCCATTATCAGAGCTTTTGAGAGAATGTGTTGAGGCAGTAAATGCCAGTTGACGTAAACTAACCAATAAAGGATGGCCTACAGAGGAAGGCTTGAAGCTCAGTCTGCTCTGTAGCTCCCTGACTGAACCATTTTATCCACTGTGTAATAAGAGGAAGTTTATTTATTATTAAGACCATAGTCAATTCCTCTCACACTCTCGGCCACCAAGATTCCACACAGCAGAGCTTACTTCAAAATGCAGATGACTGGCAATGTGCTCTAAGTGAAGGACACATGCACCACTTCAACAGAACATGTCACTCAATATTAGTTCTACAAGATATCTGTTATGAAGTGCATTCACTTCTGGCATATTGAGATATGGAGGAACTCTCAGTGTCATTTTTTCTTGGATTTACGCTCACCTATATCTGTCTTCCAAAACAGGTATTCTCCAATGGATTACTTTTAATTCTGTTAAGCAGTATATATTCTTAAATTGATTTTTTCTCTCTGCACCTTTGTGCTTCTCCCTATATGGAGCACCTACCACAAAGAGACTTGTTAGACCACTAGTTGAATGGCAGAGGTTGGATAGAAGCTCAGATTGGAAGGGCACCTCAAATGCATTGAGAGATTATCTTGCACTTGTGGAATTATGTTTGTGTTTACCACAATAAAATCACTGCATTCCTCCTGAGACCCTAGTGCTCAAGTCTTTGCCATAGATATTTTAATTTCTATCTCTTCTTTCTTGCAGAACTGCAGGTCAAGGCATGTCATAGTACAGCTAAAAACTAGTACACATTTGAATCAAAAGCTAGTTTAAAAGCACACGCATCCAGTAATTTAACATCCTCCTAATAAAGCATAAGCGCTCAAAAGAAAACAGTTGCCACATGTCCGCCCAATAAAAGAAGACTTACTTTCTGTTAGAGAGAAACAAGAGGAAGACAGCATGATAGGTATCTCAATTCAGATTTAGAAATATCCACAATTCATCAAATAAGTCCATATTTGGATAGTTTCAAATGTATCCAAACCCAAAATTGATAATTCCAAATATCTGTAATAATAATTCCTCATATTCAAAGTCCCATTTTCTCTCATAGTTTAGAAAGCAAAAACTTAGGTTTCTACTTTCTGGAGAAAGAAGTGAAAACAAACTTGATTTAGGCACATTGGAGTGATTTATTGGGAAATGAAGACACCCTGCAACCAGTAGTAACAGGGGCAGAGAACTCTGTGGGTTCTGACTGAGATTATCATAGGTTTCAGTAAGGCCTTTGATAAGGTTTCCCATGAAGGTTGTAGAATGTGTGACAGATACTGCTATTGTTAGGTGGATTTGTATTTGATTGACTGATCATACCCAAAGGGTGATCATAAATGGCTTCTCTTCAGCTTGGAGAGAGACGTGACCAGTGGGGTGTCTCAGGGTTCTGTTATGGGTCCAGTGCTACTCAATATCTTTATTAATGACTTGGAGGAAGAAATCAAGAGTATGCTGATTAAATTTGCAGATGATACCAAATTGGGAGGTGGGGCTAATTCCCTAGAGGATAGGATAAAAATCCAAAATGACCTTGACGGACTAGAGTGCTGGGCCAAAGCTAACAGAATGGGTTTTAACAGAGAAAAATGTAGGGTGCTGCATATAGGTAAAAAAAAAATGAATTGCACAGATATAGGATGGGAGACACCTGGCTGGAGAATAGTACATATGAAAGGGATCTGGGAGCGTGGGTGGAATGAACATGAGTCAGCAGTGTGATGTGGTGGCCAAGAAAGCCAATGCAGTTCTTGGATGCATCAACAGAAGCATAGTGTCTAGAGAAAGGGAAGTGATAGTACCACTCTGTTCTGCTCTGCTCAGACTCCACCTGGAGTACAGTGTACAGTTCTGTGCACGTCAGTTTAAAAAGGATGTTGACAACCTTGAACGGGTCCAGAAGAGGGCAACCAGGATGGTTAAAGTTCTGGAACATATGTCTTATGAAGAATGGCTTAGGGAGCTGGGAATGTTTAGCCTTACTAAAAGAAGGCTGGCGGGGGATATGATAGCCATGTTTAAATATTTGAAAGGATGTCATATTGAAGATGGGACTTGTTTATTTTCCGTGGTTTCAGAGACCAGGACTCGGGGAAATGGTTTCAAACTACAGGAAAAGAGATTCAATTTGAACATCAGGAAGAACTTTAAGATGGTTAAAGCTGTTCAGCAGTGGAATATGCTGCCATGGAGGTTGGTGGAGTCTCCTCCTTTGGAGCTGTTTTTGGAAAGGCTGGATGGCCATACAGTATGTGGGGAGTACTGTGATGGGGGTTCCTGCATGGCAGGGGGTTGGACTGGATGGCCCCTGAGGTCTCTTCAAAATCTGTGATTCTATGATTCCAAAGGGAGGGAGCTGCAGTGAAAGCAAAACCTGTAAATGATGTCTGTCTGCACCAATGAAATCTAGAAGCAATCATTGACACCAGAAGAAATTTTTTCACTTTAGCTGTTGTGAGATTTTTTGAGCTGTTTGGCCATGTTCTGGAAGTTTTTCTTTGTGATGTTTCACCAGTCTCTGTGGCCAGCATCTTCAGAGGGCAAGGAGCTCTGGGAACTAGGAGTTCTAGAGCACAGAGAGCTCCTTGCCCACTGAAGATGCTGACCACAGAGACTGGTGAAACATCTGGAAGAAAACCTTCAAGAACATGGCCAAGCAGCCCAAAAAACTCACAACAGCTAGCAGATCCCAGCTGTGAAAACCTTCAAGAATACTTTTTTTTCACATTTTTTTCCACATTGGTTTTTTCCAGTTGAAAGGGGGCACAGCCCTGAACATTTGTTCTTCAGATATGTTCAAGTGCAAGGCTGCACAGCAGAACTTTTCTCTGTGTCCTTTTTGAACTCTCAACTTGCACTGACATTCTCTACATATTATTGTACATTGTTGACTTAATAGAGTTAGGAGTGAAATTTAGGATTGGTAGATTTTGAGATTAGTACCTTATAAATCAACAGTGAAATATTATATTTGGTCTAGACATCTTTGGAGTGTATCAGACAGGGATTAATATTTTGTTATAGATAGATAGATAGATAGATAGATAGATAGATAGATAGATAGATAGATAGATAGATAGATAGATAGATAGATAGATATTGTACATTTGTGTATCTGCAGTTTTCACTGGAAGGGGTTGTCTTCTGCTGTAACAGAATAAGATGATGTTCTTCTTTGAATAACAGGCAGAATAAAGCATGGGTGTGGGAGAAGCACTAAGCATTTGGGGAATGCTACAGGAATGCTACCTGCACCTACTTCAGCTGCTTGCACCCAAGGGAATGGGTGAGGGAGAAGAAAGAGACAGCCTATAACTGCTACAATGCTCCCACCAAATTAAAATCTGTCACCCTGCTACCTTGTTTAGCACTGACATTATAAAAGAGCCAAAGGCAGCAGTGCTGGCCAAGGAAGTGTCAGAAAAGCTCCTGGTTCAAAGTGGGATGGGTATGAATGAGCCTCAAACGGGGGAGGGGCCAAAAGCACAGGTGAAGAAGACACTTTTCTCCAAAGAGCCTATGTGTCAGAGAAGGACAAGGATGGCATCCACACTCAAGGGAGTTCCTCAAAATGGAATAAACAAGCAACATTTCAAATATGCCCCTCTACGTAGTGGGATAGAGAAAAGACCCTCTTCCTCCTGATGGGTCCCATCAGAAATCGGCATTCTTTCAAGTGAATGGACGTACTTGGAAGCAAATTCTGCAGTGGTGCTGATGCAAAGAGATAGTATGGCTCATAACTCCCATGTGTTAATTATCCCATGTGATTTATTGGGGGGGGGAATCCCAGAAATACTAGGCAAGGCAAGCCTGCTCATGTGGTATTGGACAAGTTCTCACAGACACTCTGCAGCCATTAGTAGCTACTGCCTATTACAGAAGGGCACGACCAGAATTTTTTTTTCTTCAAGTTGTCGTTTTTCGAGACGAGTCCGTTTCGTGTCGTTTCTGTTTTTTGCAAAAAAAATAAAAAATTGTCATTTTGTCGTGTCGTTTGTCGTTACCGCCGCCGCGATTTCGTGCAATTTGACGTCCCAGCGAGTGGCGTCCTGCTGGCGCTAGGTGTTTTTGTGCCCTAGGCGGCAGGCGGGGTGGCGGGGTGGCATGGGCGGGCGGCAGCAGCGGCAGGGGGGAGGGGCAGGCGCGCGGGCACGCGGGCGTCGGGTGCGGGTCCCGCAATGACCCAGAGCAGGCGGAAAACACTTTAAACTGACTTGCTGCACAAGACTGCATTGAATAAAGCAATTGCAATTTTTGCAAACAAAGTGGGCAGTGCACCCACAGCAGAGCTGCAGGCAGGGTATGAAAGGACCTTGGCTTGCCACCAAGCAAATGAATTTTTTAAAATAAATCCACACCACCCCTCCCACTCAAACCTCCCCCCCTTTAAAGCACTATCAGAAAAGAAATCCTAATAAAATGCAGGAGAATAAAAAAGAATAAACTATGTTGCTATTCCCCATAGCAGACAGAGAATGAAAGGAATTATTATTATTTCCTAAAAATTCAATTGAATCAATTCCCTCCCTGCCTACCTAACTGAAATCTAAAGGCTCCGTGAAATCGAAACTAGTCTAGCACAGCAGCCAGCTCCACACAGCCCTCTCCCACCCACATCCAAGCCTGGACTGCGACTCTTCTGGGAGTGCCTCGGCTTTTTATGCCCTCTTGCACATCCAGAAGTGTCAGTCAAAACCTGCCCATGCGATTGGTAGAATGGGTCGAAAAATTTGCATGGTCCCATCCCATGGCCAGCCCATCATTGCGCAGGTGTAAAAAAATAAAAATAAAAATAAAATAAAATAAAATCAGTGCGACCTTTTACTGCTATAAAAAACCCACTGCTGCTACTGTAAAAATTCAAGCATTTAAAATAGCTAATTTTCGCATGTTTCTGTGGTGCTTTGGCGGTTTTTTGGTCACGATTTCAAAAAAAATATTGTGGACGCCATTTTGGATCCCCCCGCACCGCATGGGAAATGGAGAAGCCGAGGATGCCCCCTCCCAGCCCGGTACCAGCAGCCCAGGACAGGAGGGGGGAAGGCTGGGGACCCACCCCCCCAGAAACCACCCCTCTGGTAGGTGCCCTCAGGCAGGCATATTTTCACCTGCTTTTTTGGCCGGGAATCGGGTTTTTTTATTTTTAAAACTTTTTTTCTGTGCCGCTTGGCATCGTGATCAGAACGACAATGACAAATCAGACCCAATTTTTCTTTTTTCGGTTCGAGTTCGAGTTCTGACAGCTTAATTGTCGTTACCGTTTCCGTTACGTAACGGAAACGATATCCGAAAACGGAAATGACAATTTCGCCAAGTCATGCCCATGTCTACTGCCTATTACTGTTATACAGTACTAAGCCAACAAGTGAAGTAAATGGAGTAAGTGCAAACACATTAAGATTGGATGTAAATGAACACTGTTATGTAAATATCTAATTGATGCAGTCCTTATGACCATTGTTGACCTGTGTGTGTGTGTGTGTGTGTGTGTGTGTGCGCGCGCGCGCGTGTTCATGTGCATGCGCATGTGCTTTCTCCTTCATGTTTAATGTGCACTGGACTATGCACCATTTTCTGCCATCAGGTTCCAATAAACACATTACTGATTATAGTGCTGTTTCACTGTGTCTAACCAAAAACAGAATGCAATGTCTTATGGCATCATTAAGACCAACATATTAACTGGAACGTGGGATTCATGGATCGTAACACACTTCTTCAGATGTGTGGAGTACAATATTTAGACTGCATATTTGTTTACACAATGTACATAGTTGTGGGTAAGGGAACGGACTGAAATGGGGTACATAATATGGAAAATTGGATTGTTTACAATATTATTCGAATGTAAGAAAGACAAACTAGTGGGTTTTAGACCAAATCAAGCCTGTATCTTACAAAGCACTGTTTTGGGAAGAGGATCTAAACAGCTCTACAACCTCAAATCTGGAGATGTGTCCATTAAGAACTTAACATGCTACTGAAAATCATTCAGGAATGCAATAGAGAAAGAAGGACATTGTCTAATAAAGGTGCTATGAGACTTTATAATGCTTTAACTCCTAACCAGAGTACGTTCACTAGGAAGAATCAATAGGATTTACATTATCTGTTGAATTGCCATGGAGCAACCAATTCACTGGGTCTACTTTAACTGGAACCAGCAAATGGTTTTGACCAATCCTCCTTTGGTTCATTAGGAACACTGTACGCATATTAAAAACAGACTATTATCTCTTTCCTAGCTTCTTTTAACTGGCGTCATACTGTGAAAAAAAATAGCAAATCTAATTTTACAGCGCTATCTGAGGGTGGTTAATGTCAAAAAGGGTGGCTTTGGGTAAGTAATTAGTGATAAGAAAATATTAAATGTGCTTCTTAATTTTAATTTATGCCCTTTAGTTGTTTTGTTAATTCATCTAGCTTCTCACTGAGAAATTGGCAAGTATATCTTCATTTTTTCAAAAATAATCTTCACACTCTGAACAAATTGGAACGGTGCTGCAAAAGCTTAACCACATCAGTAATTGAAAACACTTTTGGCACCTTAAAAATGAGATTTTGATGCACAGATAAATCTAGCGACACATTCCAGTGCTGCCCTTATGAGAATGGGCAAACTCTTCCCGCCCTGCTGTAGATTGCAGAACAGAGTCGTTAAATGCAGATTATCTTTCAAAGGAGAAACAGGAATTAATGAATCAAACTGAAATGATGAATTAAATGAGCCCAATCGGACACACTTTCAAAATTAGCCTGCAAAGGGGGGTTTAGAGCAACACGAAAGGTGCAGAGCTAGATTAACCAAACATAATCTAGGAAAGCGCAATGATGCACAGAAGCACACATTACTACATTAAGGGCTTTTATTAGGGTTATGCCAGGGAGTTTTACATTCCAACCCATATTACAGAAATAATCCTACATTATTATGGATACATCAGATGATAAAAAGTGGATAATACCATCTAATTTGGAATTTACTGCACATGCCTTGAGAAAGTGGTGATGAACCATTTTTAAATCCGCCATCACTCTGTCAGATCACCCAAAATTTACTTTGATTGCAGGAGGGAAGGGGCCCAAGAAGGCAATGTATGCATTTCTATTAATTATGCACATATGTGTTTCTATTATGAAGAAATTTACTATTTAGTGTATGCTAGTGGTCAAGAACCTTAGAGTGGTCAGTGTCACTTTTAACATGCTCAAAGGCATGTGTGTCAAATAAGCAGAAAGAGAGGGAGACTAAAGCAGACTGAATTCCCTTTGAAAACCCTGAGTCCCAACAAGATTGCCTCTGTGCCTGCCAGGCTGTTGACAGATGCACTGATGTTTGAGACCCCTGGCATGCAGGGTGGCATACTCTCTTCTATGTGCATGTATGACAGCGTGTCTGACATGGGATTCAAACCCAGGGCACTTGAGTCTCAGTCCATCACTTTCTCCATTACACCATGCTGGGGATTTGCAGTAGGTACGCACATTCAATTGCTCAATCCTTCTACTTCAGACAGACAAGGTTCACTGTGTGGTCACAGGCTAGGAGGACTGTTCTCAGTAACACTTGTGGTGGGGCCTGTTCCTCTGATGGCAGGAGCATGGATGCCCCAGCAGACTCTTTAATTGGCTGGAGGACCTTGTCTTTTTTTACATTTGTTCTTGTTAGCTCAGCTCTGAACAAACATTTAAGTTCTTATCCAGTAGACATGGGCACGACTTGGCGAAATTGTCGTTAGCGTTTTCGGATATCGTTTCCGTTACGTAACGGAAACGGTAACGACAATTAAGCTGTCAGAACTCGAACTCGAACAGAAAAAAGAAAAATTGGGTCTGATTTGTCGTCGTTCCTGGCATCGCGCGGCACAGAAAAAAAGTTTTAAAAATAAAAAAAAACCCGATTCCCGGCCAAAAAAGCAGGTGAAAATATGCCTGCCTGAGGGCACCTACCAGAGGGGTGGTTTCTGGGGGGGTGGGTCCCCAGCCTTCCCCCCCCTGTCCTGGGCTGCTGGTACTGGGCTGGGAGGGGGCATCCTCGGCGTCTCCATTTGCCATGCGGTGCGGGGGGATCCAAAATGGTGTCCGCAATATTTTTTTTGAAATCGTGGTCCAAAAAAACACCAAAGCACCACAGAAACATGCGAAAATTAGCTATGTTAAATGCTTGAATTTTTACAGTAGCAGCAGTGGGTTTTTTATAGCAGTAAAAGGTCGCACTGATTTTATTTTATTTTATTTTTATTTTTATTGTTTTACACCTGCGCAATGATGGGCTGGCCGTGGGATGGGACCATGCAAATTTTTCGACCCATTCTACCAATCACATGGGCAGGTTTTGACTGACACTTCTGGATGTGCAAGAGGGCATAAAAAGCCGAGGCACTCCCAGAAGAGTCGCAGTCCAGGCTTGGATGTGGGTGGGAGAGGGCTGTGTGGAGCTGGCTGCTGTGCTAGACTAGTTTCGATTTCGCGGAGCCTTTAGATTTCAGTTAGGTAGGCAGGGAGGGAATTGATTCAATTGAATTTTTAGGAAATAATAATAATTCCTTTCATTCTCTGTCTGCTATGGGGAATAGCAACATAGTTTATTCTTTTTTATTCTCCTGCATTTTATTAGGATTTCTTTTCTGATAGTGCTTCAAAGGGGGGGGGTTGAGTGGGAGGGGAGGTGTGGATTTATTTTAAAAATTTCATTTGCTTGGTGGCAAGCCAAGATCCTTTCATACCCTGCCTGCAGCTCTGCTGTGGGTGCACTGCCCACTTTGTTTGCAAAAATTGCAATTGCTTTATTCAATGCAGTCTTGTGCAGCAAGTCAGTTTAAAGTGTTTTCCGCCTGCTCTGGGTCATTGCGGGACCCGCGCCCGCCGCCCACGTGCCCGCGCGCCTGCCCCTCCCCCCTGCCGCTGCCGCCGCCCACCCATGCCACCCCGCCACCCCGCCTGCCACCTAGGGTGCAAAAACACCTAGCGCCAGCAGGACGCCACTCGCTGGGATGTCAAATCGCGTGAAATCGCAGCGGCGGTAACGACAAACAACAAACGACATGACAAAACGACAATTTTTTTTTTGCGAAAAACAGAAACGACCCGAAACGGACCCGTCCCGAAAAACGACAACTCGGAAAAAAAAATTTCTGGTCGTGCCCATCTCTATTACCCAGGGTCTAACATCATGATAGAAAAAGGGAGAAGAATCCAACAACACTCTTTCCTCCAACTAAAGTGGCCATTTTTGCACAAAAGAACTCCAATGAAATCTATTAAAAGGAAATAACAGATCAAGAAGGGCACTTGGGACTCTCTCTCTCTCTCTCTCTCTCTCTCTCTCTCTCTCTCTCTCTCTCTCTCTCTCTCTCTCTCTCTCTCTCTCTCTCTCTCTCTCTCTCTCTGTTTTAATTTAGAGAAGGGAGTGGTAAACCATTTCTGAATATTCCCTACCTTGAAAGCCCTGAAAAGGGTAGTCGTAAGTCAGAATTGACATGATGGCACATAATTATCCTAATAC
Source organism: Phrynocephalus guinanensis (assembly GCA_037367245.1). NCBI lineage: Eukaryota > Metazoa > Chordata > Lepidosauria > Squamata > Agamidae > Phrynocephalus > Phrynocephalus guinanensis. Next base: position 53,787,717 of record CM074740.1, read on the forward strand.
AGAGTACATTAAGCAGCTTATGCATGCAAGTTTGTTTGTTTTATGATCCTAGTTGTGTGACATAAACAGTTGTTCCAAAAGGACCATGAAGCAAAGCAGATCACTTCTGCCTTTTGCTAAGAAGGACACTCTTGGTTAAGCAAAATGATTGCTTTAATACCTCAAAGGGAAACTGGCTTATGTAACTCACCTTACATTGCCTGGATGTTTATGCTAATATGCCTGTTGAAAGTTAATGGACAATGGATTTTTATTTTTATTTCTTAGCTTATTGCTTTTTTATAAATTATTGTTAGCATTGAAATACATACATTATGCTCAGCTCATAAGATAATAAAACCACTAACTAATGCACTGGATGAGACCAAAGGTGTGTAAGGGAGAGAGCTAGTTTATTATGATCAACCGAGTAACTCTTTCCGTATGTCAGCATGTGATATAGATGGAGAAGTGTATTCTTCATTTGACTTTATAAGGTCTATATATAGGCACCAGAGTTCATAAAACTACATGTAGCGACTACTTCCTTCCAAAGCTTGGACAGAGCAATTAGCTTTTCCCTAAGTCCTATACACCAGGTTTTGGTATACCATTGGGAAATAATAGTATCCTTCATACCCTTCCAATGGGCTAAAACAACTGGCACATTATCTAAATTCAAAATTAAGATCACCTATATAAGTGCTGAATTTGTATTTCCCCCTTGAAATAAAAAGAGTAAAATGAGCAGGAAACAAACTGATTTAAAAAAAAAAAAACAAATTGTTGTCATCCCCTCTTTTAAAACATCTTCAAAATGTTAAGCCTATGTTTGGACACAACAACTAGATGGGGTAATATGATCCATAAATTGATGAGCTATCCAGACTTTTGGATGAAATATACTATTAATTTGATTTACTATTTTACATGTCAGATGTCACCTGCGTATTAATGTGAAATAATGATCCTTTAGTTAATAAATTCGTCACTAGCTAATTCCATTTTCCCCACCTCTATAGCTAGGACCAGTGTGCCTTGTGCACTGAATATTGTGCTCTGTGTGTGGGTAGTTCACAACTTTGGGTCCCTAGGTGTTCTTGGACTGCAGCTCCCAGAAATTCCTGCCAGCAGAGCCATAGGTGAAGGCTTCAAAGAACATCTGGACACCCAAGGTTGGAAATGATTGCTCTGTGCCTTTGAAGATGTGGAGTAGATAACTGAAAACTCATGCCAAAGTAAACAACTTCAAGATGTAACAAGACTCTTTGTTGTTTTCACTGCAACGGGCCAACACAGCCACCTTTTGGAAAAAATATTTACAATGGACAATACTCTTCCATTTTGCTCTCTCTCTGGGTCTTCCTTTGTCCCTGGGAAATACTGGCTAGACTGTCAAAGGAAGAACAGATATTTTTCATAAAATATATTCCTATTTTTTGAGGAGGAAAAAAGTTCAAGCCACAGTCGCCTAGTTTATTGGCAGAACCGAATGAGTCTATGCAAATGAAGAGCGAAGACTTTGCCATGGGCTTTTTCACACACCATTTGCCATTTGGAAGAAAATAGCCCCAAGAAGGTCACTGAGTGCCAAAGAAACAGAAGGAGCACAGCAGCAGCAGAGCTGTGTCACTCAACCTCACAGCTTTCTCTCCCTAGGCAGAAACCTCCCCAAAGAAGAGCCAATGGCAGTGATACCATGGGAGTAAAGAAAATACTTGTTCAGTATGTCGGCAATGCAAAAAAACTTGCTACATTCAGAAACACGACTCATCTCATCACATACAGAAAGACTGTGATTCTGCTCCTGCTAGCTCTGTTGTAAAGATGCTAATTGGGCATTGTTGAGAAACACGTTGTTATGTTTCTTTGTTATGGATCTTCAAAGTGGACTTAGATTGGACAACACTGTGAGAAGAGGATGCAAAATTGTCTTCTGAGAGCCCCTCAAGGAGGATTCCTTCCAAAAGAATGTTGTCCTCTGTAAGGACACAAAGGCATCATACACTGTATTGCTTCCATGTTTATCAGGGTCCTTGGTCACACTAGGAGGACACACATCACTTGGAGAATGTACCAATGTAGGAAGGGCCAGTGGTGGAACCCCCCATAGTGCAGCTATTACATGGATATTTTTATATATTCCATTTATCTCTCAGCTTTCCTCTAATGGGCTCAAGGTGACTTAACAGGCATACCCTGACCTAATTCTGTCTTCACAACAATATTCTAAGAAAAGGTTAGAGAGAAATCGATTTCATGCAGTGAAATTCATGGCTCATTGGGGACTATACGGTTTGGATAAGAGGTGCCATGTTGAAAAAGATGACTGCAGGGGAAAGAAGGGTCACAGTTATAGAAGTTTTACCTTTATAGCATGTGTTTCTTCTTCCCATGGCTACCCATGTGAGGTGCTCTATCTTACCATGCCCAGTTGTTGGAATGGAGTTGAATATTTGTGCCTAGAGTCATAACATCTTGTGCAATTCTTGCTAACACCATGGTTTCTGTCTTTAAACGTGAAGATCTACAAAATGATAGAAAGATTAATAGCTGCTCTATACTGAATAAGTTGAGATCTGGACTACAGAGATTGAAACGGTGAACTGACGATGATGCAAATCACGTTTGTGTCAACAAGGCACTGTTGATGGACTGCTTAATAACTGCAAGTTGAACAAGGCTCAAGTTGACAGAAGACTTTTGGAATTTATGGAAACAGGAACTGCCAGGGAAAGGAAGAAAGTTGGCAGAAAAGATGCCACACTTAGCCACCAGACAGGAACACAGAAAATCTTCACAAAGGGCAAAATCATGTAGCTTTCAAGCAGGGGAAATTTGGATTCTCAGGGGAAAATCAAAATAGATTTGCATGGCAAGAAAAAGCACTGCTGATGAATTTGCACTGACTGCTGGCTTACTCCTCCTATAACTTGTCTGTGCCAGCTCCAGGCAGAGCCTTTTCCCAGAGATTATACATTACACGCACAAAGCAAGGGACAGAGGGCAATATCCAAATAAGTATCCCTTGCCAAATAAGAGTAGGCCCACTGAATCACCTGCTGAATTGTAAGTCAATATGTTTATGGAAACACTATGCATCTATTCTAGTTCGTACTAGCAGTAGGATATTGAGCATAGTTTCCAAGTTCATAAACTTTGAAGCATTTTCTATTGATTTCTGTGCAATAAAACATGCTAGTAAGGCGTTTCAAATGGTGTACCTCTTAAAGTATGGACTAGGGATGGGTACAAAATGGAAAAATTGAAATTCATTTCATTTCATTTCGTTCCCCCATGATTCGTTTCATTTTGTTAGAAATTGATTTTTTTAAATTGTGTGAAATTTGTTACTCTATAAAACAGGTTTCCTGGGTCCTAGAGGCACCAAATTGGGTGTAAACCTTCCTTGCACTCTCTCTCCTTTAAGCCCTCCAAATTTGGAGAGATTTGGGGTTCAGGAGGGCAAGTTATTCAACTTCAAAGGGGGTACCCCAGAAAAAACATTTAGAATTGCAATGTTATGTGCTTGAAAATAGTGACCCCAGGCAGCTAGCAGTGTGGAAATTACAGTGGAGCTTCCTCAAGCTCTCCCCTTGAAGCACCCCTATTCTGAAGAGGTTTGGGGTACAGGAAATGGAGTTATTGAGCTCCAAAGGGGCTGCAGGGGAAACTTATTTGAAGGAGTTTGGATCAGCGCATTGAAGGGAAGCTGTCAATTAACCCTTAAATTGGTAAAGCACACCAGACACACTCCTTCCATCCATTAAGCATAAGTACCCCTCTACCTCCTTTGGAGCTTAATTTCACTTCCCCCAGAAACCCTAACTTTTCCAAATTTCAGGGGATCCCCTAAAATCGCTTGGGGAAGAGAAGCCTGTCATTCACATGCCTGAGATCAGTAATTTTCCACTGAATATTTTTAAACTCCTTCAATTAAGTTCCCCCTGCATCACCTTTGGAGCTCAATAACTCTGTTCCTTGTATCCCAAACTGGGTTGGACAGCTAGAGCATAGGAACTCTTTACTAAACCTGTTGATGTTGTAATCCACTTTGAGGACTAGTTTTTCCCACAAATATGGAAGGCAGACAAAGAGAAGATCATATTGTTTACAATTAGAGATGGGCACAAAATGTTTTGTTTTGTTTTGTTTTGTTTTTCATTTCATTTCCTAACAAAACAAAAAACGAAGTGCCTTAAAAATAATGGAAATGTTCGTTCCGTTCTGTTCCATTTTTCATTTGTTTTAATGTAAAATGAAATGAAATGCCATTTTCATATTTCATGCCCATTTCTATTTAAAATATTTTGACAAATCACAAGTGATATCATTTCACACATGATCAATTGTTTTCTCCAATGCTGATCATTTCTCATTTGTAAATAGTTAGCCTTTTGTGAAAACTATAAATAAGGGGAAATAAATCATCACAACTGCAAATTTAGCAAAAACCTGCAACAATAACTAGTTTTATCTAAAAATTACCAAGGGAGCAATTTTTGAATTCAATACAAAACCTGTAAGTCATCCTTTCTTTCAGTTTTTAACCAAATGTACATAAACTCATAATACAGCAATTCATATCTCTGTGTTGAGAGTGTATAAAAGATTCCAATTATTGTAGACACTCTATCTTTTCAGCATACAGTATGCTCATTTTGGTATAAGCTAGTTCAAGCAAAGCAAAGTGTCAGCTATTTTATAATAATAAAAAGAAGAAAAACATGTGTAGTTAAATTCAGACAAACAGGAACTGCAATTACACAATTTTAACCAAAGTAAAAAATGTCCTCAGTCATCTTGGAGCTCTGCTCATATTTGGATGGCTGGGGAACAGGAGCTGCAGGAGCCTAATCCAACAGCATTGGAGGCTATCTGGCAATGGCAGCGCTCCCAAGAGTTTCCCAAAAGTGCCCTCGTGGCTGGTATATGCTCTGCCAGCCAATCTTCACTCGGTTCCTATTTTACTCCATCTGCCTTCTGTCCTAACATGGAGAATGCCTGCAATTAAATTTGGAAGTGGTGCCACTTTGTCGCAGCATTCTCTTTTCATTCATATAGAATACCCATCCCTTTTCAGAATGCATACATAATACATACATGCATGTCGAGGAAACGACAGAGGACATACCATTTTGATGTGCTCACATGACTGGATTTGATCAAATTTCAGCAATGAAGATGAAGGGAGTCCCTTTCTCTCTCTCTCTCTTTTTTAAAAAAATGGCCTGCAATTTAATCGGTGCACCTACAAAGTGAAGAATTTACGTCCCGTGTCTGAATCCAGAAGATGGGGTGGGACAGTAGTGAAAAGAAATATGGAGATAGGGCTAAATGTGCCACTGGGATTCACCAGGGGAGTTTCCTGCCAGTCTGGACCCCAGGAGACAAATATGCACTTATGCTGATGAGACTAGATGTATTATGTTGAACATCTGACAGTTTCATTTTTGTGTATTATGTTGAACATCTGAGAGAAATGTTTCAGTGGAAATGACATTTATATTTTATAAGCCTGAATAAAATATCTTCAAATTCTCACACATTCTCAGATAGTATACCAATGCATTATTATGAACTGTACTACTGGAGACTAGAGATGGGCATGAAAAAGAAAAATAGTATTTTGTTTTGTTTTGTTTGTGTAGTAGCTTTGTTTAATTTCATTTATAATGAATTTTTAAAGTAGTTTAGTTATGAAATGAAATGAAATGCTCCCCTGGGTCCTAAAGGACCGAAATGGCATGGGAGCTTCCTCTCCTGGAATTTGGAGAGATTTGGGTTTCAGCGGGCTGAGTTATTAAGTTCCAAAAGGGGTGCCTCTAGGAAAAAAATCTTACTACAGAAACAAAACAGAATGCTATTTTTCCTTTTCATACCCATCTCTAGTCTCCACTAGTACACAGTTCATAATAGTGCATCAGCATACTTTCTGCGAATGTATGAGAATATGGAGATACCATATTCAGGATTATAAAATGTCCTTGGCTGAGCAGAGATTCAAATACAGGTCTTCACACTTTCAGTTTGTCACTCTGTTGATTACACCACACTGAGTACCCTTTCTCTCATTCTTCCTGAAATGTTAGGCCAAGCTGTAAAAAACCATGAACTTTGGCTTTCCTAGTAAAGAGTAATAAATAATTGCCAGTAATAATGATGATGATTCCCATTACTACAGTACTCCATACTGTATTATGCCACATTTCAGAACACAAATCCTTTTCAGGTGGCTTTCTAGTACCACTAAAATGCATTAATGAAATTGCAATGAGATTGAGCAAATGATGAGTAAAATGCAACAGGAACGCTGCATTTCCCAAATATCCCCGAGGTAGTAGGGCTAGGTAGTGTAAATATATGTCAAAGGCAACTAGTACCTGCTCTCCAATGGCTGCAGGCTCTAAACACTAGCACAAATAACCACCCCATTATAATGTCCATTCTAGTTGTTATGGTCAGCACAATCGAAATCAAAATGCATGTTGCTAGCACGAATTGTGGTTCATGTTTTGGTGTGCACAACCTAATGCATGTGTGGAGGGTGTATGTACTTGTTTCAGATCTTCAGGTGCCTTGGCAATTAGGTGGTTCAGAATCTTTTGTATTTCATTGTAAGCTTTGCAGAGATACTGGGTGTTGGTAGAAAAATCAAATTCAGTTGGAGCAGCTGAGGCTACAATTACTATAAATAAAATGTTTATGCTGCGATGATGAAACCTGACTCATTTTAAATGAGAAAATTTAATGCTGCCTATAAAATATATGAATTGTGGCAACGTTTTTTTTACCAGGGAGGTATCCGTGGAAAAACTGAAGCATTTTCTAGCCAAGATCTTAAGTTTATTATGTGATCTGAAATAATATTTATATATTGAAAGGAAAGATTGATAGTTTTGAGCCAGGTTGTAAAACAACAGCATAAAGAACTGCTCACAATGATAATTTCTTATCCTCATACTGTGAGGAGGAGGAACAGACCATTCCACATTACATATTATAATCAATTACAGACATTTGATATTCAGTCCCAAAATGTTAATAATTCATCTCCATGGACAGAAGCTTAATTGTTATAACAATTATACAAGAATGTTGTGTGCAATGTATTGACATTCTATCCAATACATTTCAGATTTCAGATATATCAGCTGGGCCTTTTAAAAACCATTTAGCATTTCTAGAGATATTGTTGGCTCTAGGAAAGTCTGAACACTGGCAAGATCAGAACTCTTTAGGTTTGAGAACCTACCACAACTCCTTTCATGGTTTAAAAACATTATTAATATTATGATTTGGAAAACTGAAGGACAGTACCAATATCAGTCCTTTTGCTTACAACATTGGGCAGTGACTGTCACAGGACCATAGCCAAATGGCAAATGGCAAATGCGTTTTAATGTAACCAAATGTAAAGTAATGCATATTGGGGCAAAAAAATCCAAACTTCATCTATCAACTCATGGGCTCTGAGTTATCCGTGACGGATCAGGAAAGAGATCTTGGTGTGTTGGTGGACAGCTCCATGAAGGTGTCTCCCCAATGTGTGGCAGCAGTAAAGAAGGCCAATTCCATGCTAGGGATTATCAAAAAGGGGATTGAAAATAAAACAGCCAACATTATAATGCCGTTATATAAAACAATAGTAAGGCCCCACCTGGAGTATTGTGTACAATTCTGGTCACCGCATCTCAAGAAAGACATAGTGGAACTGGAAAAGGTGCAGAAGAGAGCGACTAAAATGATTACTGGGCTGGGGCACCTCCCTTATGAAGAAAGGCTAAAACAATTGGGCCTCTTTAGTCTGGAAAAAAGGCGCTTGAGGGGGGATATGATTGAGACATACAAAATAATGCAGGGTATGAGTAAAGTGGATAGAGGGAAGCTCTTCTCCCTCTCTCAAAATACCAGAACTAGGGGACATACACTCAAATTGAGTGCTGGGAGAGTAAGAACTGACAAAAGAAAATATTTTTTCACCCAGCGTGTTGTAAGTCTATGGAACTCCCTGCCACAGGATGTGGTGATGGCATCTGGCCTGGATGCCTTCAAAAGGGGATTGGACAGATTCCTAGAGGAAAAGTCCATCACGGGTTACAAACCATGATGGAGATGTGTAATCTCTAGGCTTTAAACCAGGGTACTTCAAGGGCCAGATGCAGGGGAGTGGTATCAGGAGACAGATATCTAGTCTCATGCGCTCCCAAACGCATCTGGTGGGGCCGCTGTGAGATACAGGAAGCTGGACTAGATGGGCCTTTGGCCTGATCCAGCATGGCTCTTCTTATGTTCTTATGTTCTTATGTAAAACAGGACCACAGAGTAGCAGGAGGAGAGGATTGACATCCGGTGAAAGTGCCCAAGGGCCTTTGCCCTCTGTTGAAGGGCAAATGATTATTTTTTTCAAAAACTCTAATGGGACATCTTCCCCATCTCAAGACAGCCCAAAATGGACTGAGCATGTCCCGCTCAGGTGTGCGTGGGGGAGAGACATGATGCTGGACAAGGGTCTAGCTGTGCCTTCTTTCTTAGTTGTTCTCAGTCTGTGACTTGGTTCACCCCTGCTTTCCATTTGTGTACCTTTTCCTTGGGGTGGGGGAACAACAGCTTCTGTTTTGTCCTGTTTTATTTTACTTTGAGTAGTTTGCAGTTTCACACTGCAATAGATTCTAGCCAACTTCTCTGTTCTTAATAATATTTTTTTCAAAGAGTCAGTGGGAGGGACACAGTGGGAGGGGCTTGCAAGGGGTCATTGGGGGGCTTGCAGTGGGAGGCCAGGGTCGGGGAGCAATCAGCCCCCAACACATTCTCAGCCACCAAATCTGGCCCTCCCTACAAAAAAAATGGACACCCCTGTTTTAGAGACTGAGTGCCCAAACTGGGATTCAAAACCCACTTATTTTTTGCAAAGTGCCTAAATACAGTGGGACCCTGGGTTCCAAATGCTTCTGGTGCTATCCTTCAAGAAAGCGAGGATCAAAGTGCAGGGGCTACCCTTTGGGAAAGTGAGGATTGAAGAGCAGGCTTTTGAATTTCCTCTGGCCAAAACACCCTTGCTGTGGCTACAGGTAATTAAAAAACCTGCTCTTCAATCCTCACTTTCCTGAAGAGTAGCACCCCATCTGCCTCTCTGTCCTGGGCAGAGAGGCGGATGGGGTGCTACACCATCGGGAAAGCCAGGTGGGAGTGACAACAGTTTGTAGCCCCTGTTTACTCTTCAGCCACACCACTCTGGGTATCACAAAAGTGGTGTAGTTGGAGAGAAAATGGAGCTACGAAGGAGCCCACAAATGGCTGCCTCCACCTCACCCAGTTCTCTGTACAGAGCCGTTTTGGTGCTCTCCAAACAGCTTTGTGCAGAGAGCTGGGTGAAGGGGTGGCAGTGTTTTGTGGGCTCCTTCATAGCCCTGGTTTACTCTCCAGCCACATTGCTTTTGGGATGCCCAGAGCTGCATGGCTGGAGAGCAAACTGTGACTATGAATGAGCCCACAGGTCACTGCCTCCTCTTCGCTTGGCTCTCTCACGGTGCACAGTGGCATGCTCCGAGTGGAAGGGGAAGTGCCGTGGCTGTGAGGGGGTGATGTTGTGTACCCTCAGAAAGGGATTCACATGCCACCTTTGGTGCCCATGCCATGCATTCTCCTCTAAGGTATGGCTGTGTGCCCAGGCTCTTTGCTTTCCAAAAGTAGACAGATTAACCTATCTGGAAATGACCTCCCTATATTGGTTTTCTTTAGGGAGTGAGCTAATGGACTTGCACAACACTGGCTCTTCGGCTTGAATACGGAGATGAGCACCACCCCCAGAGTTGGACATGACTAGCACACATGTGTGTGGAGAACCTTTACTTTTTGCCTTTACAAATATATAGTTAAAAATAGAAAGAACAATGGAAAGTGATATAAGCTTCCCCTATGTTAAGAATTTTGGCTATTTCCCCCATAACCAATAAGCCTAGTTTCAATGCCAGTTATGTGGGTAACAACTCTTTATTGTTTCAATTAGAGATGGGCATGAAATGAACAATTTTTCAGTTTCCGTTTTTGTTTTTTGTTTCATTACGTAATGAAATGACAAATGAATTTTATCTCTAAATGAAACAAAACGAACAGGAACACTGGAAATTTTATCATGCATTTCGTTTCCGTTACTGCAATATGAGTGAATTGCTTAAAATCCTAAAAAAAAATCACAAAAAATGAAATAAATGGTAATGAAATGGTAACGAAACGAATGAAAACGAAAACAAATTTTTTGCAAAAAAATTGCAAAAAACGGAAATGAACCGAAACAGACCCTCCAAATGACAAACGACAAACGAAATGCCATTTTTTTTCTTCGTGCCCATCTCTAGTTTCAATCTTCAGCATCTAAGTAAGCTCTGGGCAGACTATCAGTGCAAGTACTCAGTGGCGACCAGGATAGATAAATGGAACGAAAGGGTTTGAGAGAGATTAATTCATCATACAATGGAGCATAAAACTCACATCTGTTCTTTATACAAGCCAGTACACCCCATTTATTAATGCTGTTCTCTGCTTTGCCAGGTCTAAGCAATTAACTCCCACAAACTGGCTTCTCTAGCAAGGATACTCTGTCAGTGTGTTTATCCTAGGAACATATTGAATTTCAGAGCAACTTGCATTATTTAAATATGTTGCAAGCTGGTAAATAAATTCCCAGCGACCTGAAATAATTAAGAAGCTAACTTAGTGTTCAAGATTTTTGAGACTGATCAGCTGCTAACAATCAGAGGCATGCCATAGGTATAAGGTAAAATAAAACTCTATGCATACTCTACATCCACATGCCAATGAAGACTTGAAATTAAATTCTAGACAGCTGGGAACCCCAAACTCAATATTTCCTATCACATAAAATTGTGGGGGGAGCTACAGAACAGATTTAAGCTCTAGTTTCTTGGTTTCTCTTTGTTCCCCATATCTTCAGTGAATATGGAAGGATTTTGGTGTTTTGTACAATAAAACTTTCCAGAGGCTAATGTAATAGGATGCTGGCTAGACTGGGATGGAGCCTCTGGGGTTGAGGGTGATTCATCCCTGTGCCTCCGGTTAGTAGAGCCAGCCTGGGTGGCTTTGGGTAAGTGACCTAGTCCCAGGGCACCCCCAGAAGAAGGAATTATAAATCACTTTTGAGTACTTAGAGCTTACAGAACACTGAGAAGGGTTGCCATAAAATCAGAGGAAGACACACTTGTTAAGGATGCACTGTGATACAACGGATAGAGTAACTGACTAGGAATCTTAAATTCAAACCTCCATGTGGCCATGAAAAATCAGTGTGAAGTGGCACTGGTAAAGCCACTTCTTAAATGTCTCCTATGCCTCGAAAATCCCACTAGGGTCACCACAAATTGAATGCCACTTGACAATATATAACACACAACAAGGTGGATACGTAGGCAGATTCTTCATTCTTATGCATTCTATAGTATACAGAGCCCCTTGAATAGCTGCATGTATTCTAGAAATCTTCTGACTTCTCTTACCTTCTAATGGATTCTGGTTAGAAGTGCATATATGGGCAAGGATGCACCTTATCAGGATACCCAGCTTGGTGTAGGCGATAGAGTGACAAACAGAGACTCAGGAGCCCTGAGTTCAGTTTCCTGTTCAGCAATGGAAACTCACTGGGAGAGTGGCACTGGTAACCCCCTTAAATATCTCACTTACCTTGAAAGATCCATTAAGGTCACTATTAGTGGGCTCTGACTCAATGACACAGAACACTAACATGTACTTGGTCACTGTGGGTGTTCACCAGCAATAAAGCTTTGCTTTATGTTTATTGGGAGATTTTTTAAAAGCATCCGACATGTCTGTGTCTGCTGGGATTATATTCTGATAGCCTCAAAGCTCTTATATATAAAATGGTATTTAGGTTGTCAGTCTCTATTCAAGCATTCCGAACCTGATGACTAAGGAAGGACGCACAGCTAATATCTGCTAAAACATTATTCATTTGGAGCTAATTTCCTTGCATTACTTTTCATAGTACTGCAGCAAGCTTCCAAGAAATTAAGAAAGACAAGCATCTTCTTGGAAAAGCTCAGCTCACATATACCTCCTAGTCCCCGGGAAGTTCCTCTAGTGTCTACCAATTACCTTTCCTATTGCCTGGTCCTCCTCATCCGAGAGGTGTTGCTCCATTACAGTATATGTCTCCAGTTTTTATCCTCATTTTGAAAATAAGGCATGCATTCCCACCAAGGCCTTTTGGCAGAGCCTTCTGCATGTGATTTTGATAAACTATCTACCACAGTGGGGCAGGTAACTAATTTTTTACTCTTGAGTTACAGCAACTCCCTTAAGGATAGATGGATGTGCTGCCTCAGTTGTGATGTATCAGAGCTTGGAAAAGTTAATTTTTTTGGACATTGTTAGGGATTTTATAGAATCTCCACTAGTCAGGCAGGGTGGAGATATTTGGAAGATATGGTCAGAACAGTTAACTTTCCCAAGTTCTGTTAAGGGTAGACAACTAATATTCCACCAATTCCTTAAAAACTAGAAGTTGCAGCTGCTTCTACATTCCTTAAATGTCAGAACAAGGGTTTGGCAGTTTTCTGCAGTTTTCCATTAGGAACCCACTGAAATCCTGGCATCATCATGACTACAGGAATAAATATGATTTTCCTTTTGCTGACCTGATGCTGAACATACTTGCAAATAAGCATTATCCTATCATAGGAAAGTGCAACATAAAAATATTTTTAATCCTGTATATGCTTAACCTGCTGCTCTTAACTGTATTGGCTGGTGCCCTGTTTGGTCAGAATTGCACCCAGAATTCATTCTGCACTTAGCCTGTCCTCTCTGGCTACTTGCACAAGGCAGAAGTCAGGAACCACAGAGTGAGTAGAAATCCCTATTTCTATGTTATCTGTAAACCAGAGAGTGTGAGGAACATGTTGAGTGCTTTGGCTCTGAGTTGCTACTCTCCACATTTGGTAACAAGAACCTGGGCATCATGCTTTCAAAAAAATCAGAAGAGAGGATAATGTGCCTCATCATAACATTGGCTTCAAGCCTCCAACTCTCAGGTTGACCTATTTTAATTCAATCTTCTCATTTTCTTCTCCATACATAATCCGCTCAGGTCTAGTCTCTGGCCTTGAGTGCATCCCTTATCTAACCCACTTCTGAAAATAAATGTGATGTTGTACTGAATGAATGGTTAGGCATTCAAAGGAGATGTGGACTGGACGGACCTGGGATGGTGGCAGTGGTGCTAATAGGGTAAGGGACTTTTTTATCCTATAAGTTGTTCCACATCTGACTGTGGGCTGGATCATTCCCAATAGTTACAAAAGTTTGCTGCTTAAAGCAATCTTTGGGTGATTTACAATTTAATTATGCAGGCTGCACATGTCTCTCTCCTCCACTCTCCCTCCCTCCCTCCCTCCCTCCCTCCCTCCCTCCCTCCTCCTCACACACACACACACACACACACACACACACAGAGAGAGAGAGAGAGAGAGAGAGAGAGAGAGAGAGAGAGAGAGAGAGAGAGAGAGAGAACTGGGTATTTATTTTACTGACCTTGGAATGATAGAAGGCTGAGTCAACCTTGAATCCACTACCTGGGATTGAAGTCTAGGTCATGAGCAGAATTTGGGCTCCAGTACAGCAGTTTAACCACTGCACCATGAGGCTTTTTCACCACAGCGTCAGGCATCTTAAACACCTAATGTGGAAAATGGCAATTAGCATTCAATTGTGGAGTTTCCTTCCTTTCAACATATTCAAATTTCCTAGCCTAAGGGTATTCTAGAATCATGTGAGATCTCATTTGGGTTCACTTTTAATGGCTAGGGTTTATGGAGCCATTTTATATTAATTCAACATACCACACCATATTTTACATTACAATGGTTCGCTCATCTCATTGGTTTTATTGAATTATTTTAATATTGTGAGTTAACCCTAGCCCTCAGAATGGGGTGGGCTGACTGTCTAAATAATATATTTCTCCATTTAAACTGAAGACCTGAGTCTATCACATAAACAGGTTTTCATACTGGGCAGTTGCTATACTGTTGAAAGTAATCAACCATGACTGCATTCAGTATAAGCCTATAAAGTTGTTTACACGAAGCTCTCTTTGCTGCTTTGAATTCCAGCTTCTTCCACTGAATATGCTGTGTTTAGGGGTTCCTTGGTGGGGCAATGCCAGCAATTGACAGGAATAATAACGGTGTTGCATGTGCTGCACACAGGCAGGTATATATCCCAGCACACAAAGTGGGTTCCAAGTATGTGCTGATTTTGGCTCTTGACCTGTCCTGGGAGGAGGAGACTGATTCCCTCACCTTCATTTTTGGTAGTTGTGTGTTGCCTGATTCTTGAATGAAGGAGATAATCTTCTTCCATGCTATATCCTATGTGTGTGCAATAGAAATGGTGTTTCATTTCACAAGAGGACTGGTTCTGAAACAAAACATGCCAGTACAGCTGGCACTCGGAACCCAGTCCCACCCTCTGGAACAAAATCAACCTCGGTCTTACTTTGCTGTAGCTTGTGCGGGGTGAAATTCCAACCAGGAAGCAGCCTCCAATGTATCTTTCCATCTCCCTGATGGTGGCCAATCAGGAGCTATGCAAGGACATGCATCATCCCATCTCCCTGTCTGATTGGCCAGTGCCAGGGAGACAGAAAATGCAACATTGGAGGCTGCTTCCTGGTTGGAATTTTGCCCCAGCACAAGCTATAGCAAGGTAAGACAGTGGTTGATTTTGTTTCGGAGGGTGGGGCTGGGTTCAGAGCACAGCTGTGCTGGCATGTTTCATTTCAGAACCAATCCCCTTCTGCAATGAAACACCTATCTGTAGTGTGTAATTATCCACAGTGAGTTCCCATCTTGGCATCTCATAAATACAGCCTTTGAATAAGCTATGAGAAGGGACATGGCACAGGGCTTCACTCCTTGTTTTGCATGCCAATGATGCTGTATCAACATCTGGCACCTTTACCATGGATCTCAAGTCCAAAGACTCCTACCTGAGGGTCTGGAAAGGTGCCGTTAGTGAACCTGGAGAATATGGAGCTAGAAGGACCAATAGTTTGATTCAGCATAAGGCCCCTTCTTGTCTTACTAATAATTAATTTTCCTAACACAACCCCATTCTAAAAAACGAAGTGTTTATTTTTCTCTAGACCCAACATTGCTGTGTGTTGTCTGGTTATGTTGAAGCTGTTTTTCCTTCCATGTGTGAGTGGCGTCCTTGGATGGTTTCATTCAAACATAGGCATTTGTCATGTTATTTGCCATTTTGGAACTCCTCAAGCATCAACAATGAGACAGAAATATTGGTGGCATCCAAGGCACAATGAGCTCCTCTGTTGTCACTGAGGAATGCTTGTGGAATCCATAATGAACTTCATCTTTCTGACAACCTAGGTCTAATAACTCAACATTAATGAATATGTGTAGGTAGAGTAACATGCCATCTTCTTAATCTATCCAGAATAGAGATGGGCACGACTCATCGAAATTTTCGTTTTCGTTTTCGTTTTTTCATTTCGTTTCGCAACGAAAACGAAAATGAAAAATTTTTCAGAAGCAAAACGACAACGGAAACGAAACGAAAAAATTTGCCGTGTTTTTCATTTTCGTTACGGCAGACACATTGCATTGAAAAGAATAACGAAACGAAAATTTTTCGTTTTCGTTTATGTTTTTCCGTTTCGTGAAAAATGTGCAAGAAAACCCTCGAAAAACGAAAATGAACCGAAACAGACCCCCTAAACGAAAAACGAAAAACGAAAAATTATTTTTTTGAGTCGTGCCCATCTCTAATCCAGAATGTATCAAATTTAAGAGCAGCTCAGCACATACAGTAAATCTGTATCCTTTTGAATAAAAACTCCAAGCATGATGTGTTAGTTATGGGTGCAGCATATGCAAACCAGGATCCCTTTCCAAGGAGAAAGGTGGGGTACAAATATTCAAAATAAAAATAAAATAAAACAATAAACACTCTTTACTGAGAACAAAGAGGTCTCCTCTCTATCTAATATTTCAAGTCACGTGTTTCATTGTTATTGTATCCACTAATAGTCCTATAAATCTTGTAAAACTTCTGTCCCTTAACTGTGAAGTAGTACCTATATGTTCCATGTCCCCCTTGCCTTAAGGAAGACCCGTATTTCACAGGTGATCAGCACATGAATCTGGGAAGGTGGCTATATAGCAGTCCAGTTAAATGATATTTTCTGCACTGATTCTAGTTAAATGTCTATAATTCATTGATAATTATGGAACTCATATCTAATCCCATGGTCTTTTTGTTGCCACAGCAATGGCTTATTAAATAAGTCTACTTAACAAATGAATGATAAATACCACAGCCACTGCCTATGTACCTGCATATATTTTGTGAGGGTTTTTTTTTAAAAGAAAGCTTTAGAAATTTGAGGTCAGTGTGTCTAACCTAGTGGTTCCCACCATTAGTTACCCAGATGTTCTTGGACTAAAATTCTCCGGTAGTTCAAGAATGTCTGTGGACCCACTGTTGGGAACCACTAGTTGAAACATTCTACCCACTACAATGTCATTTTAAAATCCCATTGCTTTCAGATTTATTTCTCCTTGGTTTGTGTTAATGCAGACCAAATAAACAGGTTCACATTGGTTTAAAGAAGGCTATAACTTTTTATATATGAAAAAATTAACAAAACTGAGTGGCAAGATTTTGTTGATGCTCATGGCAGTGAAATGCCATTGTCATGAAACACCAATTGATAGAACACAGAGACAGTAATCAACATGCAGATTAATGAACACAGGATTCCATCCACCAGGGACTAGTAGAACAAAGCCTCGCTGAGCATTTTAATTGCTGAGTTATAGCTAAATCTCAGTTCTATATCAATTTCCATCCATTATGACTATTGATGCATGGCAGGCATTAAAAGGAAAACAGTAGCATAATGATTCACAACTCTTAGGGTGCAAATGAATGGTGAATGTTATGAGGAATAAGGCTCTGATAATTTTCATCTCACTTCTAGCAAAAGATCTTCAAAAACACTGCCAATTTTCCTGATTTTTACAGGACCCAACTGCAACCCTTTTAAAACAGGATTACTTTGAACAGAACTAAGAGATGAGGGAGATATCTTTCAACCATCTCGGCTTTTATTAGTTCCAAGGTCCTTTATAATAATAATAGCTGAAACTAATTCATTAATTCAATTAGCCAAGGCAACCATAGCAATTAGATATTGAAAGGAACTCTTTGCTAAGGTCACCTAGAGGAGCTCTCTGCCAGTAACATAGCAATGTGTTTAAATACATTATCTTATCCATCTAACAAGCTTGTGTTTGGTGACTAGGAGTGATTCAGCTCTGTTCTCTAATGAGTTCTAGAAAATCTTTCAGGAATGTTCAATCTAACTTGCTATTCTAATATCCTGTATTAAATTAATTTCCCTTGGTGGGTTTTCTTTTAATGATTGAAGCTTATATCCATCAGAGATATTCTTGTCTTAAATTTATGTCTAAAATTTCTCCTTTCTATTCACCTCCAGAAACATGTTGTATGCTGACTTCTGATCTCAGATTCCAACATATTCAGATTCTTGCTATATGGAAAGTCATTTATCATCCATTTAAACCACTATACTGAGATTAAATTTTCTCTTCCCTTTTTCTTAACAAGTCAGATTTAAGAAGCACATCTCAAATAGAATACAGGGGGCAGAGTAAAAACTAACATATCATTTCAGAGATGTGGCTCCATCAGATCTTCTTATCTGGGAAATCAGACTTGCAAATGACGCCCAGGTTCACACCCAGAGGATCAATCATAAAACAAAAGAAGCTAATTTGTACTGTACTGGTGATAGAATTCCTTCATATAAATTGCTCTCTGTAATGTGTATCTTTAAGTCAAAGGTGTTTTGTTTTTTATAATTGGTCTCAGCAGTTTATTTTTTATTTATTTATTTATTTATTTATATACATAGCTTGTATGCCGCCCACTACCCAAAGGTCTCTGGGCGGCTCACAATAAAAATAGATGATTAAAATATCAAAGTTACAGTAAAATTAGGACAATAAAAACATGTCAATACAATAAATATAATACATTAAAAACACAACACTAAAATTGCCATCAGGACCCACAATCATTAGTTAAAAAACTTCTGGAACAGGAAGGTTTTTTACCTGGCGCCGAAATGTTATTAACGTTGGCACCAGGCGGATCTCACTTGGGAGGGCATTCCATAGTCTGGGGGCAGTTGCTGAAAAAAACCCCAAACCTGCAAGCCATCCCTCTCACCTTCTGCATAACCATCCTGCATAACCATGTAAATAACTTTGTTATTTCTCAGTTGGAACTTATATTCTTTTGAACATTCTGAATGCAGCAGCATAAGGCACAACCATGATTTGAACCATGCAGTGTGCCCCCTTTCCTTGTTTACTGAGGCCACACCTGATAACGATAAAAGCCATTCACAAATTACAGAGGAGTGGTTTTATCCCTTGATAAAATACAGTCAAAGTATGATTTTATTTAGACCTGCATTGCTAGCAAAATGACTTAATTAGAAGCAACTTATCATGTGTAATGATGAACTTCCAGAGTCTCTGTGTGTGTAGAAACAATATGCACATGGATGCAACTTTTGCCAAATAGAATAGCATACAGGATGGCACAATATACAGACACAACTTTGCCATCTTATTCAAAGTCTCAAGTGTCATCTATAAGGCAGAGGCAGATGACTAGGTTTAGGTGGGAGTACAAATTGCCAAGGATGTCCTCTGACCTTCTAGTCACAACTTCTGTCCAGGCATCTGCAGGGCAGCACACCATCCTGTTCTTTCTATTTGGGTCACAGATGGCCCCAGCCATATTCTTCACTTTCTCACAGAAGAACATCCACTAGCTAAATTAGAACAGATGCAGAGTAGCTTTTTTTCTTTTCTTTTGGCATTCATACCACCCAATGGTCTAATTAATCCTGACACTGTGACCATCGTAATATGAACTGCATTAAAGGAATGAAATAACAGATTGTCCTTTGGATACAAGTGTGTTTATGTCTCCATTTAGCAAGGCTCACTTTTCTTCCACCTTTTGATCTCTAGATTCTCTAAGCACAAAATGCACATAACAGTAAGGCTAACAGTACGGCTACATAAGTGGCAGAGAGTGAGCTAGTGCAGGTTGCTTTGGAATGTTCCAGTTTGGCTAAAGCAATTGAATAAAGCATGGCAGTTCACACAGAAATCACTTCTGACAATATTGTGAAGAGGCTTAATAAGGAAGTCACATCAGGTAATTGGGAAATGGGAGTAAGGGCAGACAGGCAAGGGAAGAGGCTTAATAAGATAGTCACATTGCAATATTAGTAAATGGAAGTAAGAGCGGACAGGCAAGGGAAGTGAATGTTGTGAGGTTTGTGGACAAATGTTGATGTGTTGCATCAGTTATTTATTTTTTAAAAGATGCTTTTATTTAAAGTGCCAGTTGGGAAACTGCCTGCAGCTCACTCTGCTAATAGGGATTTGCTTGCAGATGGTTGCTTGACTGGCCTTCTAAGATAAGGCAAATTAAAATATTTTTTTTAAAATTTTTGTGACTATAACATACGTTGCAGTCTTTTATACAGTTTTTTTTAAGGTTTCCACTTCCCATGTCCCTCCGCCAAGGAACAGAGGAAGTTATTCATTTAAGCCACTTCACAACCTTGGCGAATTCAAACCAGAATCCTTGCTTTGCACTGGTTACAGTGCCCACATGTGCTGGAATTAATCCCAACAAATAGAGATCCTACTGACACTAAAAAGTAGGAGCCCTTGACAGGGGTTCTGAAAGGTACAGATAGGAGTGCTTGGGGGGTGGTCTGGTTTGTTCCAGGAAATACATCCTCTGATCACTGTCTTTATAAAAGAACCAGTCTGTTCTGGAGCAGAACAAACAGCAGGGTAAAGGCCCATCTAGACACCCTCTAAACCAGCCTTCCCAATGAATTTTGAAAAGCAAACTTAAGCTTCAACAGAATGGAAATATTTCGATTTAAAGGATGCAAGTATACCTTCAAGCCTATTCTTTGATATTTTGCATCTGAATGTTAATTTGTTGCCTCAACAATATTCCAGGATGCTAACATTTTTTGATGTCTGTTAATAATATATGTAGCAGCTATACATATTTCATATTAAAGGCTGACTTAAAAGCTACATCTTTATAGGTAATAACTTGACTAAGGAAAAAACCCAACTTTAAATTATTTATTCTTATTTTGAGCACATAATCAACAGTGTTTTTATAAGGTCAGGTACAAAACAACAGCTATTAATAATATAGCTCTGTGTCTTGAGAATAAAGTGCTTCCTTTTCAGCCAACAGAAATTATCTACTGTACCAAAAGGCTTCCACTGATAGGAGGGGCCATTCTTAACACAGAACAGAACACAAATTCTGGACCCAAACCAATGTTCTATAATTACAAAATGAAGGGCAATCTCTCATTCTCTCATTCTCTCTCACTTACACACACACACACACACACACACACACACAGAGAGAGAGAGAGAGAGAGAGAGAGAGAGAGAGAGAGAGAGAGAGAGAGAGAGAGAGAGAGTCCATGTTTGAAAATTAGTGAGTTAACAAAATGGTTTTCCCTCTCCATACTTCTTACGTTAAAGCTAACTGGGTGTGACGGAATTTCAAGACATTTGAAACAGGAGCTTTTCTTTACATTCCATTTATCTTCCATGCATATCAATTACTAGCACATGGAATCCGTTGTAAAGTAAATAAATATTTTCATCCAAAATAAAATAGAGTACTTGTAACTAGAGATGGGCACGACTTAGCGGTATTCCCGTTTCCGTTTCCGTTACTCGTATCCGTTACTCTACGGAAACGGTAACGGGAATTACTCTTCCAGAATTCGAGCTCGAACCGACGAATGAACAATTTGGTCTGATTTGTCGTGCTCGTTACTTGCATCGCGCAATGCCAAGCGGCACAGAAAAAAAGTTTTTAAAAGTAAAAAAAAAACTGATTCCCGGCCCTAAAAGTAGGCGAAAACTGTCTGAGGGCACCTACCAGGCCAGAAGGGTGTTTTATTTGGGGGGGGGGTTCCCCACCCCCTCTCCTTGGCTGTTGCTACTGCTGCGCTGCTGGTACCAGGCTGGGAGGGCGCATCCATTTGCCATGCAGTGCGGGGGATCCAAAATGGCGACCGCAATATTTTTTTGAAATCGTTGCCCCAAACCCCACCAACGCACCACAGAAACATGCAAAAATTAGCTATTTTAAATGCTTGAATTTTTACAGTAGCAGCAGTGGGTTTTTCTTGCAAAAAAAAAGTCTCCATTGATTTTATTTTATTTTATTTTATTTTATTTTATTTTATTTTATTTTATTTTATTTTATTTTTTTACACCTGCACATTCGCAATGATGGGCTCGCCCATGGGAGTGGACCATGCAAATTTTCCACCAATCGCATGGCCACTTGGCCAGGTTGACCACAGAGACTTGTGGGATGTGCCAATCGGGCATAAACAGCCCACTAATCGTAGCCCAAACCCGAACCCTAAGCCTAAACCTAACCCATACGCCAGTACACTGTCCTCCTAAGTGGGTCAGAGAGGCACCCAGAGGTGCACCCCAATACTCATCCTAACCTCACCCGTAACTAGCCTAAACCTAGCCCTTGCGCTAACCCGTCTTAACCCTAAGCCAGATCTACTTGCATTGCACTACATGCAAGTACGTGAGACACAGCGGGTGCAAAGAGTCTGCCAGTCCATCACTTGTGGCTCTGGTTGACTCCTGCAGCTCCCTCCAGGAGCCCGCTACCCCCCCCAAACCAGTACTAATGAAAATGAAAAAACAAAAAAACGAACCAACTAATTTTTGCGATATTTCACGAAAAATGGAAACGAGCCGAAACGGACTGCCTCCGACACACGACAACTCGAAAACGTCATTTTCCCTAGTCGTGCCCATCTCTACTTGCAACTTAAGTTGAATGTAAGTGCCATCCATTTAATAACATTATAAAACACTTAGGTGGAGTGGCTGTATTTCCTTCCTGTTCTGGGAAAGCATTTTTACTATGTTTTCAATCTGTACAATAAGAAACAACAACAACAGAGTATTCATTTTTACATCATATAACCCTCTCTTATTTCATGGCTATTTTAATATTATTAGCTTGGGGAAAAACCCACTAGATTACATTTGTCCCATCTACAAAAGCATGTGGATTTTTATTTTTCAAAGTTGCTGCCCACAAGCCTGTACCACAAGTGCTTAATCTTATAACAAAGAGGCTGGTTTTTTCCCCTTTTGGAAATGTTTTGGAGGATCTCAGGGGGCTTGGGGGTTGCTTATTTCTAAATGCTGATTTTAGTTTAGTTTTGTTTTTAAAATCGTAACTCAAAAGCCCTTTGGACACACTTTCCATATTTGACACAGAGCAAGAGCAGACTGTCTGCTATGACTGAACTTAGCACTGATCTGATGCCTAGTTTAAAAGGTAATTTTTTTAAAAAAAAGCTGTCTTGTTTTTAGAATTGCCTGATAGAATGCTGATTTGCTTTGCCAACAGAAGATCAGGTTTTTAAGTATGTGGAGCCCACTCACATCCATGCAAATGCACTGACTTAATCTCTTCCATCATCACAATGAACATGGAAACATGTTTGATGTGGGAGATGCTGCTTTATTGGGATAGCCTGTCCATGTGAATCAGTTTGGATGGATTTGAGCTCACAGGGAGACATTAAACCAGCTATGAGAAATTCTCTCGCTCAGATAGTCAAATTTCCATGTTCAAGGTGAAGACAATGGAAGTGGGTATCCTGTTCTACCCTCAATATTTGTGGGTTTCATTGTATATGACACTTGTAAAACAGAAGGGAAGTTTTTATTACATGTGGTGGACATTTAGAGAAAACAGAGTATACTGGGAAATGGTACATGAATATTTACAAAAGATTTTGTCATGTAGCATGCTATTTAAACCAGAATCATTATTTATTTATTTATTTATTTATTTATTTATTTATTTATTTATTTATTTATTTATTATTGCACCAATTTTCCGGAATGGAACTCTGGGTGGTTTGCAAAAGAGCAAAATATATGCTATTAAAACACAATGAGTTCCAATCAAATAATAAACAGCAGAGATGGGCACGAATCAGAAAAATGGCATTTCGTTTGTCGTTTGTCGTTTGGAGGGTTCGTTTCGGTTCATTTCCATTTTTCGCAATTTTTTGCAAAAAAATCATTTTCATTTTCGTTCATTTCATTACCATTTCATTACCATTGATTTCAATTTTTGTGATTTTTTTTAGGATTTTAAGCAATTCACTCATACTGCAGTAACGGAAACGAAACGCACGACAAAAATTCCGGTGTTTCTGTTCGTTTCGTGCCCATCTCTAATAAACAGCAAAAAGAAAGGAAAAAGAAAGAAAGGAAAAGAACCCAGCAAGAAGCAAAATAATAATAATAATAATAATAATAATAATAATAATAATAATAATAATAATAATAATAATAATAATAATAATAATAATAATAATAAACAGAACTACAACAAACACAGGAACACAGGACAACACTAGCAATTGCTGTAAGCTTCTTTAAACAGCCCAGTGTTCAAAGCTTTCTTAAAGGTTGATAGGGATTGGGCGAGCTGGGTCTCACTGGGCAATTTATTCCATATGGTCAGGCCAGCCACCAATAAGGCCTAGTTGCACATGGAAACCTTATGGGCCTCCCTTGTGGTGGCCACCCGAAGTAAGAGTGCCAAAGAGGATCTGGTGGGTCTGGCCAGCACTGACCTTTGGGAGATATGCTCTGCCAGATATCCAGGTCCCAAGCCAGGAAGGGTTTTGTAAACCAAAACCAACACCTTGAATCTTATTTGGGAGGCAATGGGCAACCAATGCAGATAGGCCAGAATTAGGGTGATGCAGTCAAATCTGCCTGTACCAACCACCAATCTGGTTGCCGCACTCTGCACCCACAGCAATCACCGAACAAGGTTCAAGGGAAGCCCCATGTAAAGAGTGTTGCAATAATCTATCCTCGACATGACCAGCACCTGCACAACTGGCCTCAGGGAGTCCCTATCAAGGTAAGGGCAAATCTGGGCGACAAGCCTAAGATGTCTCTTTCAGCCAACAGGAAAGTATCTCTTCCCAGAAGGAAGCAGTAGCAATCAATGAAGCCCATTCAGGCATACTCCCTCCGGCATACGATTTACCTTGTTGCCCTTCCTTGTTGCCCTTTTAAAGAAAATAAAATATAATTGGGAAAAGATAATAGTTGTGGCTTTCATATGCTGCCTTAATGGCTATACATGGCTGTTCCTACTAACATCAGTTTTAACTACGCATCAGTCTGTCACCAATTGATCTGATTTTTTTGTATGTTTTGTACTTTTTTTTTTACAAAAGTCACATGCTATGAATTTTCCATGTTGGTCATTTTGTCACCCTATCTTTCCTCTCAGGAGCTTGTTGCTGACACCTGCTACATCTTCCTTTTGTATCTCAGACTGCTCTGGAGATGTGGTCTGGAGGCCATCAGCAATTATGCTGTCTTTTCTTCCAAGAAACAAACCCAAATTCACTCAGCAAAAGTTATGACGATAAAGGGTTACAAATATCAGCAAGAGGACTTTGCACTTTCTTTCTTGGGGAACGGGAGGGCTCGGTTTCTGTACAACGTTTTTCCAGCTCCGTGCATCATTTTACTCAAGCAATCCCAGCCAGTTCACGCGATGGATATTTGCATTTGCAGTCTGTCATTTCTCAGCACACATGACTGCTTAGGCTGCCCTGGCTTCATGCTTGGCTGGACAAGCCTATGTTGCTTTCACAACCGCTTAAGCTTACACCATGCGAAGCTAGGGCTCTGGAGCAGCTGTTCCAATCAGATCTTTCACCGTTATGATGATACAGAGAAAGGACTTTGACATATACTGAGACATGTTGTTTTTCTGTGTTGCTGTTCGCTTTCATTCTCCTTTTGGGCACCTGCAGCCGTGGTACAAGAGGGAGTTATTAACAGAGCTGCTGTTCTGGAGAAATCAATTGCCCGCTGAAAGGAAACAGACCTCTTCCATCCACGGTTTTCTTCTAAAAATACCCTAGAGGTGTTTTGGTAGCAGCCTTTCTTCGAAATGCAAAGGTGAATGGAGTTGTTATGACAGCTTTTTGTATCATACCTGAGATCATCCCTGCCAGTTTATGCAGTCCTTGTCCAAAACTTTTGTAAGTCAATAGATTTCCTCTTGAGGTCTCAGGTCCAGGCCTCTGCTGAGTAGCTGTGCCAGGAAACCATTCTAGGGTTATTTATTTCAAGTAAACGCTGGCAATGTAATGCTTTTTATGCCATCCTGATTGCCTCTCTTCATAAGATTCTATCTATGTCCACCACCCATATCAACACAACCCTTTTCATACAGGGTTTGATAATGTACTATGTTAGAATCTGGCTCCAGGATCAGGTCAGGGTCCAATCGTCTGTATGGCCTTGGATGAAATTTTTCATTTCAATACATCTTGCACAGAGTCTGGGTTATAATTGATCAATATTATTCCAGGAAAAGATTTTCCCGTGGCTGCCTAGCTTACCATTCTGTTGTTTTTATCTTGGTTTACTTAGGTAAATATTTTCTTGAGTCCCTTTGAAAATATTAATTGCCCTCTTGGGAGAAGACAGCAGTTATTGTGGATGGAATCCCCCCCCCACACTTTCTGGCCTCAGCTAAAATATATGCACATACAAGGAGAGAAATGAAATAAATAGAACATGCCCCTTTTGTTTTTATTTGGCAGTGTGGCTGCTGAAAATTATGCTTGCAATGCATACTTTCCTATCAGCCTCTCTAAGACCCATTTCTTTGTACCAACATCAGGTACCTAAATGCTTTAGCAAGCATTACGAGCTACAAGCTGACATCACAATGACAAAGAGCTTGGCTATGTATTAAATTAAAAAGCAAGGGGAAACACACCTTGCAAGAATGTGAGGAGAGATGGGAAGCAGAACTGGCAAAATGGAAAATACAGCATCATCCAATCCATTTCTAAACACGATGCATTCCAGAGGCAGTAATGCTCAGTTTAGTTTTCTTTGAGAGAAAATAAATCAGAAATTTATGGTGCCTCTCCAATATTTTCTTTTATTACAAAATATATGAGCAGGACATAATGAAATCAAGTACATTCCCATAATCAAACAGCGTAGCTACTAATCTGGTAACAGATACCCACAGACAACAACTGCACTGCAGTTTCGTCATATTTGGCCAACCTACAGACCTGTTTTTATGCTGGATTCTCTCTCATTTCAACCCTCAAGTTTTCTACCACCTCCTTTCTTCCCCCATGTCCTGAGTTAAAGGTATGCTACCTTCTTGAAATGTCACTGGCTGTAACATTCCAATGGCTAAAAAGAGATTGCTAGCTCTCGTGCAGATATGTGAGCCATGAGCTAACACTTTGTCCGCTCTTCTTTAAGAGCCCCCTTTTGTGTTTAAAACAAGCCACGTGCTTCTTACATGCCTTGTCTACCTGTACCTT
The DNA here is from genome assembly GCA_037367245.1 of Phrynocephalus guinanensis. NCBI lineage: Eukaryota > Metazoa > Chordata > Lepidosauria > Squamata > Agamidae > Phrynocephalus > Phrynocephalus guinanensis. The sequence goes on from CM074740.1 coordinate 53,814,298, forward strand.
CATGCTTCTAGATGCTAGCCAAAAAGCACACATCTGCATGTAAACAGCTGCTTGTTTTAAGAGAAAAATGTTCCTGCCATGATAAAGAAGAAATGGTGCTTTTGATGTGTGTGTGCCAAATGCCATTTCCTCCTCTGTCTATCTGGACAAACTAATGTCTACTTTTCTTAGGTACCACATCTAAATATTGTGCAATCATGCCTAGAAGTCCAGGCAACTTGGGTCCTCATTTCTCTGGCCAGATGCAAGAGTTCAAAATTGAAACCATGCTCTGGAGTAGCACTATTTAAAGTGTACCTTTTCTTTTTACATCACTGTATATAACCACTCCAGTATTCCTGCCAAAAAAACTCCATTGACATGGAGTCATGAAGAGTCGGTCACAAATGTAACAACACAACACACACACATACATATAACAAGGTCTTACTTAGTAGAGAAGGTAGCAAAGAGTAGAAGACAAACAGATCTTGACTTGCAGCTGAGGTGGACATTGAGCTCTGCCTATGTTGCAGCTGCTATCTCTGCCCTAAAGCCAGGGAGGACCTCCAGCTGCAAACATTTCATTGCCTTTGATACTACCAGGTAATTAACAAATCTACCTCTTGCTTTGAGGTTGAGAATGCCATAGACAAGGCTTAGCATTTTGGTCTCTTAATGATCTCATTGAGAAAGAATTAAGCAGCTGTTTAAATTTTCTATTTTCTTCAAAGGCTCTGAGAAGTCCTTGACCTTTAACTGGACTGTGCTGCAGTCTCTGTGAAAAATACTTTAAAATTTTGTCCTCATCTAACTGTTCTGTCTTAACAACTGAGTCAACCAATCACCACATGAAAATTATTCACACTAGTCTGGATCTTGAATCTCCCTGTTAAAATGCCCTTCCCACAGGTACCAGACCTTGCATTATTCTTTATAGCCCCCACCTTCACATGTTGATTTCTATCTCACCACTAACAAAGCTTTTTCATCCTCCCTCCCTCCCTCTCTTTTTAAAAAAAGCAACAATTCTAGTTTTGGAGCAGCTTTTGCCAAGTGGCAGATGTGAAGCCTGCTAGTTTCAGAAATCTCTGGAGAGTGCTTAGGACAACTTTCTGCTTTTTGGTTCTTTTTTTTTTAAATGAACCTTTCAAAAGAAATGGAAACAATGAATTATTAAAAATGGATTGTTGTTACCCTAACTCAGAGAAAATGAAAAAAACACCCAACCTTCAATTACATTAACACAACAAATCTGCCTTTTCACGGGCAAAATGTCTCATTGCAGGCTTATTACATGGCCACCGAGAACCAAAGATTCCAGTCTCTGCAGAGTTTCATCCTATGTTGTTCTTTACATAACAATACCTTGGAGCACCAGAAATACTATCTTTTTCAGAATGCCTCACAAGGGCATAATTATTATGACACATAGCTCACTTATCAAGTGCTTTAGGCTTGTTTATGATCTGTTTCTTTAAGTCTGGGCTTAGCAGTACAACTTCCTGCCTGCCTCATATGTTCTGGTGCCTGCTGTTGGAGGAACAAAAGAAGCTCATTTATTTCAAAACTATTTTCATTGGGTGGTTTGCATGTTTTCCACCCAGGTACATAATTTTGCAGTTTTCAGTATTTTCTAGACATGGCTGGTTTGAGAACTTACAAGTGTACAGCTTAGGTCCTAAACTTTAGGAGTTGAGTTTGAGACAAGACGGAGTAGCTAAATTAATCATATGGGCCTTGAAATGCAAGTCCCTTTCCCCCCTACTAACCGAATGTGCCTCTAATGACAGGAAATGATAGAGTGCCAATTGCCAAGCATGTCACAGAATGCAGTTTCCAGTGAAAGATGGGGTTGCAGACCATATGATTAGTGCCATTGAAGTGAGGATCTAGATCGTGTCAAGAGCTGCTAAATAGATAATCATATAATTGTAGTGGAGGTGACATAGGAAATAAACCTGAATCAAGACAACATCATCCAATAATTCATAAATCCTGTGGCTGGTGAGTATAGAGAAATGGCAATAAGGATTCTTCCTGGTTTTCCAGAACAGTGTGGTCTGGGGATGCAATTGTTCAGCTCAAAGGCAGCAGAAAGTAATAGAAATGTCCAATGGCTTCCTAGGTGGAGAGAAGACCAAATGAGTTGCAAGATGTCCAGGCAAAATATCAAAATAACACAAAATAAAAGACAAAAACATGCAGCACCTTAAAGACTATTATATTTTAATGCAAGCTTACATGGACACGTCCACTTCTTCAGACACAGCTGCAAGATATTTCCTATGTCTTGCTCACTTGTGCTGGCTAGGTAGAAGGGATGGGGTCCAGAGTTAGATTTTCTTTCCCTGTCTCACTGTCTCTTGTTCCATCTTTTTATTTTGTTTTTAAACATATCCTTAGCACAATTGCCTCCAGCAATTCTATACAATGTCACCTTGGCCCTTGATCTAATGTATAATAACTGGTGGTCCCATTCCTACCCTTGACCCAAACAACGCTCCTTTCATGGTAGGAAATAAGTACTCTGTTTTTGTCTGTGAAGATTCTCAGTCATCCAGGTGCGTTTATCTGGGAGTTGAGTCATGGCTACTGGACTTCTTTTTTGAGAGATAGAAACGTTTCGTTTTGCGAAACGTTTCTATCTCTCAAAAAAGAAGTCCAGTAGCCATGACTCAACTCCCAGATACTCTGTTTTTGCCCATGAATTCCTGGTCATTAAAGAACACTAGCCTCCTCCACATTTTCAGGCCCAGATGACATACTTCAGCAGTGATCGTCTCTGCACCTGTCTGTTATTGAGTTTTCAATAGATTTTGAATTAGATGAGACTCTAACAACTTTGGATCAATATGGCTTGGAAAGAATTCCTCCCTCTGCTATTATTTATAGCTTTAATTTAATGGAAGCTCTTGATTCTTCATATGCTAAGCAACTGGTGGACTGACTTCAGTCTTGCATGTTCTCTGCTCCCCCCCCCCCCCGCTTTGTTGAATACTCACCATCTGTTGTCATGCATTAAAATTAAGGAACAAGAGTATGTTTTAATATCTCTTAAAGAGCAAAGGCATCATTAATCTGTGCTAAGGGCTTCTGACCATGGATTTTTCTTAAGAACCCTAAATATGATTCAGCCATTGCCTTTCTCACCGTTGTTACAATCTAGATAGTTGATGCCTTCTGGTCCACTAACAATGGGTAATGGTCCATAGGTAATTCAAAGAATAACTCTTGTCCACTGCTTGGTAGTAAAAATGTTGCCTGTAACTCTCCCGTTATTCAGATTACTTCAAAAGTAATTTGAAAACCATGAAAATGTGGCAGATAAAAGGGTATGACCTGGGATGGGGAGCACTTATACACAGCATTGACAAGTTTGGGAATGTAGTGGACCTTCAGTTTATAACCCTTCCTTCCACACATCACCAGGATGATGTTTTTAAAAGAGTGTTAGAGTGTGGTGGAGATGTCTCCTTGTGTCCCTAGGAAGCAAGCTGGCTCGCACAAGGCAACCATTCATTTCCTGGCTCCAATCAAACTTCTGCATCCACTCTGCTACACACATGGGCACCCACAGCACATCTATTCTGAACCCTAGGCAGCCATCCAGGCCAAGAAAACAAAATGGGTACACAAATAATGCAGCAGGCATCAAATGATAAAAGGAATAGAAGACTGGTGGTGGTGATGAGGCAAAAGATATTCCATAGCACTAGTTTGTCTCTCAAAGCCCACAGAAGAGGGTTGGTTGCCTATTCCACATTCATACGCTTGCTTAATCCGAAGTTCAATGAAGACATGCAGTAGAAAAGGGAAAAGCAAGAAAAATCAAGAATGGGGCCGGGTCTAAGAAGGAATCTGCCACCATAATACAAAACAGCTGTTAATTTGGATGGCTGGAGAATAGATAGCACATTATGATGTTGATCTAAGTCTGCCTAAGGGCTCAGTAAATGGCATTTCCAAGATAAGCCAATTTTGGCTTCCCCACTGGTGTTACCTAAATGAGCTGAGAGTTCCTGGAGGCTTTTCAACATGCCCTGTGGCTGCTTTGGTAACATTTCTGATTTGCCTCATGTGGACATTTTCTCATGAAGCCGCTGCCCACTTCTAATATATAAAATCAGTTCCTTTTCTTTGTAATGTCACAGTTTTGATTTTTATTATTTGAGCATGTTTTGTTTACTCTGTTTTTAGAATTGCTTTAGGACCCCCTTTTGGAGTTAGAAGGTGAATTAAAATACTTTGGAAAAATAAATGTAGATGAATGTTGGGAAAGTAAGTTTATCAGAAACACAGCATAGAGTTTTGTTTTGTTTTATTTTATTTATATAGTGCCCCATTAGTGCAGAACACTATTCTGGATGGTTTACAGCACAGTAAAATAATCTGTGGGGCATAGGTTCTGGGACCACCCCTGTGGATAGTGAAATCCACCGATAAGAGGAAATGCTCTTATCCAAGGATAATGGTTGTGACAGGGGTGCTGAGGTAAAAGCTTTCACCCCAACACATGCCAAATGTTGGGTAGTACGGCAGCGGCAGCACCATAAGCTTTCTTTTTCTTTCTCCTCACCACTGCTTCCATTAAACTGCCCTCTTTGCCATTTGGGCTCAGAAGGGAAAGAAAACTTACTGTTGTCATCAGTGGAGAAAGAGGAGAAAGGAAAATACTTACCCGGTACCACTGTTGCTGCCAGTCAGCTACCCTCCTCACTGCTGGGCTCATCGGTCGGAATGTGAATGTCACTGAGCCTCGGGGAACAGTGACCACACTGCAATCTCCTTTGCCATGCCTGTTGAGGGAAGAGTGTCAAGCAAATCAGACACAAAAGGCCTTGATTTCTGAAGGGCGGACTTCCCTCAGATGAGGAAACTAGTTAGAAAGAAATTGAAAGGGAAGGTAAAAAGAATCCAATCTCTCCAGAGTGCATGGAGCCTATTTAAAACAATGGTAGTAGAGGCCCAGCACAAGTGCATACCACAAAGAAAGAAGAGTTCCTCTAAGTCTAAGAGGGTGCCAGCATGGCTAACGAGTGGAGTTAGAGAGGCTCTAAAGCACAAGTAGAGGTCTTTCCATAAATGGAAATCCTCCCCAAATGAGGAAAATAAAAAGGAACATAAACTCTGCAAAAGAAATGTAAGAAGATGATAAGAGAGGCAAAGAAAGAATTTGAGGAACTTATGGCTAGCAATATAAAGGGAAATAATAAAAGCTTCTTTAAATATGTTAGAAGTAGAAAACCTACCAGAGAACCAGCTGGCCCTCTGGATGGTGAGGGAGGAAAAGGGGAGGGAAAGGAGGACTTGGAAATTGCAGAGAAATTAAATTAAATGAGTTTTTTGCATCTGTCTTCACGACAGAAAACCTTGGGCAGATTCTGCTGCCCAAACGTCTCTTCTTGACTAAAGAATTAAATCAAATACAGTTTAAAAGAGAGTATGTTTTAGGTTTAATTGATAAATTAAAGATCAACAAGTCACCGGTCCCAGATGGCATCCACCGAAGCGTTATTAAGGAACTGAGAAATGAAATTGCAGATCTCTTAACTGTAATATGCAACTTCTCTCTTAAAAGGGTCACAGTGCCAGAGGACTGGTGGATAGCAGATGTCAAACAAATTTTTTAAAAGGAAGGAAGGGGGGACCCGGGAAACTACAGGCTGGTTTTCCTTACATCTGTCCCAGGGAAGATGGTGGAAAGCCTCATCCAAGAGAAAATCTTAAAACACATAGAAAAACAAACCTTGCTGAGGGAAAATCAGCATGGCTTCTGTAAGGGTAAGTCTTGCCTGACAAACCTTTTAGAATTCTTTGAAAAGGTCAACAGGCATTTCGATTTGGGTGAACCAATAGTTATTGTCTATCTTGATTTTCAGAAGTCTTGGATACTGTCCCTCACCAAATGCTGCTGAGAAAATTGCACAGTCAAGGGATAAGAGGACATGTCCTCTTATGGACTGAGAAATGGTTGAGATCCAGGAAACAAAGAGTTGGTGTCAATGGGAAATTTTCACAATGGAGAGGGGTGAAAAGCTGTGTGCCCCAGAGATCTGTCCTGGGACCAGTGCTTTTCAATCTGTTCATAATTGACCTGGAGACAGGGATAAGCAGAGATGTGGCCAAGTTTGTGGATTACACAAAACTTTTCCATGTGGTAAAAGCCAGAGAAGATTGTGAAGAACTCCAGAAGGATCTCTCCAAACTAGGGGATGGGGCTGTGAAATGGCAAATGCATTTCAATGTAGGAAAATGTAAAGTAATGCATATTGGGGCGGGGGGGATCAAAACTTTACCTATCAGCTCATGGGCTCTGAGCTATCCCTGATGGATCAGGAAAGAGATCTTGGAGTGCTGGTGGACAACTTAGTGTGTGGCAGTGTTGAAGAGATTATAGAAAAGGGGATTGAAAACAAAACAGCCAACATTATACATTGTACATTGTACAAAATGATAGTAAGGCTGCACCTGGAGTATTGTGTACAATTCTGGTCACCGCATCTCAAGAAAGACATAGTGGAACTGGAAAAGGTGCCGAAGAGAGTGACTAAAATGATTGCTGGGCTGGGGCACCTCCCTTATGAGGAAAGGCTAAAACATTTGGGGCTCTTTAGTCTGGAAAAAAGGTGCCTGAGGGGGGATATGATTGAGATGTACAAAATAATGCAGGGAATGAGTAAAGTGGATAGAGGGACACTCTTCTCCCTCTTCCAAAATAGCAGAACTAGGGGACATCCACTCAAATTAAGAGCTGGGAGAGTGAGAACAGACAAAAGATTTTTTTACCAGCTGTGGAACTCCCTGCCACAGGATGTGGTGATGGCATCTGTCCTGGATGCCTTCAAAAGGGGATTGGACAGATTGCTAAAGGAAAAGTCCATCATAGGTTACAAACCATGATGGAGATGTGTAATCCCCAGGCTTAAAAGCAGGGTACTTCAAGGGCCAAATGCAGGGGAGAGGTATCAGGAGACAGATATCTAATCTTGTGCAGTCCCAGTCTTATTTGGCGTGGCCACTGTGAGATACAGGAAGCTGGACTAGATAGGCCTTTCGCCTGATCCAGCATGGCTCTTCTTATGTTCTTATGCTCTTATTCAATCCATTGGCTATATTCTGGTAATTACTGGGTAAGAGGCATCTATATTTTACTGGTCATGAGGGAGCCAAGAGGTTCCTTTTATGAGATTTACCTCTGTTATATGATTTTCATATTGTACTGTTCTTTTGTTCACTCTTACACATTTTTTCTTTTTACAAGAATGAGAATTTAATTGTCTCCTTGGAAAGGTTCTGTGTAAACTAACCTCCATGGTCTAAATAAAAGAACTACATTTTTGAGCTGTTTGTTCAGGCTTCATTTTAATCATTTCATTATTTGAGCAAAGAGAGTAGAATGTTCCCCTTTAATCACCTCTTTCTGGAGATATATTTTGAGTTGCTCTTAGCTGGATATCCCTACCACTACACTCAACCCACTTTATGAGTGATCTGTGAGAGCAACGACGGTTTTCCTGTCTAATTATGCTTCAGCTATATTCCTTATATCAAGTACATCATATTAGTAGTAGTTAAAGCTGTTGCCAAGGTGTGTAGATGTGTCAAACTAAAGAGCAAGCAGCTCTAGTGAGAAAACAGTGTGAATGAAGTATACACAAAATATAGGGCTCAATCCAGCTGAAAAGAAGCATATTTAAGTCTTACTGATCTCAGTAGGGGAGCACTTTCTTAGATGTTCCCTGTGAATTTTGTGGTATTTAAATGCACATACACTTTCAGGACATGCCCATAATGCATAATCAGTAGTTTTAACAGCAACTGTGAGGGATGATGCTATTGAAGTGCTACAGTTTTAGACCTATTTGGGCATGTTGGCTTGGCTCCTAAGATGAATTAATGGCATTAATTACCCCAAAAAGTCCTGCTAATTCTTCTCATGAAGAAATTATTTTTTAAAAGCTCCCCTGTGATTTCCCTGTCAATAATGCCTGTGATCACTATTCTGAGTACATTAGAAACATTATGTAAAATAGGGATCACAGCAATATAACAGAATGGAAATCACAGGGGAGCTTCCTCTATCTCTTTGCTGCAAGCCCCCCAAATTTGGAGAGGTTTAGCTTTCAGGGGGCTGAGTTATTAAACTCCAAAGGGGTCCCCCTAGGAGAAAATCATTTTTAACTGAGTCAGGAAGCAGTTAATCACTGGCTTTTAGCAGCTTACCAACTCAATTAGAAATGATTTTCTTCTTGGGGGACGGCCTTTGGAGTTTAGTAACTCAGCCCCCTGAATCCAAACCTCTCCAACGTTGGGGGGGGGGGGCTTACAGGGAAAATACAAAATAAGGTACTTTGCAATTTTGGTGCCTCTAGGGCCCAGGGGAGCCATTAACAAATCATTTAGTTTTGTTTCATTCTGATACTTCTTTAAAATTCATTAGTAATGAAATGAAATGAAACTTGTACAGAAATAAAATGAAACGTGATGTTTTCGTTTTGTGTCCACCTCTAGTACAATGTAAAAAAAGGGAGAAAAGAAACGGCTTATTTCCTCATTCTCATTCCTTGTTATTTTTGGTCATATTGTTTTTTTTTTTAGTTTCATCATTCGGACCTGAACAAGTTCTACAGCATCTACCCAGGTTCTTGCTCAACCTGTGCAAAACTCTATAACACTGGATTTCATTTATGATGTGCTAAATGGCTTGGCACCTTGCAGCTGCCATCTCTTAAACAAAATAGGACACAACTTTAATCATTCCATGCATGGGCCAAATAAATAGAGATGGGCAAGAAAAACTAAAAAAGCATTTCGTTTCATTTTTCATTTTGTTTAGTTCTGTTTCTTTTTGTTTTGTTTGAAATGTTTTTTTAAAAAAATTGTTTCATTTTTCATTGTTTTGTTGTGTGTGTGTGTGTGTGTGTGTGTGTGTGTGTGTGTAAATTCCTGCACCCATCAGGTGCAGGAAAAGGAGGGATGTGTAAACTTTTTTGTCACCCCAAGCTCCCACCAGCTGAAGTGTGTGGGCTCGGCAAAACAAAAAACAAAACAAAAAATCAGGTGGGGGTAAAAGCACCGATCAGCTGTAACCCGGCCAGCTGAGGGTGCTTTTTTTAACAAGCGCCATCAGCGCTACAGCTGATCAGCACTGACACTTTGGAAGCCCCTCCCGTGGGGGCTGGTCGGCGGCAGCGGTGGAATGAAAAATGAAATGAACAAAATGAATTTTTTTGTTTCAATTCATTTTGTTTTCCTTTGAGGGGTGGTTCGCTATTCATTTCATTGCATAACAAAATGAATAACAAATAATGAAATGAATAAAAAATTCATTTCATGCCCATCTCTATAAATAAGAATTCCACAGGCACACCAAATGGTATCCTCAGAAGCCATCCCGGCGCTATGGAACCTTCTTTCCTTGATGTTTTCACACTGTGTTTTTGGAGGCAGTGTTTTCATCTATTTTTTCATTTAAAAACAACTTTGTTGTCTCTCATTCTATTCTGATTTTTTTTTTCATGAATTGTATTAAGTCAGTCTGGGGGCTTGCCATCTTTTGCTTATAAATGGTCTGTACTATATCAGGATGACTTTATGTACTTGCTACTCAATTGTTTACTCTTCCTGAGCTTTTAGAAGAGGGTATAGACTAGGGCTGTGTGACAGATTCAGTTTAACCCTGAACCAAACTGGATTAATTTGCACTGTTCCCAACCATCAACTCCCATGCACTTTTCACAACACCACTTTGCCAATCCATTCAAACTATAAAACCATTGCCAGCTGTCTAGCTTGTGGAGGCAGCCAAAGGTACTGACAAATTTACTGGCATAATCTGATTGTGTTATATACAGACAACTTGAGCCAATGGTTTAAGACTGCAAAGAATGGTGGATGGTAATGATCCATGTTATATCATCTAGAAGAACAAGAAGAAAACATTAGTACATAAACAAGCAATGTGGGATTTGGAAACTCAGAGTGACAGACAGTGAAATAATTTAATTACTAATTGTAGTTCATCAAAGGCTTCTCATTTTTGCCGCATGCCTCTCTACCAATATATAACCCCTCTAACCTGCCCTTTAACTGCAGTCTCTAATGCAGAAGAATATGTCTAATTATTACTCCCCTTCGCAAGCTCTTAATTAAAGTATATTAATAAAGGCAGATGCCTAATATAAACTCTTTGAGAACATGTTGAAGTGAAATGAGCAAAAGTTCAAACTACAATGATTCACAAAGAGGAGCATCACATGTGGCTTGCGTGTGTTTTGAGGCTGTAAATAATATTAGAGGACATTTGATTGCTATGTACTCCATTTTGCTCCTTGGGTTTTCTTTTTTATGGCTAAGCTAAACGTCCAGTCTCTCTTCTACAATGGTGAACCTCAAGATATTGGAAATATTAATGGAGTAATGTAGGCTAAAAGAAGACCCTTACATTCAATTGAATGTATGACATTCAGTGTACTGTTAACATTGGGCCATATTGCTTTCATGCCTCATAACAACATAAGAGCATAAGAAGAGCAATGCTGGATCAGGCCAAAGGCCCATCTAGTTCAGCTTCCTGTATGTCACAGTGGCACCACCAAATGCCTCTGGGAGCGCATGAGACTAGATATCTGTCTCCTGCTACCACTCCACTGCATCTGGCCCTTGAAGTACCCTGGTTTTAAGCCTGGAGATTACACGTCTCCATCATGGTTTATAACCTATGATGGAATTTTCCTTCAGGAATCTGTCCAATCCCCTTTTGAAGGCTAGATTCCATCACCACATCTTGTGGCAGGGAGTTCCAGAGACTAACAACACACTGGGTAAAAAAAAATTCTTTTGTCTGTTCTCACTCTCCCAACCCACAGTTTGAGTGGATGTCCCCTAGTTTTGGTATTTTGTGAGAGGGAGAAGAGTGTCCCTTCAGTATGGACTCTCATATTTCATAGAACTGTTCTTCATCCTACTTTTGGCTTGCTCCATCTTTCTTCAATTTTCTTCCATCTCCGCACACATTTCTCTCAATCCTGTGCCTCTCTGCAATCATACTTCTTGCCTAACCAGAAACATCTCCATTTATCTCCAGCAATGCATTATTCTTCCCTGACTAATTCCTGTGTGTCTCCATCACAGATAAAGTGTTCTGCTTATATACCGCCCCATACCACTACAAGTAGTCTCTGGGCGGTTTACAATTTTTTAATTACAGTGTGCAGGCTACACATTGCCCCCCCAGCAAGCTGGGTACTCATTTTACCGACCTCGGAAGGATGGAAGGCTGAGTGAACCTTGAGCCTGCTACCAGGGATTGAACCCCAGGTCGTGAGCAGAGTTTTACCTGCAGTACAGGCATTTAACCACTGCGCCACGAGGCTCCTTTTCATTTTTGTCTAGCCTGACTATGAACAATGATAATTATCCTCTGTCAAACCCAAATTAGCTCAATCAGTGACAGGGGCTCAGATATAATGTTCAAATAAATAGTAGGTTGAATACATATTGTGGTGTGCCACACCACACCCTCTCTTTGCAGACGTACATCCTTTGTAATATTCTACAGGAAACTTCATTCCAAATGTAACAACAACATAAGCATTCTCAAATAAGTATCAAGTTATGAAATAGATGGGAACAGCTTGTGAAACAGACAATGAATTCCATCTTTCCCTGGCTTGTTTAATGGATTTAATGGATTTAGTCCTATAGGATATATAGTAGACTTTGCCAGTTAGCAGAAATAAAACTGTAGATAAAGAAGAATTGTTCTTGATCCCAGTTGTTAAAGGTTTAAGATAGCAATCCCTTAAATTTGAACACAGGGAGTATTCTGTTAGAAAACCCCAAACTCCAGATAATCTCCCCCAGGGGTTAAATGTAGATGTTGCACAGCATAAGAGACAAAACATAACCTTGACGGACCACAGCACAGAGATCAGTAGCTGGGGTGTTGAACATGAATCCCCTAGCCCCACCTTCTGCATTTTCTCCTGTAGGAAGGATTTCAGCCACTGCAAAACAGCGCACCCGGTTATAACAATGTTCTGGGACTTCACAATCCTATCCTGGTGCACATTTTTAAATTCATAGTGCTTTCAGGGGATCCACTTATAAATCTTGTGTAGTGAATAATAATAATAATTAGAGATGGGCACGAAATAGAAAAATGGTGTTTCGGTTTTTCGTTTGTCATTGAGAGGTCTGTTTCGGTTCATTTCTGTTTGTCATGAATTTTTGGAAAAATTTCGTTACCATTTTTCGTTTTTTCATTTGCCGTTTCTACCCACTTTTGCGCGATTTTTAAAGCATTTCCGTGCGCAGGCATCCCCCAACGCCCCAGACCAGAGGGAAAACACTAAAAAAAAATGGATGCTGGCAGAGACACAGTACAGACTAGGTATGCAGGGAGGCTGCAAAAGCAGTGGCAGGCGTTGCCCAGGGTGCAAGGCAGCCGCAGAGTGACTGCACTGCAGGGCAAGGGAGGGTACTCACCGAGAGGTACACAGCACGCACGCACACAGGGAGGCTGCAGGACTGAAGCTAGAGTCGCAGCAGAGACAGCAATCCCACCCTAACTCCCACCAGAGACTGCAAGGAGGATGGGGGCTACCAGAGCTTTTTATGCCCTCTGTGGCTGCCAGACCTGCCCACCCAGTCTGCAACCTGGGCATGCTATTGGTTGAACATGATCCCATCACATGGCTTGCCTCCATTTTAACATCCATTTTAAAGGGAAAAGAAAAATACATCGTGATGGGAGAAGACTAAAACAAACATTTTAAGGACCCCAACCCCCCTGGTAGGTATTATCAGACAATATAAATAATTATCGCTGCATTTTTATGGATGTCCAGGGCATTTTTTAAATATTTAAAACAGCTCATTTCATTGTGCATCGCCATTAACGGAAACAAAATGTAACGACCTCAATTTTCGTGGTTCTGTTCGTTTCGTTGCATTTTATCACAATTTTCGTTTGTCGTTTCATTGCATAACGGAAACGACAAACGGTAATGGAAACGAAAAAATGTTTTCCATGCCCATCTCTAATAATAATAATAAAATAATATCTTTACAGAATATTCAAAGAATACAGGGCTTAAATTGCATGAATATGTGAAAAGAGAAGTAACAATTTTACACAACTTAAAAGCTGCAGTCCTTCATCCAGTTCCTTATGAGTGAGCATGTATGAGCTTATAGCATAACATTAGAAAAACCACATTTGAAGAAATTGTATACAAAATATTCATGAAGTAAAAGCAATCCGTGAAAGTGATATGTAATACTGAATGAACTAATGCACAAGTAGAACCTATCAAAATTCAAATTAAAATGCTGTTGGTTTTCATTTGAATGTTAGTAAGTTCTAGCTGCGCAGCAATTCAATTAATGCCACCAACCATTTATTTTCATAAAATGGCTAGATACTACTTTTAAAAAAAGCCATGTGGTTATTACAAAATACAGTACAAAGTACAGTACAAAGTGATACCTTCATTGTCCACCATTTAAAAAAAAAAGAGGACATCTTTCCATAAATCAGTGTGTGGCTGGGAGATTGTAAAGAGAACCAGTATGATTATTTCAGTACTGGATAAAAGGAAGCCCAGGTTTATAAAACAAGTCTGTAGTGGAATTCTGGTACCTCAGCTGTGAGTGGACAGTGAGGTTTCCCGCCCAAATAATTTCTATAGCCTAGTTTCCCACACATTCCTTGAACATTTCTGCAGTTGTCTCCTAACATTGCACAATTGTTTGTCTATCAGCAGCTACACATTAAGAAGTAATTAGCTCTTTGTGGTGTAGCAGTACATTGGAATCTAAGAATAAATTCATTAATCCCAATATTGGATTTATACCCATAATTTGTGGTGTTATATTTCTAATGTTTTGAACACCTTGACCCAGAAATTATGAATTCTAGTTCAATGACACCGGTCATACAAATATGTGCCAATGTATTGTTCATAGTATGGGGAAAGAACCAAAAATGAAACCTACATTCCTGACTTGTGTTTGTAGCCTGCATTTTTGAATTCAGTTTACAAATTAGATGTGGCAAGGACATCTGCAATGGTTTTTTTTAAATTTAATATGATGTGTTTGTTTTGTTTTTTTGCACTGCTTCTGCAGCCAGATGCCTAAACTACTGCACTGTCCAGCCATTCCTGAAACAAAGTGAAGTGTGTCGAGCCAAAAAAGTCCAGCACTTCATTTTGCTTTGGCAAAATTGTATCCCTGGATTGAACCACCAATTGAACCAGCCTGATTTGTTAGTTTTTCTGATTTGTAATTTGGACCATGCCCATCTTTATCTATAGTATATTGTTGCCTAGCCTGGTGAAAACTAATCAAGGTCAAAAGACCTTTGTCACAATCTGATGAAGGTAAAAAAAAAACCCTAGCTATAAAAAAATTGAATGGTCCATCAAAGCTATCACCTGGCATTGCTTTTAGATGTTTCCACTCACAATTTGTCTGCATCATAGTTTTTGTAGTAGCACAGTATGAGGAACCTGCTCTTCATAACAGGGAAAATATAAAAAGCTATAATTCACCTGTCAGATCATTTGTACTTCTGTGCTGAAGAAGGGTAGCCTTCATATCTACCTATTCAAATGCCTTCATCTGAGGCCCTACTCTAGGTGTTCCCATAAAATGAGGAGAGGGGGGTGGTTGCCAGAATGAAGGTGTTTTCAGTAATCTCTGTGGAATGCCCCCCTAAAAAGACTTTCCTAATACAGTAATTGCATTACATTCTTTTCCACACCAGTTAAACACCTTACTTTTTCCTCTTACCCTTTTTACAATTTACTTTAATGATTTGAGATCCTAGCTCTATTCTACTTGCATCTTGGTTTTGCCAGGGTTTCAAATGTCACAATGGTTATTTATTTATTTATTTATTTATTTATTTATTTATTTATTTAGCTCTTGGTTTTATTATGGTTTTATTACATACTCTCTTTCCTTAACTTTTTGTGGTATATTTTATAGTTGTAATATTCTGAATACCTTCCAGAGAACATTTGTGATCAGGTAGATATTTTTTAAAAAAGATAAGTAAACAAAAACAAAAAAATAATCAAGTTTCTGTGCTATGTAGAAAGTCAAGATCCCCATAGCACATAAATGTTCTTGTGCAGTAGTGGAACAAGTACAGGATGTGTGTGGATGAAGAGTGGATTTGTGAAACCTAGTACTTCTCTTTGTACACAATGAAGCCCCTTTAAGAACG
Source organism: Phrynocephalus guinanensis (assembly GCA_037367245.1). Lineage (NCBI taxonomy): Eukaryota > Metazoa > Chordata > Lepidosauria > Squamata > Agamidae > Phrynocephalus > Phrynocephalus guinanensis. The sequence continues at coordinate 53,829,518 of CM074740.1, forward strand.
AGTCTATACATTACATGGATACCAGCTTCCTTTCCTTTCTCATTTTCTGAACAAGTTATTTCTAGTCATAAACATTTGAGATTATTACTGCACAACTCAAAGGAACCTTTTGTACTCATTAGTTTTTCATTATGCTAAAGAGATGAAATTGCCTTCTGTCAAAAGAATTTACCATTTAGTGTAGCTCTCGGCTGCAGAAAACTAATTGTTACTGAATCACAGAAGACATGACCTGCTCTTACTTTTTTGTAAGGTCCATTGATTCCAGAAGAATTTTGCTTATTTATAATAGGGTGCAAAGAGCATCTAGCATCATTTTGTTAATGGGAATCATTTGGTGACAACCTTATCCATAGTATTTCTATTGATGTTCTTAGGAAGCATCGTATTTGGAATGTCTGATATTTATTGACACACCTCCATAAATTGATGAAAAGTCATCATAGTTAAGGAAGGAAATGAGAAGAATGGGGTTGTTTAAAGTTGAAAGCTTGAAAACATATTGTGAGTTGAGAATGAAAGGCCACTTTGGAACAGAAAGAAAAATAATCTGAAAATCAACTATTGCGTCTGCTAAAGTACACAGATACGAAAAGTGTGGCATGCAAATGATGAAAAATGTAACATGCGCCATTTACTGTGCTTTTTAATAGAACACCAGAGAATAATCACTATCTTGTAACTACCAATTACAAGGCAGACTGGCTGCACTGAGGAGAAATTGATTTTGGAGTTTGTTTGTTTTTCAAAAAAATAGTTTATGACTGATAGACTATTGCAGATAACAATTTTGAAACAAAGACCCATGTCATGTGAAAGACATTAATATAGTCCCATGATTAACGGCTCTGCAAGTACCCAATTAGAGGAGAAGTAAAATTTGTGCCAGGGGTTCAGTGACTTTGTGACTGCAAAGCTGCAGAATTATGCCTACATAACTTTTTTTTTATTTATTTATTTATTTATTTATTTATTTATTTATTATTTATTTATTTATTTACTGCCTGTCTTCCAAATGGAACTCTGGGTGGAGTACAACAATTAGATAACAATGAAAGCAAATATCAAACAAATCAACCAATTAAAAAAATAATAATATTTGTCAAGATGGTGGAACAGGATTTAAAAAAAACCTAATGGTCACCAAATACCTCGCTGAAAAGCAAGGTCTTAAGTGCTTTTTTGAAGGCCGGAAGGGACTGTGTGAGGTGAATCTCACTTGGCAGTTTGTTCCAAAGTGTGGGGGCGGCCACAGAGAAGGCCCATTTCAAGTAATCGATTTCCGGGCCACACCCAGATTCTTCACTCTATCTAACTGAAGAACACAAGATACTCAGGCCTACAATAAATTAGCCTTTTATGTGACCTGAACATTATAAGTTGGCCAGCTATAACTTACCGTTGTTGTTGTTGTTGTTGTTGTTGTTGTTGTTGTTGTTGTTGTTGTTGTTGTTGTTGTTGTTGTTGTTGTTGTTGTTTGTTTGTTTGTTTGTTTGTTTGGTTGTTTGTTTGTTTGTTTGTTTGTTTGTTTGTTGCAATTTATCTCTGATAAGTGTAATTACCTCAGCTAAAGACCAAATGGCTGAAATTCTGTTGAGGCAAATTGGCATACGTTAAGATACCTCCATAAAACCCTTTCTTTTGTGGGCTGAGTTGCACAACTTATTTTGTAACAGGCAATCTCTACAGGAATATCTTAACTTGTGTCAATGAACTTCTAAAGATTATGCTACTTGCATAGCAGAATTTCAGTCAATTCTGATGAAATGTTTGTGAATACAGATTCTACAGGACATGCACGCTTCTTTTGTCAAAACAAATGTGTGCTAAATCCTTGTAAAACTTGAAACTGGCAAAGGAGAGAAGAATGAGACTGTGATTAGATCCCACATTTGTCAATAAAAATGATTCACTTCCTATATTCCTTCATGAGAAAGTAGTCCTCTCAGAATATACAACCGTGTCCTGGCACATTTTAAAAGCTGACACATGCTCTGTTTTGTCATAGCCTTTTGGCATTTTAGACATGTTCATTCTTTTTCCTCTGCACAGTTACTAGGTTATGGTTGCTGGGATGGAGAGCTGCCATCTCTTGCAATGCCTTGCATTTACGTTGATAATAAGGCTGACTTTATGAAATGATTCGCAGCATGTACTTTAGCTTGTGAAGCCTTTGGCACTTCCTTAATTATGACTACTTGTTCAAAATTTATATTCAAAAGCCACTGATTTCTTTCAAATGATCCCAAAATAAAATCGTGCAGCATGTATCTTCAATGAGAGCCAAACAAAGGTTGTAACTTTTAATGCCCCTGTCATTGCAATTTCCTGGACATTATGGGGATTAGTTTTGTAGCGTGTAAGATTTATTGTGAAATCTCAGGATGATTCTTTTCGTTAAGTCAGACATAAGTGTATTCCTGGCAAGTATTTCAAAGGATTTGGTGCACAAATTATGAAGCTCTAATTATTATGATTTGACTGAATAAAAAAAGTATGCTAAAATCTTTGACTAGAATGTTTTATTTTCCTTAAAGATGTGTTTGAATTATTCTCTAATGTAGGAAGTCATGTGTCAAGTGATTTAAAACAAACAAAGTAGATTAGAAACACTAAAACTGAGAAACATGTTCACTGATCAGGATAAAAGAAACAGAAGATTGAAATAATATACTGAAGAACTATACAGAAAAGAGTCAACTCTTTGATGAAGAAATTGTAATTGTAAAAATTGAAAGCTGCTCTCATAAGAACATAACATAAGATCATAAGAAGAGCCATGCTGGATCAGGCCAAAGGTCCATCTAGTCCAGCTTCCTGTATCTCACAGCGGCCCCCACCAGATGCGTTTGGGAGCGCATGAGACTAGATATCTGTCTCCTGATACCACTCCCCTGCATCTGGCCCTTGAAGTACCCTGGTTTCTCCATCATGGTTTGTAACCTGTGATGGACTTTTCCTCCAGGAATCTGTCCAATCCCCTTTTGAAGGCATCCAGGCCAGATGCCATCACCACATCCTGTGGCAGGGAGTTCCATAGACTTACAACGCGCTGGGTGAAAAAATATTTTCTTTTGTCAGTTCTTACTCTCCCAGCCCTCAATTTGAGTGTATGTCCCCTAGTTCTGGTATTTTGGGAGAGAGAGAAGAGCTTCCCTCTATCCACTTTACTCATACCCCGCATTATTTTGTATGTCTCAATCATATCCCTCCTCAGGCGCCTTTTTTCCAGACTAAAGAGGCCCAAATGTTTTAGCCTTTCTTCATAAGGGAGGTGCCCCAGCCCAGTAATCATTTTAGTCGCTCTCTTCTGCACCTTTTCCAGTTCCACTATGTCTTTCTTGAGATGTGGTGACCAGAATTGTACACAATACTCCAGGTGGGGCCTTACTATTGTTTTGTATAATGGCATTATAATGTTGGCTGTTTTATTTTCAATCCCCTTTTTGATAATCCCTAGCATGGAATTGTCCTTCTTCACCGCTGCCGCACATTGGGGAGACACCTTCATGGAGCTGTCCACCAACACACCAAGATCTCTTTCCTGATCCATCACAGATAAGTCAGAGCCCATGAGTTGATAGATGAAGTTTGGATTTTTTTGCCCCAATATGCATTACTTTACATTTGGTTACATTAAAACACATTTGCCATTTCTCAGCCCATTCCCCCAGTTTGGAGAGATCCTTCTGGAGCTCTTGATAATCTTCTCTGGTTTTCACCACATGGAAAAGTTTTGTGTCGTCTGCAAACTTGGCCACCTCACTGTTTATCCCTGTCTCCAGGTCATTTATGAACAGATTGGAAAGCACCGGTCCCAGGACAGAGCCCTGGGGCACACCGCTTTTCACTTCTCTCCATTGTGAAAATTTCCCATTGACACCTACTCTTTGTTTCCGGGATCTCAACCAGTTCTCAATCCATAAGAGGACCTGTCCTCTTACCCCCTCTCAAAGCATAGGGAAGAAACAAATCACCAGAAATAGGTAGGATATCAAATTAATTATCTGAAGTTACAGAGGGCGAGTCTATCAAACGACAGGAATATGGCAACAAATTAAAGTACTGCCCAGAGACTGGCAACATTCAGAGCATATTCTACTCCCAAAGAAAAGAGACACAAAGTATCACAGTCATTTTAGGAGTTGCATTAATCTCTTACGTAAGCAAAATATTGCTTGAGATTTTGCAGCATATCGTTTGATTGTCCTGATATAGAACCTGTACGCTTGAGAATAGCTTGATGTTAAAACAGCATATGGAGAACCATAATGGTTTCCAATTGACATATGTCAGATAAAGATGTACTATATAGTACTTTCCAATCTAATATAGAGTATATGCAGAACATATAATTTGGAAACCTGGATTAGATATGGAGAAAGGAGGTATAGAAATTAGTGGAAGAAACTCCAGTAATTTAGGCTATGTTGATGGCACCAATTTATTGACAAAAAGCAGTTAATAATTTAGAATAGATTACTCTGGAAGGCTAAATAATAAGATGTGAAAGTAGGATTACATCTGAACATTAGGAAGACAAAAGTCATTTAAAAACTGTAACACTTTAATGTTGACAAAGAACAAAATAATTAAATATTTTGATACATTTGTTCAATAATTAATCTAAATGGATTAATTTCCCAGCTGGTTTCAATTTCCCAATATCATTATCGGCTTAAACAGAGAGGCTAGGCATTAACTGATATTGGGAAATTAAAGACTTCCTTTCTCTGCTCCTCCTTGGAGGGGTAGAGGAATGAAGCATTTTTTTAAAAAAAATCAGGACAGTTAGTATAAACATGTTAATTATTTAAGGCAGGGGTCCTCAACCTTTTTAAACAGGGGGCCGGTTCACTGTCCCTCAGACACTGTTGGGGGCTGGACTAGATTTTGAAAAAAATATGAAGAAATACCTATGCACACTGAACATATTTTTTTGTAGTGCACAAAAAACAGGAAAAATAATGCAATATTAATATGATAACAATAACTTACAATTAATAATAATAATAATAATAATAATAATAATAATAATAATAATAATAATAATAATAATAATAATAATAATAATAATAATAATAATAATAAAAGTGGAAATAACTGAGCCTCCCTCCCTCCAGTAGCTCATGTTTGGAAGAACAATTATAAGAATATAAGAACATCCCTGACACATTTGGTGGGCCTGCTGTGAGATACAGGAAGCTGGAGTAGATGGGCCTTTGGCCTGATCCAGCATGGCTCTTCTTATGTTCTTATGTACTAAAGAACAGCCTTACTGGAACAGGCCACAGCCCATCCAGTAGAGCATTCTGTCTCACAGTGGCTCACCAGTAATCAACATAAACACATAATATCAACATACACATAATCATCATAACATGTTTCATTATTGCAAGCCACCTTGGGTCTTTTTCCAAGGAGAAAGGCGGTGTAAAAAAACAAAATACTCTAAAATAAATAAATAAGGGAAGGAAGAACCAGAGGCACCGGTTCCCGAGTCCTTTCTCTTTCCACTGCCCGATAGACACGGAAGGTCTCGTCCCAACAGGCACCACTCCCGACTCCACCAACGTGGTCGGCATCGTCCTCGGCGGCCCCACCGCCCAAGGCCTCTCCGCGATGCCCTCCGCCTTCTGGCCTCCCCCCGCCCGGCCACGAAGGAAGGAAAGCACGAAAGGACCCGAAGGGAGCCCGGAAAAAAAACCCAGCGGATAGCCAGTTGCGCCGCCGCCCCGTTACTTACTCCTCCAAACCCTCCCCTGCGGGCGACACCGGGCCTCCTCCTCCTCCTCCTCCTCTCTCGCTCTCTCGCGGCCTCCACCTCCTCCTTCTCCCCGGCCCGCTTCCCACCAGTTCCGGGTGAGGGGAGAGCACGTGCCAAAGACGCACGCAGGCACGCTTGCATGCTCGCTCACTCGCTCGAGTGGGCGTGCGCCCGGTTCCCGGGTTGGCTTCCCCGCCGGAAACTCACGGACGGGTCCCGGTGAGGGACAGAAAGAATAAAAAATAAAGCAGTGGGGGGCAGGGAGGGGAGGGGGGAGCGGGAAAGGAAAAGGAAAACCCCGAGGGATGGTTAGCGCGCGCGCTGTGAAGGCGGCGGTGGCGGCGGCAGGAGTGCCCCGCTTGGAGCGCTCGTCTTCGGAGCCTGCCGGCAGCCGCGATGCAACTGTTCTAAAGGGCTCGAGCGGCCCCCACGGGGGGGGTGGGGTGGGGCGTGGGCTCTGCTGTTGCTCCCAGGGGGCGGATTCAGGGTCCCTGGGGGCCATATATGGCCCGCGGGCCGTAGGTTGAGGACCCCTGATTTAAGGCTTCCACTGGGAAGTAGGAGGCAACAGGAGGGGAATAAGAATTTTTTTTCTTTTTTCTTCCTAAGGGAGGAAGTCTAAATAGCATTTCTTGAGGTGTGTATGTTATGTGATCATACTAAATGGCATACTAGACCACCATCTGACCTTACATGACCTTATTTAGTTCTCATATGCTCAGAAAGTGGTGTTAGATTCATGTTTGGCATCATGGACACTGACCTATGGAGTTTCCCAGGGTTCTGTTCTGTCTCCTATGTTATTTAACTTCTATATGAAACCACTGAGGGAGATTATCAGGACTTTGGGGATTAAGTGCCACAAGTATGCCGATGATATCCAGCTCTACCTCTCATCACTTCCAGACTCTAAGGGAGCTACTATCTCAACTTTACATGAGTGTTTAGTTTGCAGTAATAAACTGGATGAGGATGAACAAAATGAAACTAAACCCAGAAAAGACAGAGGTGCTCCTGGTCAGTTGAAAGGGAGAACAAGGGATAGGGATGCAACCGGTACTGGATGGGGTCACCCACCAATTGAAAAAAAAGAGGTGCACAGCTCATCCTTGAGCTTGGATGCCCAGGTCATGGCTGTGGCCAGGAGCACATTTGCACAATTAAGGCTAGTACACAAGTTATGCCTCTTTCTTGAGAAACCAGCTCTGGCCACGGTGTCACATGCCCTAGTGATGTCCTGGCTAGACTACTGTAATGCTCTCTATGTGGGGCTACCGATGAAAAGACTCAGGAAACTTCAATGGGTCCATAATACAGCAGCTAGGGCAGGGAACAGAGATCACATTGCACCTCTATTAAAGTAGCTCCACTGGCTGCCAGTCACCTATTGGGCACAATTCAAGATGCTAACCTTGACCTACAAAGCACTGCATGACCTGGGTCCTAGCTACCTCAAAGATTGAACCAACTCGGTTGTTAAAGTCATCAGGAGAGGCCCTTCTCTCCATCCCGCCACCCTCACAGGTATGTCTTGTGGGAACCCATGAAAGGGCCTTCTTGGCTGCTGCACTCAGACTCTGGAACTCCCTCCCACTACAGGCAAGGACTGCCTCATCTCTGCTGTCTTTCCGGAAACAGGCAAAGGCCTTTCTCTTCAGGCAAGCTTTTCCTGAATAATGGACTACCTATTATGTGTCTTTTATATGAATCTATAGGATCACATAGATTTTGTGCTTATAACTACTTATAACCTTATGTGATTACATTGACACTATGTTTTCAATATAAGTTTCCAACACTCATAACTTTACATGGAACTTTACTCTCCTTTTAACTGCTCATGTTATCTTGTAGCTTTAATGTAATGTTGTCTTTTAATGCTGTAAGATATCCCTCAATTCCCTGTTCTCAATACTTGAACATGTGTTAATTGTACTGGACTGTATATTATCCCTCATTACTGTAAGCCACCTTGGGTCCTCTTCCAAGGAGAAAGGCAGGTAAAAATACTCTAAAATAATAAAATAATAATAATAAATAAGCCATGTAGCTAAGTCCTTAAACAGAATTTAGACAATTGTTTGCTGCTATGATGTTCAGCACAAATGATTAATAACGGTTATACTCCACTTTCCCCTAAATTCTAAATCATACTATGATGGTACCTCTATGTACGAGTGGCTTGACGTAAGAGCAATTTGACTTAAGAGCAAAAATCTGTTGGCATTTTACCTGTTGCCTTACAATTTTTAGATGTGGTCTGCTCTACTTAGATTTTTTTTCAATTTATAATTTTTGGGATAAGACTATTTTACTTAAGAATTGTTCAACTTAAGAGCATGCATTCAGAATGGACTAAACTCATAAGTAGAGGTAGCACTGTATTTAGTATGAGTCTGGCATAATTCCTTTGGCATACATCTCAGTGATAAAATGGTACCATTTAAGAAACTGGACTTGCATTTCTTATTGCTCACCAGTCATATGACTTGGCTTATGGTGAGGAATGCAAGTACTGACTTCGGATGCAGCAGGTATTTGCTGCTGAGATTTAGGGGATGACAGTCCCCATCTCAGAAAAGTATACCTAAATCAGTCCATCAGTATCCTCAGTAGGGGATATTGATGGCCTTATTCTGCCATAATTATTCAGTTGGATTCTGGCCACTGAGCTTAAGGCGTGTGGCACATAACTCTTCTCTTTCCCATTTAATCCTTACAGTGAAAGTGGGAGGTTAAAGGCATATGAAATCATTCAGTTTCCACATTGCAGGGAATGAAGTATAAGTATTGTGGTACATATTCCTCCCTCTCCCCACCTCACCCATGTGGATATTTGTATACTATAGTCTTTCCCACACATTATCATTACTGATTTCATGGCAGCAGCATTTGGAACTAATGAGGTAACATATGTACTTTTTCCTTTCCCTGATTCTAATAAATTGTGTATTCATTCAAGTTTATGTGAAATAAAAAACAAAGCAAAAGCAAAGTGTTCTGCTTATATACCACCCCATACCACTTCAAGTAGTCTCTGGGCGGTTTATAATTTTCATTACAGTATGCAGGCTGCACATTGTGCCCCCAGCAAGCTGGGTACTCATTTTACCAAACTTGGAAGGATGGAAGGCTGAGTGAACCTTGAGCCTGCAACCTGGGATTGAACCCCAGGTCGTGATCACAGCTTTACCTGCAGTACAGGCATTTAACCACTGCACCACAAGGCTCTTTAATTTTAAATATTTTTTCTTTTAATTTTAAGAATTTTTTTCCAGAGGAAATGTACTCCAGCTTTATGCTATGCTGATATGTTATACCCATAAAGATATCCCTTGGACAGAGCTGGTCACCTTGGACATATTCCTAGGAGACCAGCTCCTAGAAGTTTCCTTGGAATATGTAGGAATTTATCAGAGTGATCTGGGACATGGACTTATAGACACATGTTCTGATAATCTTCTAAGCAGGCCTTGATATTAATTCTTCTAGGTTTTTGTTGTTGTTGCAAACATTAAATATTTACAGTGGTACCTTGTATAAAAGAATTAATTCATTCCAAATGGAATTATGTTTCAAATTTTCCTTTATACAAATTTCCCATAGGAATGCATTGAAAACAGAGTGATCCCATTTTTATGTTGTACAGATTCACCCCATAGGAGATTATGTTAAGTAAATTTCCCCATATCTGGAATTTTTTATGTTGTACAAATTTTATGTTATACAAACCATTTGTTATACAGGGGTCCTCTGTACTTGTTATATGTGGTCATTTGATTCACTGTGTTCCTCTAAAAAGTGATGTCAAAGATATTTATCTAAATTAAAGACTTACTGATTTTATATGCCAGTGTTACATGAAGCCTCAAAATTCTGTTCTTCAAAACAAACAAATGCATTTGACTATCCTTACGAACATGATAGCATTGCAAGTGTGGTGTAGCGGGCCATGTATCAGAGTAGGACTCCTGGCATGAAGACCCACTGGGGAGGTGGCAATGGTAAGCCATTTCTTAAACATCTTACATACTTCAGAATCTGTATTAGGGTCTTTGTACATCAGAAATGGCTGGATAAAGGGTAGATGCCATTTGGTCTTAACGTTTTTTAAGCAGAAAACTATCTGTGAGGAAAATCTAAATGAACATCAATATTCTGTTGGACATCTACTTACTCAATGTATTTACATTAAATTGCAGGGCAAGGTAGTAATGATCCAATTTGGTTTGTCTTAAATTTTTCACCTTGGCAGAGGTTAAATATGTGATTTAATAGGCAATTTCCATGTCTCTGCTCCACTGCAAAATTCTATCTTCTGAGATGCATAAGACGTTTGCTGTCCTTTGAAGGAGATTAAAATGTAACTTGGAGGTAAAAGTGGGATCTAGACACAAGCCACTTAATGTGCAGGCAACATTCTACCCCCTTGTGTTCTCATCTGATATACATTTTATTGCTACACTAATTATTTCAATAAAGAAATTGTGTCTACTGTGTTTTACCCTTCATTTAATGTGTCTGAAAGGATATGAAGTCCATGAATGTTTTGAAAAAGGCAAGCCTTTTCAGTGGATAATGACACATGAGAGGAAAAATGAAATACAAACAGAGCTTAGGGATTCCAGATTCAAGACTAGGGTGGTGGAGCCGCAGTAATTCTTTTCCCCTGAGGAAGGTCAGCCTCAGCCATTTTGAGCCTGGGGGTGATCCCAAGCAGAGCTGTTGCTGTAAGAGCCAAACAATTAGAAAGAAGTGAGTGCTTGTAAGTTTCTGGGGTGCTTGTAGTTGGACTAGAACTGCTTTAGAGGCCTTAATTCAAAAAGCCTGATAATGGCCCAATATTGCTGGCACAATATGGTGCCCATGTTGCCAGCAGGGAAAAGAATGCCAAGCTTTAGGTAGCAAAGGGCAGCTTTGAACCAATGGCAGCAATCAAGATCGTCAACAGGATGCCCTCTTCTGCCCACCACCATTCACACTTGTTGAAAAACAGCCCTGACATTTGCTTTGTGTTTGGGTGAGAAGTGGTGAAAATGACGCCAGCTTCTGGAATTTTCACTTGTGTGGTAAAGCAGCTATTATGTTTTCCAGACTAACAGAGTATGGCTTAATAAGAAGCTGACAGCACATACAAAGATTTGGGTCTACAAAGCTTGTGTAGTGAGCATACTTTTGTATTGAAGCAAGACCTGGACTCTCCATGCCCAACAGGAAAGAAAGCTGAATACGTTCCAAATGCACTGTCTTAGGCCAATATTCAACATTACCTGGCATGACAAAGTTCCAAATAGCATAGTCCTGAAATGAGCTGGAATTTCTAGCATGTATACTCTATTGAAACAGTGACACCTACGCTGGCCTGGACACGTTGTGAGAATGGACGATAGCCAGATCCCAAAAGATCTTCTATATGGAGAACTAATGCAGGGAAAGTGCCCCAGAGGGAGACCACAGCTGCGGTATAAGGATATCTGTAAGAAGGACCTGAAGGGCTTGGGAATGGACGTCAACAGATAGGAAACCCTGACCTCCCATCGCACTGTCTGGAGGCAAAAGATACAGCATGGTATACATAAATTTGAAGAGGCATTTGTCCAACAGGTAGAGAAAAGAGGCAGGCATGGAAACAACGAAACCCGAGGACTGGCAAGAAACAGAATATATCTGCCCCCAGTGCGGTAGAGACTGCCATTCCCAAATTGGTCTATTTAGTCACACTAGGTGTTGTTTTTTGGATCTCTTCTCCCGGCATGATACCATGGTCTTTCGAGACTGAAGGGAGCCAATGATGATGGTGGTGTCATTTTATGACTGGTAGAGGTGCTGGGGGACTCTTTTCAACACCTTGACCATGGAGTGTCTCAGGGTTCAATGATTCCCCATACTATTTCCCATATATATGAAAAACCTGAAAGAGGCTGTCCAGAATTTTGTAGTCAGGTATTGCAAGTGTGCTGAGAAACCCAACTACATCTGCATTTCAAAATCATCTAGGAGCCAGCCCCCAATTTGATCATAACATCTACAAGGGAAGAAATATGCCATTCATATGTAATTTTGCTTTCAAGTAACTTTTAATCCAGAGTTAGCTTTTTTTAAAAAGAAATTGGAAGTGACCAGCTTCTCACTTCCTATTTCTGATTAGCTAGATTGTGCATGTGCTGCATTTAAATGACAAATGGTTCTCCCCAGATTTCTGGGAGATGTGAATAATTGAAAGGCTGTGGGTGTGATGGGCAGCAAGGGTCCCCAGGCCCACCGATGTTGACTGTTCTGTTATAAAGCACATTCAAAGAATCAGGAATATTGTGTTTCTTAAGGGCAGATATCGTTTGTCTTACTTTGGCTTAACCATAAACTACTTCTTCCCAGTGATAATGTGACCTGAAACATTCTTAGAAGCATGTCAAGAAGTTATGAGCTCTTTCATGGCCATGTCATTGGCGCAAAGATTAATGTTATATTTATTAGGAGTGGTAGGATTTTTCTATCAATGTGTACTGGAGTTACAATAACTGTAATTCTCTACCACTGGCTATGCTGGGTGGGGATTTTTGGAGCTGTAGTCAAAATATTTGACTCGAATTGGTGTTAATGCAAGAAATCAATTTTATAACAATGAATATTTAATTTGATGAAACAGAAAAAACATGACTCTACATTTGCTTTTATTATTAGAATTTCAACTGGGAGATATTTTTTTTTGCTAGAAACTCAATTGGTATTCATGTAGGGGTTGTGTAACTTGCTGTAGCTAATTTATGAGGTGCCATGGCATGTCGAAATTAGGCATGAGACCAAGACTATTCCCAACACCTCATCAATTAGCCATAGCAAATTACTTAAACCTTACCTGAATACCAATAGGATGTTGGCTATTGTTTAAAAGTTTCTGATAATTTTACTATTTCGTTATTCTGTTTCTATGTTTTTATCATTTCACAACAGCCCCATGTAGGCACTGATGAAAAAGATTAATACTATGTAACAAGATATGAACAGAAAGAAGTCAGAAGACTGGATTGGTATTTCTGTTCACGGGAAGATCCTCCACTTGTGCTGACTAATTTAGCTCTTTCAGAGAAGACTGAGGGGGCAGAGCTAGCATGCAAAAACAAATTATATTTATCATGATACAAACATTCATGAAGTGGAATATACTTATTCAGATGCAAAAACTGGAATGTAACACTCAGTATTTGTATCAATGTGCATACTGAGTGTTATAGAGATGAGAGAAGAAGAAGAAGAAGAAGAAGAAGAAGAAGAAGAAGAAGAAGAAGAAGAAGAAGAAGAAGAAGAAGAAGAAGAAGAAGAAGAAGAAGAAGAAGAAGAAGGGGAAAAATACCAGGAATTATACCAGGGTGATATTTGTTTGCCCTTCTCAGATGTCCAGAAAATAAGAACAAGGATCAAAACTGAGTGAGGAGATTTAAGTTCTCTTCTTACTAAAATGAAAAGATGAATTGTATAGTTTCTCTGCTAAGGGGGCTGCACCAAGAGGGAGTGAAAACATGCTTGTCTCTGAAGTACTGGCACTTTTGTTCATCTTGCCCCAACAAGCAGAGAGGCCAGGCTCCCAAAGTTCAAGCATGGCTTGCCAGATAAAGTGTTAAGGAAAGAACCGTTGTCTGAGACATCCAGGCAGAGGAAAGTTGTTCTTTGGTCTGAGGCTCTTTAGAAGTCACCAGGAGTCTCATAAGACACCTATGACCCAGATTGTCAAGCTTCCATTGTCACCTCTCTGGTTCATTGCTCTCCTACGTCTTTAGAGAAAAGGAAGATATTCCTAGGAATCAGCATGTGTTGTTAAAATGAAAGGAAATGAAAAAGGCATGGCTTTTACATTTACACCTTTTTTCGTCTTGATGTGTGTGTTGGTGTTGGTACATTTCAATATCTAGAGAGAAAAAGGTGTTCCTGTGCATGGGAATGTGCAAAGGTCAAGTCCAAAAGATAGACTGCACAAGTGGGTCAACTGTATCAGGCTCATGTGTGTGTGTGTGTGTGTGTGTGTGTGTGTGTGTGTGTGTGTAAAAGCTGAGCACATCTTCCTCTCTCTTTTTCCCAGCGGCAGGAAAAGCCCTAATCTCACCAGGAACAAGGGAGTGAATGAAGGGCTTTAAAAGAGCAGTGGGTACAGTCCTCTTGGATATCACCTGGAGAAGACAAGGTCCCTGGAATGTCCCATTGTTCTTTCCATTTATCAGCCACCTTCACCCATTTATCAGTACAGCAAGTAGGTTTATTCAAGAAACAAAAACAGTTTATATTTTTTGAAGAAAGGTGGAAAAAAATCTCATCAGTCTTCTCCCTATGCTATCCTGGAATCTGAAATCAACGGTATCTGTGAGAGCACACAATTTTGGACACTGACAGCATACATTTTGACTATTTCATCAACTATGTAGTAGGAAGTGCAAAGAACAGCCATATCCAATGTCTTACTTAATTGTTTCCCCCTGGTTTCAATCCTAATCAGGACCGGCGCTAGGGTTTTTCGCACCCTAGGCGAGGGGCGGGGCGGCGGGGGGCGGCGGGGGGGAACAGGTGGTAGCGGTGGCGGCGGCGGTGGCAGGGGGGTCGGGTGGTGGCGGCGGGGGGGTCGGGCGGTGGCGGGGGGCGGTGGCAGGGGGCAGCAGGCTGGGCAGCGCCCCCTGTCCATTTTGGCACCCTAAGCAACTGCCTAGTTCGCCTTAATGGAGACGCCGGCCCTGATCCTAATGTGTCTTATTTTAACCCCACCAAAGGCAGATTTAACATGAGGACACTGTGAAAAATCACTGTTCTGCCCTGTGAATAACTCTGGAACCTCTACTGCCTTCTGTACATGGCCCAAAAAGACAGAAGCACCCCTGATTCAGTTCATATTTGGTCACTGATTTTGGGTAGTATGGCATAAAGTGAAGTCAAGTGGGCCTTAGAAAGCATTGCAAACAACAAGGCCTGTGGAGGCGATGGCATTCCAGTTGAACTATTTAAAATCTTAAAAGATGATATGTAAAGGTGCTACACGCAATATGCCAGCAAATTTGGAAAACTCAGCAGTGGCCAGAGAACTGGAAAAGATCGGTCTATATCTCAATCCCAAAGAAGGGCAACACCAAAAAATGCTTCAACTATCACACAATTGCGCTCATTTTACATGCTAGCAATGTTATGTTCAAAATGCTATAAGGGAGGCTTCAGCAGTATGTGGACAGAGAACTCCCAGAAGTACAAGCTGGATTTTGAAAGGGCAGAGGAACTAGAGATCAAATTGCCAACATGCACTGGGTTATGGAGAAAGCTAGAGAGTTCCAGAAAAACATCTACTTCTGCTTCATTGACAATGCCAAAGCCTTTGACTGTGTGGACGACAACAATCTATGGCAAGTTCTTAAAGAAATGGGAGTGCCTGACCACCTTATCTGTCTCCTAAGAAATCTATATGTGGGACAAGCAGCAGTTGTTAGAACTGGATATGGAACAACTGACTGGTTTAAACTGGGAAAGGAGTACAACAAGGCTGTATACTGTCACCTTGCCTTTTTAACTAATATGCAGAGTACATTATGCAAAAGGCCAGACTGGATGAATCACAAGCCGGAATTAAGTTTGCCCGAAGAAATATCAACAACCTCAGATACACAGATGATACTACTCTGATAGCAGAAAGTGAGGGGGAATTAAAGAACCTCTTAATAAGGGTGAAAGAGGAGAGTGAAAAAATGGGCTGAAGCTCAACATCAAAAAAACTAAGATCAAGGCCACCGGTCCCATCACTTCCTGGCAAATAGAAGGAGAAAAATTGGAGGCAATGACAGAGTTTATTTTCTTGGGCTCCTTGATCACTGCAGATAGTGACTGCAGCAATGAATTTAAAAGATTCCTGCTTTTGGGGAGGAAAGTGATGGCAAACCTAGGCAGCATCTTAAAGAGCAAAAACTTCACTTTGCCGACAAACGTCTGAATAGTCAAAGCTATGGTTTTTCCAGTAGTGATGTATGGAAGTGAGAGCTGGACTATAAAGAAGGCTCATCACCACAGAATCAATGCTTTTGAGCTGTGGTGCAGGAGGAGAGTCTTGAGAGTTCCCTGGATTGTAAGGAGATAAAACCTATCCATTCTGAAAGAAATCAACCCTGGATGTTCATTGGAAGGACAGATTGTGAAGCTAAGGCTCCAGTCCTTTGGCCACCTCATGAGGATTGAGGAGTCCTTGGAAAAGTCCCCAGTGTTGGTAAAGATTGAAGGCAAAAGGAAAAGGGGACAGCAGAGAATGAGATGGCTGGATGGTGTTATCGATGCAACCAATATGGATTTGAACAAACTCCGGGAGGCAGTGGAAGACAGAAGGGCCTGGCGTGCTCTGTTCCATGGTGTCTCAAAGAGTCAGACACAACTGAATGACTGAACAACAAGAAACTATTGATACCCCTATTCTCCATGAACTCTAATCCTTTCTTAAAGCTGTCAAGGCTGAAAGCTGTCACCACTTCTTCTGGCAGGGAGTTCCACAGACCAGTGATCCTCTGGGTGAAAAAGTACTTTCTGTTATTTGTTTGATATCTAGAACCCAAAAGTTTCATGGAGTATCCCCAGTGCTAATGTTGTGTGATAAGGAACACAGTTATTCCTTACCTACTTTTTCCACACCATATATGATTTTATAAACTTAAATCAGGTCACCTGTCAGGCACCATCATTCAAGAGTGAAGAGGCCCAGCCGTTGCAACCTCACATGGTAGGAAAGGTGTTCCAATTGCCTAAACATTCTGGTTGCACTCCTCCAGAATATCCTCCTGGAGGTATGGTGACCAGAACTGTACATAGTACTCTAGATGGGGCCTCACCATAGATTTATAAAGAGGCAAAATGACACTTGCTGACTTATTTTCTATACCCATCCTAATCAACCCTTAGCATTGAGTTTGCTTTTCACTGCTGTGGCACACTGGGTTGACACTTTCATTGAGCTGTCCACCAGCTAGGTGAATTGAACATGACCAGCTCATGCCAATGTTATTGGCTCCTGTGTAGAGATGGGCACTACTAGGGAAAATGACGTTTCCGAGTTGTCGTGTGTCGGAGGCGGCCTGTGTCGGCTCGTTTCCGTTTTTCGCGAAACTTCGCAAAAATTTGTCATTTCATTTTTCGTTTTTTCATCTGTCGTTAAACTGGTTTGGGGGGTAGTGGGCTCCTGGAGGCACCTCTTTTTTTGGGGGGGTGCCTCCTATCCTCACCCGCTAGGGAAAGCAGGCTCCTGGAGACCCCTCATACATGGGGTCTCCTCTCCTCACCTGCTGCAAAAGGGCATGCATAGCCATATGGATATGATTGCATACCAAGTTGCACGCAGAGACACAGCAGACTGGCAGAGGCACCCCTCTTTTTGGGGTGCCTTCCCTGCATCAGTCAGGCCTCGGGGGCATGGTTTGCATGTCACCTAAAATAAAATAAAATAAAATAAAATAAAATAAAATAAAATCAATGGAGAGAGGAAAGAGGAGACATTTTGTTGCAATAAAAACCCACTGCTACTGTAAAAATTCTGGCAATTTTAAAATAGCAATTTTCGCATGTTTCTGTGTGGTGCTTGTGTGTTTTTGGACCACGATTTAAAAAAAAATTGCGGTCGCCGCCCCATTTTGGATCCCCCGCCCGCACCGCATGGCATGGCGACTCGAGTCCGGCTGCCCAGGACAGGAGAGGGGGGGGAGGCCGGGAACCCCCCCAGAAACCACCCCTCTGGTAGGTGCACTCTGCACTGCAGGCATATTTTCGCCTGCTTTTTGGCCCGGGAATGGGGGGGAGTTTAAAACTTTTTTTCTGTGCCGCTTCCGCTTGAATTGCGGCGGCCGGCGGCGAGTCCGGTGCTTGTTGCGAGCGACTACGACGAGAATTTCCCCCACCACCAGAGCAGCCCAGGACAGGAGGGGGGGGTCAACCACCCCTCTGGTAGGTTCCCTGAGCCCTCACTCAGGCAGGCATATTTCCGCCTGCTTTTTGGCCGGGAATCAGGTTTTTTTTCTAACTTTTAAAAACTTTTTTTCTGTGCCGCTTGGCATCGCGGGATCGCCGCGATGCCAGGAACGACCATGACAAATCAGACCCAATTATTCTTTAGTCGGTTCGAGTTCCAGTTCTGGCGGAGTAATTCCCGTTACCGTTTCCGTTCCGTAACGGAAACGAGGAATGGAAACGGAAACGGGAATTCCGCCAAGTCGTGCCCATCTCTACTCCTGTGGTATTTGATGCTTTTAGAAGCTCTTCTTTGTTTTCTGACTTGAGATTTCACCTTAAAACAAGAAAAAATACTTACCTTTCTCTTGCAGTTTTTAAATGCCAGCCTCTTGTGTATTTAAAGTGACTATCTCTGTATCTCTCTGCCATGTTTACCAAAATTAATTAAAATGATATACGAACTCACGGCATAGTATTGTCGACTTTGCAATAATGTTTATTGATCTGTCAGCAACAGGTTCTAAATGCATTTGTAATAAAGCATTGCCTGCTCTCAAACATATTTTCATTCAGGCATTTTACAGCAAGAGTGACTATTATTCCTATACGAAGATCCTAATTCACCATGAAATAAATCTTTAGCTTAACTACTTCAGTATTGATCATCTGAAATAACTATGACTGCATGTGTCAGCAGTAAAACAGCAAGAGCAAAATGATTAAAGAGGAAGAGGAGGAGGAGGAGGAGGAGGAAGCAGCAATAACACTTGCTTTCATCTTCAAAAAATTACTTGTCTGACCTATACAACCTGATACTGTTGTTCACTTGATAGGCTTTTCCAAGTCATATAACATTTGTTAAGGATATGCTCCCTCTGCAGATGAGTGTCCCTGACAGATTCAATCAGGGTATTGGTGTGACTCTGGTAAAGTACTGTGGTGGAGGTAAAAGTTGTTCTTTACCTTAGCATGAAGCAATAGCAGAAATGGACCCCTCACATTCCTTTTGGCATTTGCAGGGTTAAAAATTATGCTCAGCCATTTGAATTGAGCAAAGGGGGGGATCAAAACTAATGCAGTAGTTATTCCTGTGAAAGAAGAATGCAAATGACAGAGGATTCTCCCCACTAATTGAGATCAAGAGCTTCCCTGGACTCTTTAGTCACTAAAGCACTTGGGACAGCTCCAGCCTGGGAGTAGAGGTAATTGGTTAGTAGATGCATTCCCATAAAGTTGCACTGACAGCCATGCCACGAACTTGCAAGGCAAAGAAGGACTTGCACCAGTGTTTACATAGACTCTTTGTATTCTAGAATGTTCTTTCTTACTTTCTTCTGTCACTCATCATCATTTACCAATTTTTAGTAATAATTTCATGCTGTCAAGTCCATTTTGACTGACAGCAACCTCTTCCAGGTAAAGAATACTCAGAAGTGGCTTGCCATGCCCTTCATCTGGGGGTGTATCATGGGGTTGTGCAGGATAACCACGGCTACACAGGCTGGATCTTTTCTTAGGAATTAACGTGGAGAATCGAATGGCCAACCTCTGGCTCAGCAGCCAGGTACCTAAGTTACCAAGCTATCTATCCAGCTGTATAGATAGTTCTGTGAGTTAGGCAACTGATTGTGGAGCCAGAGGTTAGAAGTTCAGGTCCCTCTGTGCATCCCAGAAGAGCCAGCCTATGTGGCCTTTGGAAAACCCACACAGTCCTAGGACACCACTACATGAAGGGAATGATAAACCTCAGTATTCTGGGTATTCTCTACGTAGAAAACAATGAAAAAGTCACAATAAGCAAGAAATGACTTGATGGCACACTTTTCAAAACCAATTTTACTGAATTATTATTAGAATTGCTTAGCCAGGTTTGCTGCTTTACACTTGCAGAAGAGCAATTGTGTACAACTTGGCAGCTAATTCCTGCTCATTAATGAGATACTAGTTGCATTCCTCAGTGGACATCTGGCCTAGCAAGCCACCAACTCTTTATTAACTATGTTTATTATTTTAGAACCAGCTTAGCTCAGTACAGACAGGGTTGACCACCTTAGTCCTTGAACAGTATCAGCAACTACATAACTATACTGTGGAAAAATGCAATCATCATTGGTGAAGGGACTTCCTGCACTCTTAAAATCACATCATAATCAATGGTATTGCACAGGAACATGGCTTTAATTACTGCACAGACATGTTGACAAGAAGTGTTCCCTTGATTAGTGATTCTCAAACTACAGCTCCCAGAAATCTTGGCTAGCACAGCTAGTGGTAAAGCCTTCTGGGAGTAGGGACAGGCATGAAACGAAAAAGGAAATGCTGTTTTGTCATTTTGTTATGTAACAAAATGAAACAAAACGAAACAAGGAAGCAGCATTTTGTTACAGACAAAATGAAATGTTGTTTTTCCATTGAAACAAACCATTTAAGTCTGTCTGTAAAAGGGGCCCCTTACCTGCATGCAGTGTGGCCGCCGCAAATGGAGGCCAGGAGAGGGAAGAGGAGGAGGTGGGGCATCGCCACTACTCCAGAATTCCCGGCCCCCTCTCAGCCCAGCTTTTGGCCTCCTCTTAGCTGGGAGATGGGTTGTGTGCGCAATTCCCCTGGGTCCTAGAGGCACAGGATTTAGCACCAGGGAGCCATTTTCAGAGAGCTCCTGTCCAGCTGTCAATGGCTGGACTCCTTTAAAAATGACCCATTCGGCACCAGGGGACCGCTGGTGCCGACCAGGCCAGTTTTAAAGGGGTCCAGCTGATAACAGCTCACCAGGAGCCCTTTAAAAGGGGCTCTTGGACACCAAATCTGGTGCGTCTAGGACCCAGGAGAGCCATTTCATTTTGTTTCATATGATTTGTTTTTTTAAAAAAGTCATAAATGAAACAAAATGAAACGTGGGTGGGCACAAAACAAAACAAAACGTCATTTTTCAGTTTCATCTCCATCCATATTTGGGAGTTTTGGTCCAAGAACATCGGGGGATCCCAAATTTTAGAACCACTGCCTTAGATGAAGACATGTCTTTCACTCATAGTTTTAGTGGGATACCATAAGTGGGGTAGAGTTTATGATTTTTTATGTGGGGACAAATTCTTGCAAACTGGTACTGTTAACATTATAATTAATAACATTATTAACAAGCAAATCTTGCTCCCAGTAACAGAATTCAGTCCTAATCAGTGCTCCAAATTGTAATGTGCAGTTTGGTTCTTATTGCCTCCCAGTGAACTGTTCTTACCCTTACTATTTAACAGTTAATTCATAGGTACGGAAGCCTTGAAAACAATGTTTCCCCCATAGAGCTTCAGAAAGAAAGTCATAAAAAGAACAACAGTACATTAAAAACGGCTTTAAGTGGATGCAATATGCAGTTCCTAGTGTACAAACCAAGGCGTCCTGGGAATACTGCCAGATAGAACTGAATGAAAAGAATTTGAGCCATAAAGATATCTGCCTTGAGTTTCACTTCTTTTGTTTGTCTTCTCTTGTGGGTGCTCAGTATCCATATCCTAATGAGGTAAGGTCTCTGCATACCACAGGCAGACATAATAAACCACTGTTATAGTGGCTTTGTCTGCTTTGTAACAGAATAGCTTTTTGTCTGATATGGTTCTTACCCTGGAGATGATACTTCTGAAACAACCCCTGAGGGGATTTCCTTTAATGCACTCCTGCTAGAATGACTCACCAACAGCTTTCCCCTGCTGTTTATTTGTGAGAGTTCTCTCCTTTGTGCACTTTAAGGGCTTTTTCCTCAGCTCTGCATGTTGTTCAACCTGAGAAAAACCATGCTTGCAAGAGAGGGAAGGGGATCAGGGCAGTACGATTAGCCCTTTCCCATCTCAGGTCTAGGAAAAGAGGAGGGAACACTTTTCTTCAGACAATATTTAGATGGTATATTGTTTCCGTTCATTGTTTCCTTTTCTCAGTTACAATTCAGTTACAATCCTTCATGCTTTAGAGTTCGTCAAGAGGTTAAAACCACTTTCTTATACTTCAACTAGGCAAGATATTTCGTTCCTCATATGTGCTTCTTTATACCAGGATGCCTCATCTTCTAACTGCCCACTACATGCTCACTGGGAAGATAGTGTATGCATTTTTTTATTTTTGTTTTTCTCTGCCACCTTCCAAGAAGGCACATGTATGATTCTCTGCCCAAAGAGGCAACACTCTATGTTATGAAGTCCAGAAATTCTGCAGTCCAGAAATTATGCCTATAAAAAGTATATTTTCCAAATCATTTCCTGCTTGCCTTCTTCCTCCTCCTTCCTTCCCTCCCTCTCCCAATATCCTTCCCTATTTCCCTTCCTTCCCTCCATTTTCTCTCTCCCTATTTTTGTTTTTCATGGAGATCACTTCAGATATGTTTCCATGTTGCCAAGATTCATGCTCATAGATTGATTGGTGTGGAGGGGTTGTATTCAGAAGTGCTGCCTTGCCCATAAAAAAATAAGGCCAATAAAGACCAATAAGGGTAATTGTCCCACTTTTGGAATAAAGAGATGGACACAGGCTTGTGCCCACACTTTGTTACTTCAGCTTCATTATTTTCACCCTCTCTTGGACTGCACGTGGACATAGTGCATATCTGGGGTAGGCACCAAGGGTGTCTCTTATTCCTTCCTTTCCCCCAAATTGGCGAGTCCCAAGCCCCTGCTCAGAGCTGTCCCCTGGATAGCTCATAGCTGGCCAGCCAAACTTCTTGAACTTAGGACAGCATCAAGGGCTGCCCCCCCCCATACACCACTCATCCCAACAAGAAAATATCAATATCCTAATTGCCATGGTACTTGGTGCAGTAAAACCATTGTGGATCTTGGGAATGCACTGATACTAACTTCCCATTCCACACTACTCACAAGTGTGTCCTATTAAAACACAGGACCACTTACAGACTTGGAGTCTCCCATGGGTAAAGCAGCATGGGCTACTTGAAAATATTCCTGTCAACCTTTTGAAGCCAATTAAGTGAGATGGATTTAAAATTCCTATCTGGCCCTGAAATGGCCATAATAGCCACAATGGACCTAGGGAGTATGGGTTGCCATAAATGAAAGAGGGCTGTCTGGGTATGAGCTGGGCCTACATAGGCCCCTGGTCCAATCCCAGCCAGCCTTCTGGGAAACACCTGTTGGTGTCACCACCTGTCCATCTCCCACTGAGAGAGGAGGGCAAATAATCCTCACCAGAATATTATTCAGCTCTGGTGGAGAGAACATTCTGACCCCAAAAGTGACCAGCCAGAAATTTAAAGATGACTACAGTGTTGGTAACCAGCCTTGACTCCCAGTTGCAGCACCTTCTAATCAGTGACACATGAAATAACTATTTAGATTTTATGCAGACTCTTGTAGGTCTAATAAAACAGCACATATTCCCAATACCCCTGCCCTCCTACCCTGTTTATGCAGACTTGTGAAGGGATACATCATCCTAGTAGGTATAATTAGAATAATATTTTGGTCAACAAGCTTAACTTTGCCACATGTTCCTACAAGCCATATGCTCCAGCAAAAAGCCCACATCTTTATACACTGAGTTTACAGAAGACTAAATATGTTGCATTCCACATTGAAAAAGGATGGGTGTCAACAAAGCCAAAACCAAAAACTCCACCATGATCATGCAAGAAGAATGTTTTCCTTGCGTGGAGCTGATCTCATTTGTTCAATATTTTGGTTTCCATCACCAGAACCCAGGCATGTGGGCAAATCCTAAATAGAAATGTATTGAGAAAGAAGAGTGTAAGTGATGATCCTGCTAACAGCTGGACTGACTAATTGGAACATTAGAAACCATAGATAGTGTCAACTGGTGTAAATCAGTTATAATGGGAACAGAGGAAACCAGGAACATCTGGGTATGCATCTGACTCAAGGAAAAATGTCATATTTAGTATAGCCCAACAATAAACCTTGCCCCCCCACTCCTTTTCTTCCTTATAAGATTCCCATCATGAATTCCAGAATCTACTACCTTACCTGGTGACTTCCAATGTTGCCAGTATTGGTTTTATAACCATATCCTCATTCATTTGTACTCAGCATTTCACCTACATGAAAAGCAAAACTCAAAGCAAACTGTCCCCTCCCCTGTGCAGTTGATAGTATGACTAAAAGAGCAAAAATAGTTCTTTTCAGGAGTCTAACACAAAAATTATGTGAATGCCAGGCAAAAATCAAAGAAAAATAAAACAAAGTATGCTTTTTGTCTTCTGTTTTATTTTTTTCTATGATTTTTGCCTGAAATTCTTGCATAGACAACATGGCCACCTTCTCCAAAAATTCTGTTGAATTTTCAGAGACGGTAACCATGTTAGTCTTTTCGAGAATTTCAGGCAAAAATCAAAGAAAAACAAAACAAAACAAAAGACACAAAACATGTGGCACCTTAAAGACTAACTTTCATTTTTTAATGTAATGTTTCATGGACACATCCACTTCTTCAGATACATGTCTGAAAAATTCTGTGGAAACTCTATGGATAACTATCAATAGCACAAGTCATAATTTGATTAGATTTATGCATTGCTGATTTATGCATTGCTGATTTATGCATTACTGACATCACCCAATAATGCTGTTCCAAATGTTTAAGCATTGAAACAAAGTTTTGATATCATAGCTCTCAGTTCCATTTTCTGTGGATTTATCCCCAAACAAGCAACCAATTCCATATTTTTCTTTTTTTCACACAAATATGCATAAGAACAAAGGGAAGCATCAAATGTCACTAATAATGGTCACAGCTTGGAAGTTAAGCATTGATGTGGAAATGGAGCCTCTGCTGCCAACCCCAGCTATAACTGTAACATAAGGATTAAGTTATGCATTGCAGACCCTCAGTGTGATTAACTAATCTAGGTTTTGTGTCTGCAGTGAAATGTTCCTGGTGTTCTTTTTTTTTACTTAAACATTTCCTGTATAATCTCTCTTGATAATCAGTAATGGGGATTCTTCACATAATACTCTAATGAAGTGATTTTCACATAAAGAGCAAATCATTGCTTTCTGTTTCCCCGTGGGTGCTCACCATGATATACTTCAGTGCTATAAATTCTCTACATTTAGGTTTCAGCATAAGACAAGTTATTCTTGTGTGCTAGAAGAATATTGGCCCTTTCCTCTAGACAGATTGCAAGAGCGTTTTCCTCTTCTTTGTATCATCTATCCTTATTAAGATGTTCTGAAAAATTTAAAATGTCACCCATTGGGAACATGGGCATGATATTGTGCACCAATATTTGGCCACTTTCTAGGTTTTAAAATCAGAAGCAAAATGTCCCATTTTCATAAGCCAGTTTTTTTTTAAAAAAATTAACTTACAATGAAGCAAGCTTCAATTTTCTTAAAAGTTCTAATAGCAAATACACAGCTGCCTGGAGGTTCACTAGGAAAATTAACAAAAGCAGAGATGCAATTTAAAAACAAAACATCCATCCTGAGCTCTCACCCTGCCTCTGAGATGCTTAGTCTTTGAGCTGCTGATCCCTCAAAATGGTCTCCCTCTCCTCACATTTCCCAGCTGACTCCCAGGAGGCCATTCCTTCTTTCCCTGTGGCTTTCCGTGTGTATCTCCTCTTCCCTTTTAAATGCTTTTCTAATTCCACATTCAAGATACCGATCCATGTTCCATGTTTCATATTTTACACCTGAATCATCTTAACCCTATGAAGAAATTAATGGAGCAACTACTAAGCCTTGTCGAGTGATAAATTGGGGCTATGAGGGAAGATGCATGGAGAGCAGGCAGATCCCCCACACTTCTCAACCCCCACCACTAATTAAAAAAAATATGGCCACACATATGTGCCAGGCTGGGCTTAGAGGGCCTACCTCTGAACCTGCTTTTTCACATCAAATTATTTCAAAAAGGGGTCCATCCTTCATCTCTGTCATCCTAAGTAGTACGCAAGACAGTGCATGCTTGCTGTTTTGTCTCCAGAAAAACCTCACTGATATGCTAATCGGAAAGTGAGTTTGGCATTATGTACTCTTACTGAGTGGGATTTTGGACCCAGGCCACCCCAATTCTCACCTATCAGTATACATGACTATATATCTCTTTAAAGGCATGGCTATCAATTATGCTGCCAGAACCACTGATTGTCCAGTTGATGAATAATTCTGTGACAGAGAGTTGTGCCCACACACCCCAAGCAGTGCCTGGTTATGTCTCTTCGTCATGGGAGTTGAAACCCTCCATCCTTTAAACGGAAACTCCCAAAACAAGTCACAATATGTCAGGCAAAATTTATATCCCGTCACACTGATCTTCTTTGGCAGAAATGAATGCTTACTATTTACAGTTCAGATTTTTAGCTCTTCACAGCGAGAGTTTGTTGATGCACTGATCCCAATGCATTTGACAGGATTTCAGCAAAGGTTAGTGTGGTGTTTACCCCTGTAGTGATTAATAATTCATGAAAAGTGTCTGTATTAATTGGTTGATTGTTAACCAATGAGAGAGTTTGGGGGGAAGAGCCTGAGGGGATTTAAGGCTCTGCCCAGCACTAATTTAGTCAGATAGGGAATCTGATACAGTCTGAGAGAATCAGATAGCGACAAATAGGGTCTGACTGTGAGCCCTATCCTTACTAGAGAGAGAAGAGATAGGATTTAGATTTTCTATGAGGAAAACTAAATGATGAGTGTCTGAAAACTTAAGAACTGGGTGTGCAAGTGATCAGTGTAGTCTGTAACATAACTTTATTGTGATTGAGCTATATTCTTCCTTTTGTTTGTACCTAATCATGTTACCCTTTATGAGTCTCATTCTACTTTGTAATAAATAAACTTCTTTTATCTTTATTCACTTTAAAATCACTTTGAAAGCATTAATTTATGAGTGAAGCTGGTTGGTGGCAGCGAAAGAGAAAAATTATAAGCAGTGCTTGTCAATAGCCTGTGAAGGGGCCAGGGGCAAAGCATGGGAACACTACACTGATATACTGATCTTTTTTGGCAGAAATGAATGCTTACTATTTACAGGTCAGATCTTTATCTGTTCACAGTGAGAATTTCTTGATGCACTGATCCCAATGCATTTGACAGGCTTTCAGCAAAGCGTAGCTCCATGTTCCATGTATCAAGGACATACAGTAGAAGAAGAAGAAGAAGAAGAAGAAGAAGAAGAAGAAGAAGAAGAAGAAGAAGAAGAAGAAGAAGAAGAAGAAGAAGAAGAAGAAGAAGAAGAAGAAGAAGAAGAAGAAGAAGAAGAAGAAGAAGAAGAAGAAGAAGAAGATTTTTTAAAAGTACAATAATAAGCTTAGGTTTGTGGTTTTGAAAATATATAAAGAAATATAACATTGTTGACCTGAATCCTCTGTCCATGCAACTCACTCAATAGTTCATTGTGCAAGCATTTCATCTTCTCTGGGTTTGCTCAGGCAAATCCCTGCATAAACATAATCCCAGTTCATTTTCATTTGGCAATCTCCAACTCATGAAATGGCAGGCCAGAGGCAATGTGGAGCCTTGTTCTGATGCAGATGTTTGTGTCATGGTAATAAGAACAGGGTCCTAACTTTCAAAAGATGTTACTAAGCATGACCTTATCCTCTCTGCCCCACTGTTCATCAAGAAGGGTTTAAACCTTGCACAGTAATCTAATTGTTATCATACCCTCTCTTAACATACATGTTCATAATTGGCAAATATTTCTCCTAGGCTTAGGTGCCCATCAAAGAAGAGTTCTTTTTCAGAAAAAATCATAAATGATAGATGGGTTTATTTTCCCCTATTGCACTTGAATGAAACTGTTAACATAGAGCCTATCTAAGCTGGCATATAATATGATATGTGGAATACTGGTGGTGATGGCAATGGCTGAGCCTCCTCATGGTGCTACTGGAAACTCAATGTCCCAAACAGGATGAGCTGAACTCAGATCAAATAGGCAACAGACCAGCTGATCTCTCCAAATTCACATCAAACAATGGATCCGTCCCCTGATAGAGCATGCTTTGGAAATGATGGGCCCAGGCGTGGCTTGGCCTGGGTGAAAAAAGGGCTAGAGTTCTTGATGCAAGGATGGCATCAAGATGCATGTAAGCATTTCCAAGTCCATGCCAAACCATCAAAATTGGCACACTGACTGGAAGAGCAAATGAGATCTTAGTGTGCTGGTGGACAGCTCAATGAAAGTGTCTACCCAGTGTGTGGCAGTGGTGAAAGAGGCCAATTCCATGCTAGGGATCATCAAAAAGGGGATTAAAAATAAAACAGCCAACATTATAATACCATTGTACAAAACGATAGTAAGGCTGCACCTGGAGTATTGCATACAATTCTGGTCACCACATCTCAAAAAAGACATAGTGGAACTGGAAACAAGGAATAGCAGACCCCACACCCAAGTGGGACAAATGCTAAGAAAAAAAAGAAGAGGAAGAAGATATGGATTACTGCTGGCACTGCTTGGCACAGAAAAGACCTCATCCACTTTTGTTTCTACCCTCAGAATGATTCACTCTTCCTCTTTAAGAGTTGTCCCACAGCTTTCTGACACAGGGCAGGGGGCATGCATTCTTTTAGACATTATTCAGTGTGATACAAAATAGCTCTTTGTTTAGTCTGTGCAAATGGATACTTTGCACCAAAACAGCGCTGAGGGCAGTGTTAATGGTGGTGGCAACTTTTTACAATATTAGGCAATGGGGCTGATTACTCAAGAGGGTTTGCCTGCTTGGACTGGCTTCAGACATAAAATATTGGTGCACACACAAATAAAACATTGAAACAGTTCTTCAGAATGTCTGAAGCACTTCCTCTGAAAAATGACACTTCACAATTAGGCTCATTGTGCTTTACTTTGGCAGCCAAGCCTGGCCACCACCCCAAACTGGCCTGATAGCCTGCCTCTTCCTCCCCAGTGCCAGTGTAATCTCCCCTGTTTTCTGCCTGAGGACCATCTCCTTCAGCTATTGCCTCCTTCAGGCAATGAGCCAATGCACTCTCCTTGGATTTAAAAGCTGATATTAGCACTAGCAAGTCTGCTGGTGGGATTGGATGAGGAGCCCTTTCTGCAAGCAAATCTACATTGCTGCCTTTCTGTGATGCTGGAACGGATGCAGCTCATTCCTTCTCCCTCCTGTTAATGGTAAATCTCTTTGTTTGTGTTTGTGTGTGTGAGGGGGGGAGGGAGGGGCAAAGGCTGGCTCTGTGTGAGGTTCAGGTTACAAAGGAGGAAGGGATCAGAGGGTTGCTTGAAGTCAATTATGCCATTTGAAGGGGAAGATTGTGCCAAATGGCACTTCAGGTCTCCTCCCCTGAACCCAACCAATACTGTTTGCACCACATCAGCCTGCACAAAAAGCCCCAGTGTGGACAGGCCCATACATTCTTCCTTAAGGCTACAACCTTACTCAAACTAACCAGGAAGGACATCCTACAGGGTAGTGTGTTATTTTGGAGTAAACAAGCAAAAGACTACGCTACTAAATGTGATAAACCAAGAGAGCCACAGTGCTGGTTTTCTGATTTCACTTACCCCATATTACATGATCAGGTAGTTTTCTGTTCATCATCAGATATAAGTGTTCCCAAAGCAATAGTAAAATTGTAATTATATGAATCTGTTGTAGTTTAGACTAGAGAAATTAAAAAGGTAAATCTTTCTCTTCTGTGCATCTGGTAATTCCTTAGTGTTCTCCCTATTCCTAAGATAAACAAGAGTATAGTAACCAATTTCCTGTTCAGTACATTTTCCTCTTAATAAAACTTTTAAGAAATGAAATCCTTCAAAATTCTTTGATGCAAAGATAAGGGAATGGTGATGATCAGGTGGGTGGAATGTTGAAAGGTAATTCAAGCGATATGACAGGTTAATATATGGTGTAGTTATTTATCTAGAAATAGTCTGCAAATGCCAGCTAAAATGTGTGTTAAGTTCCTTGGTATGAGGGATCCTTTATATGAGCATTTTCCCTATCCAAATGAGACCATTGTCTTCAGTTTATGACTACATGGAAGAGCAAGTGTTTCCTTCCACCTATGATGTATAACAATAAGTACATCAAGTACTTTCTAAATGCAGGCAAAGTTCAGAGTTGGAGATTTCATAATTTGAATTTATTTGTTTGAAAATCCTGGGTATTTTTAATATTTGGGCTTAGCTTCTTGTTAGCTCTGCTCCTGTCCCAGCTAGGGATGAGCATGAAATGAATTTTTTTTGTTTAGTTACTAATGAAATTTCAAAGTAGTTTCATTACTAATGAAACAAAATGAAAATGAACCGCAAATGATTTTAGGTAAGCCCCCCAAATTGGAAAAGGTTTGGGGGTAAGGGGGCAGCATTTCATTTCATATAGTAATGAAATGGCCTTTTTTGTTTTAAAACAAATAATCTTGTTACTGTCTAAAATGGCTCCCCAGGTCAAAGGGGCACCAAATTTGATTGGAAGTTCCCTTTAAGCCCTCCAAATTTGGAGGTGTTTGGGGGTAAGAGGAATGAGTAATTAAGCTCCAAAGTGGGTCCCCCAAGGAAAAATCATTTCTAATTGAGTCGGAAGCCAATAATAACCTACCCTGCAGGCAAGCAATTAGTGGCTTTCCAACTCAGTTAGAATTTGTCTTCTCCTATAACATTTTTTATAGAGATAAGAAGAAATCAATGGAGATTCGGGCTCAAAAGGAAGAATTAGAGAACTTTGAGCTGCAGAAAGCTCAAAGAGATTTGTTATGTTTGAAGAGGAATGTTTTCGAATATAGTAACAAGTCAAAACTTTTAGCTACACTATCTCAAAAGAAAAGATCTAAAATAGGATAGGTACAATTAAAGATAAATGGGGGAGAAATTGTAATGTGATGAAAGAAAAATTAGTGATTGTACAATAATTTTATCAAAATTTATATAAAGGAACTAATATATTGAAAGAATATATACAAAGTTACATTAAACACAATGTAAAAATATAAGTGAGAGTGATACATGACAGAAGAAGATATTAGAGAAGAAGAGATTATAGAGGCTATCAATAAACTTAAGAATGACAAAATGTCGGGATGTGATGGTCTGGGACTAGAATTTTATAAAACATTTAAATCAATTTTAATTCCTAACTTTAAAAAAGCTTTTTAATGAAATATTAGAAGGTGAAAAAATCCCAACATATTGGAAACATTCACTAATAATTTTAATTCCAAAACCCAATAAGGATTTAACAGATACTGGTTCTTACAGACAGATCAAAATGGGTTTTTAAAGGGAAAACATTAAATTAATTTAAGTCTCCTGGGCCAGATGAATTACACTCAAGGATATTAAAAGAACTGGCAGAAGTAATTTCAGAACCATTGGCAATAATCTTTGAGAAGTCCTGGAGAACAGGGGAAGTTCCCATAGATTGGAGGAGGGTGGATGTTGTCCTCCTCATCAAAAAAGGGTAAAAGGAGGACCCAAATAATTACCACCCCATCATCTTGACTTCAATTCCTGAAAACATCCTAGAACAGATTATTAAGCAGACAGTCTGTAATTATTTAACTAGCAATGATATCATTATGAGAAGTCAACACGGGTTTCTTAAAAACAAATCATGCCATACTAATTTGACCTCTTTCTTTGATAGAACTACAGGCCTGGTGGATGAGGGGAATGCTGCGGATATTGCTGATCTGGATTTCATTAAGGCCTTCAATAAGTTTCCCCATGGTATACTTACAAAGAAGTTAGTAGAATGTGAGATATATAGTGCTACTGTTAGGTGGATTTGTAATTACACTGATCGCACCCAAAGGATGATCATAAATGGCTTCTCTTCATCTTGGAGAGGCATGATAAGTCAGGTGCCCCAGGGTTCTGTTCTGGGTTCAGTGCTATTAAATATCTTCATTAATGACTTGAAGGAAGGAATAGAGAATATGCCAATTAAATTTGGAGATGATACCAAATTGGTAGGGGTGGCTAATTCCCTAGAAGATAGGATGAAAATCTAAAATGACCTTGACAAATTAGAGTCTTGGGCCAAAGCTAACGGAATGAGTTTCAACAGAGAGAAATGTTGAGTGCTGCATATAGGTTAAAAAAATGAATTGTAAAGGTATAGGATGGCAGATACCTGGCTGAAAAACAGTACATGTGAAAGGGATCTGTGAGTCTAGGTGGACCACAAATTGAACATGAGTCAGCAGTGTGATGCAGCAGTCAAGAAAGCCAATGTGATTCTTGGTTGCATCAACAGAAGCATAGTGTCTAGAGAAAGAAAAGTGATAGCACCACTCTATTCTGTTCTGGTGAGATGCAGAGAACTATCCAGTTCTGTGCACCTCAATTTAAAAAGGATATTGACAACCTTCAACGGGTCCACAGGAGGGTGACCAGGATGGCTAAAGGCTTGGAAGAAATGTCATACGAGGAGTGGCTTAGGGAGCTAGGAATATTTAGCATTACAAAAAGAAGACTGAGAGGGGATATGCTACCTGTGTTTAAATATTTGAAATGATGTCATATTGAAGAGGGGACTGGTTTGTTTTCCATTGCTTCAGAGACTAGGACTAAGGGCAATGGTTTCAAACTACAGGAAAAGAGATTCCATTTGAACATTAGGAAGAACTTCATGACAGTTAAAGCTGTTTGGCAGTGGAATATGCTGCCACAAAGGGTGGTGGAGTCTCCTTCTTTGGAGGTTTTTAAGCAGAGTGGATGGCCATCTGTCAGAAATACTGTGATAGGGGTTCCTGCATAGCAGGGTGTTGGACTACATGGCCCTTGAGGTCTCTTCCAACTCTGTGATTCTATGATTCTATGATTGCATCCTAGGGTGGGTAGCTCCCAGGTTTGTTCAATGAAATGGAAGCTTCTATATCATAAATGAAAGCTAAACCACATTGAAGGTAGTCTTTATTGTCTAATGCGATGGAGTGGCTTGGTTGACAGGCATGGCCAAATATATTTTGTTGCGTTAGACCTATAAAGTACAACTAGGGATGGGCACGAAATGGGAAAATGGTGTTTCATTTTCTTCCATTCCCCCCCCCCCCATTTTGTTTAGTTCTATTTCAGAAATTTTTTAAAAAAAATTCATATGAAATGAAACAGTAACAAAATCATTCATTAATTTACTCACCTCCTCCTCCTCCTCTTGGGCTCCAGCAGCAGCGGCTCTGGTGGTGGTAGCTCCATTAGCAGTGGGCCTAGGCTGGCCTGCCGGGCCCACTTGCCCTCACCATCTGGCTGGCGAGACTTTGGCAGTAGCGCCAGTGACTGTGGCAGCTTTGGCAGTGGCAGCTCTGGTGGCAGCTTTGGAGGTGGCGTCTCTGGTGGTGGCAGCTTCAGTGGTGGGCCTAGGCCAGCCTACAAGGCCCACTCACCCTCACCAGCTGGCTGGCAGAGACTTCAGTGACAGCAGCTCTGGCGGTGGCTTCAGAGGTAAGCCTAGGCCAACCTGCCAGGACTGCTTGCCCTCATCAGCTGGCTGGTGGCGATTTGGTGGTGGCTTTGGTGGCTCTGCCAGCAGCTCTGGCGGCAGTGGTGGAGGGCCACAAGCAGTTAAGGGAGCTGTTTTACAGACAAACAAAATGGTTCATTTTAAGGGGGGGAACACTGTTTCATTTAGTCTGGAACAAAATGTTGATTCTTCATTTTGTTTCATTCTGTTACATAACAAACTGATGAATCAGCATTTCATTTTTTGTTTTGTGCTCATCCCTAAATACAACACCCCATTTTTACTCTGGTGATGAGATGGCAAGGCAGCTGCTGCTAGAGATGGGCACGACTCAAAAAATGGTGTTTCATTTGTCGTTTGTCGTTTAGGGGGTCTGTTTCGGTTCGTTTTCATTTTTGTGAATTTTTTGCAAAAAATTTCATTTTCGTTTCGTTACATAATGAAACGAAAAAACAAAAACAAAAATGAAAAATTGCTGTTTCGTTAGCATTCATTACAGTTCAATGTATTTGCCGCAACAAAAACAAAATGCACGACAAAATTTCTGTTGTTTTGGTTCGGTTCGTTTCATTTTGGAGACAAAATTCATTTTTTGTTTCATTACGTAACGAAACGAAAAAATGAAAATGAAAACGAAAAATTGCTCGTTTCATGCCCATTTCTAGCTGCTGCTGCATTTCAGCACAGTTAGCTCGGAGTTGTGGTATAGGCCATATGCAGTGCCCACCTATGACCTTAAACAGAAGGGAATGACTTATGAGGAATGGGTGTATGGAAAAACTGTTGCTGTGCTCACTATATCCTCCAGCACCTAAGTGGTTAAATAACCGGCTCTGCTTAATAGCCTTTAGCTCTACCTCAGGCTATTAAACATTCCCCTCTAGTCATTAATTCTGCCGGAAATGCCCTGAAGGTTGATCATTATTACTTAAATGCACAATTAGAGATTTACAGTATACTACTGTCTGCTGAAAAATAATAGGGAAATAAGAATCCTGTAGGCACTATGAGTGAATGTCCAAATTAAAAACATTGGAAGTCTGTACTTTATTTTGTCCAAATATTACTCTGATATCAGAATCTTAGATGCCCTTCATAGGTCTGTCTGTTTTATGTATTTAGGAATTTCTATGTCCCATTTAAGCTGCCTAGAAGCCCTAAGCACATCCGATCTCACCTGATTTCAGAAGCTAAGCAGGGTCGGCGCTGGTTAGTACTTGGATGGGAGACCACCAGGGAATACCATGTGTTGTAGGCACTTGGAGTAGGAACTGGCAAACCACACCAGTATTCCTGCCAAGAAAACTCCATGGGCATGGGGTCACGAAGAGTCGGTCACGACTGTAACACACACACACACACACACACACACACACACACACACACACACACACACACACACACACACACACACACACATCCCATTTAGTTCATAAATCTCCCAAAATAATTAACACACAAGAAATGAAAGTATTATGGATCAGATTCAGCCTGGGAAAGAATAAAAACTCAGAACAAATCTGAGTTGATCTGCTGAAATGCCTAGAAGAATAAAGTATTACTTTATGCTTAAGAAGAGCATTCTAGGCTACTAAGGGGGAGGCCTGGTAATGGACCACTATCCACCTCTTCTAAGAAAGCAGGAGAGATATTGGGAGGAAGACTTCATATTATAATTGTATGCATTTAGCAAGTTTAACATAGGAGGCAATTGTCCAACTAGTTCTTTAAGCATAAGATGGAACATATCCAGAAGAGGTGATCACAGCTATAAATTGAGCCTTATGAAAAAACAGTTCATTAAATGTCTGGGGAAGAAAGAACTGGGAGGTGGCATGATAGCTGTTTTCAGCTACAACGAAGGACTATCTCACAGAAGGGCTAGTCACAATTTCTATACTGGTTGGCCTGGACCAAAGACAGGAGATTCTAACTTACATTAGAAAGAATTTTGGAGTAGTAAAACAGTGAAATGGCTTACCTAGTTGTGGACTGATTCAGAGAAAGAGAGAGGGAGGGAGGGAGGGAAAGAGAGAGATAACTCAATGATTTTATCATAATTGGGCTTGTAAATGATCAGAAATCAATAGTTGACAACTAAAAATGGCAGCTAGGTAAATATAGACTTTGAATTTATTGGTTTTAGAGAATCCCACTCTTTATAGCTGTCTTAAGGACAAGGACATTTTAGCTGCAATTCTTGATGACTGGTTTGGATGCAAAGTAGCATCATCATTTTTTAAGAACGGCTGCATCCATCATTAGTACAACGATGATGGCATCCAAACTACAGTAGGAAAGGTGGTGGAAGAGGAGGAGGATAACAACAAAAAGACATTCACACAACTTTTCCCCATCTTTATATTCTCCTCAGCAGAAGCAGTCTAATTCTGTTCACCTCCCCTTCTTCCTGTGTGTGACGCCCTCTTAGCTGAGAGAAGTGGCTTAGAGAATAACAAGGCAAAACACCAAAGTATTACAGTGCTCCCCTAGTTATATCTGGACGCCTTTATGCTCCTGCATACAAATATGTACTAAGACCATTACAGCGTGCAGGTGTCTAAATAAAAAAGGGGCAGGGAGAATGCTTTTATGCTTTCATTCAAGCAGACTGAAACAATCTGTTGGATCCATGAGCTGAATACCAGACATTTTATTTGTATTAAACATAAATAAATTGTGGACTTCCAGGAGGCTTAAATTTCCAGCATTCCATTTAATAAGTAATAGAAAAAAGGTTCCAGTTTTTTTCAGTCATGTATATTTTAAAGTCTCCAGACATAAATTGAATAAATTATTTGCATACACTGCAGGAATTGTGAGGCTCATGAGAATGCATCTAATTAGACTGTGGATTACTTCCATGTTGAAACCCATGAGTATTGATTTATCTATTTATGCTCTTCATCTCTAAAATTGATATGTGAATAAAAATTAAAATTATGCATGAGAATACTGTTTCAAAAAACAAAGAAAGACTAGGACATTATTTGCCTGTCTCAGAGTCATATAGGCCTTCTTTAAATGAAAGGCTCATACACTGAATCAGTTTGTGACAATTTCTTCTAAATAGGGTGATGGAGTGAAAAACATTATAGATAGTCTTACTGTATCACAGATAACTGTTCTAGTTCTTTTCTTGTTCTTCTAGGGGGAGAAAGATTTGTGAGTTGCATTTTGTACATACAGTGGACCCTTGTATAACAAACGGATTGTATAGCATAAAATTTGTACAACATAAAAAATTCTGGAGATAGGGGAAATTTGCTTAACGTAATCACCTATGGGGTGAATCTGTACTACATAAAATGGGATCACTCTGTTTTCAATGCAGTCCTATGGGAAATTTGTATAAAGGAAAATTTGCTTAACATAGTTTCATTTGGAACTAATTAATTCCTTTATACAAGGTACCACTGTACTTTCTTTAAAATTATTTGTATGTGAGTTTATAGTTGAAGATGAAGAATACACCAACTTGCCACTGTTACAGCAGTTTGGCACCTCTTCAGGTGACATAACTTGTAGTGCTGGGTAGCTCAGGGAATTGCTGGATAGGTCAGTGGCTTAGGCATCTAGTTGTGGACCCAGAGGTTGGGAGTTCAGTTTCCCATTGGGCCTCCTCAGGGGCTAGACTCAATGATCCACAGGATCCCTTCAAGCTCTAGGGTTCCAAGATGATGATGATGATGATGATGATGATGATGATGATGATGATGATGATGATGATGATGATGATGATGATGAAAGAATTCCTTGCTGGGGTTCAGGGAAGCACACAAGATAGCTGTAGCAAAGGAGCTCATACAACATTTGCAAAAATCTTGTGGTGTAAATTATGCCTGCATAAGGAAATTAAAAGATGCCTGCTTCTTGGGAAGAAAGCAATGGCAAACCTAGGTAGCATCCTAAATTGCAGAGATATCACTTTGCCAACTAAGGTCTGGATAGTCAAAGCTACAGTATGTTTTTTCCAGTAGTGATGTATAGAGATGGGCACGACTTGAAAAAAATTTTTTTCGAGTTGTCGTTAGTCGGGCCGGTCCCGTTTCGGCTCGTTTCCGGTTTTCGCGAAAATTCGCAAAAATTAGTCGGTTCGTTTTTTCCCCCGTTGTCGTTAGTACTGGTTTTGGGGGGGGGGAGCGGGCTCCTGGAGGCACCTCTGTGGGGTGGGTGCCTCCTCTGGCCCGCTATAAAGGGAAAGTGGGCTCCTGGAGGCACCCGTGGGTGCCTCCTATCCTCACCCACTAGGAAGGGGAAACAGGCTCCAAGAGACCCCTCTACATGGGGGTCTCCCCTCCTCACCTGCTGCTGCTGCAAAATGCTATGCAATAGCCATATGGATATTGCATAACAGAATGTGCAGACAGTGAGACCAGTGAGAGTGATAGCGTCATGCCCGCCCTACACAAGGCTCTCGCACCACCATGTCTCACACAGAAGGGAATTGTACTTGCTGCGTGTAGTGGATCTGGCTTTAAGGTGGCTTAGTGCAAGGGCTAGGGTTAGGCTAGTGACGGGTAAGGTTACGGTGGGCTAGTGGGTTGCACCTCTGGGTGCCTCTCTGACCCACTAAGAAGACAGTCTGTGACGTATGGGTACGGAGTCAAGGGTTAGGGTTAGGGCTAGGGCAGGTTTTAGGGGGCTTTTTGGCACATCCCAGAAGTCTCCATGGCCAAGTGGCCATGCGACTGGTGGGATGGCTCCAAAAATTTGCATGGTTGTCCACTCCCACATGGCTGGCCACTCGGCCAGCCCATCATTGCGCAGGTGTAAAAAAATAAAATAAAATAAAATCAATGGAGGACAGAGGAGGAGAGGAGAGACATTTTGTTGCAAGAAAAAACCCACTGCTACTGTGAAAAATCTGGCAGTTTATAAATTTTCGCGTGTTTCTGTTGTGCTTGTGTGTTTTTGGACCACGATTTCAAAAACAATATTGCGTTTGCCGCCCCATTTTGGATCCCCCGCCCGCACCGCATGGCATGGCGAAATGGCAACTTGAGTCCGGCTGCCCAGGACGGGGGGGAGGCGGGACCCCCCCTCCAGAAACCACCCCTCCGGTAGGTGCCCTGCGCCCTAGTCAAGCAGGCATTTTTCCGCCTGCTTTTTTGGCCCGGGAATGGGTGGGGGGAGAGTTTAAAAGTTTTTTCCTGTGCCGTCCGTGCCGCTTGCTTGCGCTTTAATTGCGGGCGGCCGGCGGCGAGACTGGGCTTTTTGCTGGCTGCGAGCCTGCGGCGAGTCCCACCAGAGCAGCCGAGGACGGGGGATGAGGGGGGAGGCCGGGGACCTCCAGAAACAACCCCTCTGGTAGGTGCCCTGAGGCACGGCAGGCATTTTTCCGCCTGCTTTTTGGCCGGGAACCGGGTTTTTTTAACTTTTAAAAACTTTTTTTCTGTGCCGCGTGGCATCGCGGAATCGCGCGATGCAAGGAACGAGCACGACAAATCAGACCAAAATTGTTCATTTGTCGGTTCGAGCTCGAAGTCTGGCGGAGTAATTCCCGTTACCGTTTCCGTAGAGTAATGGAACCGAGTAACGGAAACGGAAACGGGAATACCGCTAAGTCTTGCCCATCTCTAGTGATGTATGGAAGGCTGATCACTGCAGAATCGATGCTTTTGAGCTGTGGTGCTGGAAGAGAGTCTTGAGAGTCCCCTAGACTGCAGGGAGATCAAACCTATCCATCCTGAAAGAAATCAACCCCAAATGTTCACTGAAAGGACAGATTTTTGAAGCTGAGGCTCCAGTAGTTTGACCACCTCATGAGGAGAGAGGATTCCTTGGAAAAGTCCCTGATGTTGGGAAAGATTGAAGGCAAAAGGAAAAGAGGATGGCAGAGAATGAGATGGTTGAATGGTGTCATCGATGCAACCAATATAGATTTGACTAAACTCTGGGAGGCAGTGGAAGATAGGAAGCCCTGGTGAGCTCTGGTCCATGGGGTCATGACTGAACGACTGAACAACAACAACAACAAAGGATAGTGATGTCACCAGCAGGCAAAAATTAACAAATTCCTCTTTTGATTTGGGAGCTTGTACAATTCATCAGCAATTTGCCTGCAATCAATCTCATTCTGGGGGAGTTAGGTGAATCTTGGGCACAAAGAGGCAACCTTTTAACTACCAGCAATCTCTCCCCTGACAGACCATGTTACTGGCTGCAGCGATTAACCATTAATTAAAGAGTTCTTGCTTTGATTGTGGGGTTCCTCCAATATGCTTACACTGCGATGGATTGTAGGTAGTTTTAGGTAAGAC
The DNA here is from genome assembly GCA_037367245.1 of Phrynocephalus guinanensis. NCBI lineage: Eukaryota > Metazoa > Chordata > Lepidosauria > Squamata > Agamidae > Phrynocephalus > Phrynocephalus guinanensis. The sequence continues at coordinate 53,868,885 of CM074740.1, forward strand.
GTGCAAGCCCCCAAATCAAAGGAGAAAATCTTTAATGTACCCTTTCAGGAGTATAATTTATGATACAACGTTTGGGCCAGTGTAATCTCGTTAAATCAGAGTGGGTAGGACAAGAGTTTGCAAGGTGCTGTGCTATTAAAAAACAAAAGTTATTCCCACAAAAGATGACAATGGCAAATAACAGTTAATTAAATCACAAGGACATAATTCAGCGGCATCAAAATCATCTATATATCAATCAGTGGTGGCCTAGACAAAGTGTGGTGATGTAAAAGGACAAGCAGTGATAAATATATATGTGACCACAGAAACCTATGTTTTTCCACACAAAGTGACTGATAGAGCTAGGAGCCAGTCAATTGATGGAAGACACTGAGTTTATATCAAGCCATGCATTATGCCTATTAGACTAGTTGTGTTCAACCATCACCTTCATTGGTGTTCAGCCACAAGGCATACCTAGCCACTCCCTTCTCCATCCTCGCCTTGGACACAAGGCAAGCAACTGATGTGCTGTGGATAGGTTTCTATAGGCAATGGAGGCTCCATGGGGCATTTACTGGCTGGGCGGGTCTTCTTTGCCTCCCGGCATGAAGAGGAGCTAAGATTTCATGCCCTTCCTGAGGGTGGGAGCAAGTGAGCTCATTATGGCTGCCCCAGTTCCTCCCCAGCCTCTTGCCTCGTCAAGCTTTGCCCCACCCTCCCACTCCAACGTGAAGATGGTGAGATTAGCTGGTCGCCTCAGGGCTGGATGGGAATTTTTGGCTGTTACTCATAATGGCCATTGAGTAATGGTGTGCTGTTGCCCATCCCATTATCTTCAACACATGGCAGGGTATAGTTTCATACCACTTACACCGGTCACAATTGGTGGGTAGTGCAAGAGGTAGCCAAATTATGTATGCCCCATCTTAGTTTCCACCTATACGATGCTAGGCAGCCCTCATTTTAACATAAAGTAACAAACTGTAGAATAGCATGGAATAGGGTTAGAGGGAACTTAATGGCAGGAAGGAAATGAGGGCTGCTTTTGGCTTATGAGAAGTTGAGTGGGTAAAGGGTGCTCATCCGGTGGGTGGCTCCCTTGCCCTCCAAGTAGGAATCTCATTAAAGCCATGGAGGGGCATTTATTATTAATATCAATAGGTTTCAGACCCTTGCACTATGTTACAGGTCCTCTTGTAGGCTAAATGTCAAGAGATAGAGTTAAATTTATGATTAATAAATTGTGGCCCAATTTAAACCCAAATCTTGTGTCTCGTCTCATTATTTCATGCTGAGTGGGCAATAGGCTCTACACATGAGCAATAACCCTGTTTTTTCTCTCATGTGGATAGGTGCATCCTCCTTGTAGAAATATTAAAAGTGGTCATGGAGAATGCAGCAGCTAGATTGCCATTGGGTATGATGAGCATATCCATCAGGCAATGCATGAATATTTCTGGTGAGTGTTTGGTATGGGGAATTTTAAAGCAGAAGATGTAGAATTATGAACACATCACTAGAAATGATCAGAAAGTCACATGACTTTAAAATCCTGTTGGATTATTTTGCTCTTGTTATAAAAGAGGAATATTTTCTTCCTCACACCCTGTCCTTTCACAACATACTGCATAACATACTGCATTTGTTCTTATTTTTATCCTCAAGGCATGTAACAAGTTCAAGATGCCCAAATAATGCCAGGGCAGTAAAAGAAACACATGTCTAGCTCACTACAGATCATTCTTGGCCAGATAAAAATCATCTTTAAAAATGATGAATTTTTATTATGCTGTTATAAATTGCTTTACAGGCTGCAGGCCAATTAGAAAAGTATCCTATAAAATCAAATACAATTTTGTAAAATCTTTACATTGCTATGCTTGACGGCTGAAAGTCACCACTTTCTGCAGTGGGTGATATTTCCTATACAGATGGCAGTGCATGGCTGATTTATAGTTGGCGTTCTTCCGATGCATAAAACTGCCATGGTAATCAGACCCATCCCATGGTATCCTGTCTGCACACACACTACAAACATATTCAGAACAAGCTTTAAAAGAAAAGTGAACATTATATTGGAACCAGGCCTCAAAGTCAGAGGTACAGTAAGATAGCTTTTATTAGGACACTGTGCTGAGCAAAGACAGATGGATGAAGGGACTGGAATAAAACACTGGGGCACAATTTTGTTGCATCATCTCTGCACAGATAAATCCACCCCATCCTTAAAGAGAATCAGTGAGAACCTATTTGAAAAAAACTTATCTAATTCTTTATTAAAACAAAGGCCACAGCAGATGTCCATGTTCGCTGAGGGTGGGTGCTGTACCTTGGCCCGTGCCAGTCATCCGGGTGCAGGTTGAACAAGGAAGGGTACAGTATCCTTGCAGTTTCCCATATCTGCCAGGTGGCTCCTCCAGGCACCTTATATTCTGCTTCCTCCTGAGAATATAGGCTTTACTCACCCACAAACTATAATGTTCTTAATCAGAGAAATAAAAAAATAAAAAAATAAAAAAATCCTTAAATATTTCATGTATCTTAGAAACCATGTTTGGGTCATCCTAATATATATATTAGGACAGGGCAGCCCTATGTCAGCTAAATAAAACCATAGAACAGTGAAGTTGCAAGGGGGCTATAGTTTATTTATTTATTTATTTATTTATTCCATTTATATACCACACCATCTGGCACCAATGCCACTCTGGGCAGTTTACAAAGATTTCAACATAAAATGGACCATTACAGAAACCAGCTCTGGCCACAGTGACACATGCCCTAGTGACATCCCGGCTGGACTACTGTAATGCACTCTATGTGGGGCTATCAATGAAAAATCTCAGGAAACTTCAACGGGTTCAAAATGCAGCAGCCAGACTGCTAACTGGAGCAGGGTACAGAGATCACATTACACCCCTATTAAAACAGCTCCACTGGCTGCCAGTCAGCTATCAGGAACAATTCAAGGTGCTGACCTTGACCTAAAAAACACTGTACAGCCTGTGTCCTAGCTACCTCAAAGATTGATCTCACAGTATGAACCAAGTCGGGTGTTAAGGTCATCAGGAAAGACCCTACTCTCCATCCTGCCACCCTCACAGGTACATCATTCAATTCCTTTTTCTCAAATACTTGAACATTTCTTAATTGTTCTGGTCTGGACTGTGTATTATCCCCTCATTACTGTAAGCCGCCTTGGGTCCTCTTCCAAGGAGAAAGGTGGGGTAAAAATACTCTTAATAAATAAATAAATAAATAAATAAATAAATAAATAAATAATACAGTATGCAATATATTAAAAATAACGTGCGACATAATAAAACATAATTAAATGAAGCAACAACAGTTCTTTTCTCATCATCACCACAACCATCATTATTGTAATTTATTTTCAAGCAGTGGTTATGCACTGCAAAATTGCTACAGTTGTTTTTGTTGATTATAAATGAATTCTACTTTAACAAACTAATAAACTGGCATCTTCTTGTGACTGAAATATAATTGTAAAAAGAAGCCTATCAAGTCCAACCCCTGCTCCATGCAGGAACTCACAAGCACAATATACTTTTCACAGAGTGTTGTCAAGTGACACTGTACTTTTCCAATTCTCCCTGCTTCCATAGGGTACTTATCGACCCAAGAAGTTGGCCAATGATAAGTTGTGCCTGGAATGGGATGAGGAAATGGGATGAGGGTGTGATGGCTCAGCAGGTTAGAGCACTGAAAACTGTCAGCTGCAAGGTGAGCAACTCAGTGGTTGGAATCCCGGTGCCACGCAGTGGAGTGAGCTCCCACTGTTAACCCCAGCTCCTGCCAACCTAGCAGTTCGAAAGTATGTAAATGCAAGTAGATAAATAGGCACCACCGTAAACAGCGGGAATAGAGATGGGCACGACTTGAAAAAAAAAATTTTCGAGTTGTCGTTAGTCGGGCCAGTCCCATTTCGGGTCGTTTCCGGTTTTCGTGAAAATTCACAAAAATTAGTCGGTTCGTTTTTTCGTTTTTTCGTTGTCGTTAGTACTGGTTTTTTTTGGGGGGGGTAGCGGGCTCCTGGAGGCACCTCTGTGGGGTGGGTGCCTCCTCTGGCCCGCTATAAAGGGAAAGTGGGCTCCTGGAGGCACCCGTGGGTGCCTCCTGCCACTAGGAAGGGGAAGTAGGCTCCAAGAGACACCCCTCTACATGGGGGTCTCCCTTCCTCACCTGCTGCTGCTGCAAAATGCTATGCAATAGCCATATGGATATTGCATAACATAATGTGCAGACAGTGAGACCAGTGTGAGAGTGATAGGGTCATACCCGCCCTTCACAAGGCTCTGGCACCACCATGTCTCACACAGAAGGGAATTGTACTTGCTGCGTGTAGTGCAATGCAAGCAAGTAGATCTGGCTTTAAGGTGCCTTAGTGCAAGAGCTAGGGTTAGGCTAGTGACGGGTAAGGTTACGGTGGGCTAGTGGGTTGCACCTCTGGGTGCCTCTCTGGCCCACTAAGAAGACAGTCTGTGACGTATGGGTACGGAGTCAAGGGTTAGGGTTAGGGCTAGGGCAGGTTTTAGGGGTCTTTTTGGCACATCCCAGAAGTCTCCATGGCCAAGTGGCCATGCGACTGGTGGGATGGCTCCAGAAATTTGCATGGTTGTCCACTCCCACATGGCTGGCCACTTGGCCAGCCCATCATTGCGCACTGCGCAGGTGTAAATAAAATAAAATAAAATAAAATCAATGGAGGACAGAGGAGGAGAGGAGAGACATTTTGTTGCAAGAAAAAAACCCACTGCTACTGTGAAAAATCTGGCAGTTTATAAATTTTCGCGTGTTTCTGTTGTGCTTGTGTGTTTTTGGACCACGATTTCAAAAACAATATTGCGTTCGCCGCCCCATTTTGGATCCCCCGCCCGCACCGCATGGCATGGCGATGGCGACTCGCGAGTCCGGCTGCCCAGGACGGGGGGGAGGCGGGACCCCCCCTCCAGAAACCACCCCTCCAGTAGGTGCCCTGCGCCCTTAGTCAAGCAGGCATTTTTCCGCCTGCTTTTTTGGCCCGGGAATGGGTGGGGGGAGAGTTTAAAAGTTTTTTCCTGTGCCGTCCGTGCCGCTTGCTTGCGCTTTAATTGCGGCGGCCGGCGGCCGGCGAGACTGGGCTTTTTGCTGGCTGCGAGCCTGCGGCGAGTCCCACCAGAGCAGCCGAGGACGGGGGATGAGGGGGGAGGCCGGGGACCTCCAGAAACAACCCCTCTGGTAGGTGCCCTGAGGCACGGCAGGCATTTTCCCGCCTGCTTTTCGGCCGGGAACCGGGTTTTTTTAACTTTTAAAAACCTTTTTTCTGTGCCGCGTGTGGCATCGCGCGATCTCGCGATGCAAGTAACGAGCACGACAAATCAGACCAAAATTGTTCGTTCGTCGGTTCGAGCTCGAAGTCTGGGGGAGTAATTCCCGTTACCGTTTCCGTAGAGTAACGGAACCGAGTAACGGAAACGGAAACGGGAATACCGCTAAGTCGTGCCCATCTCTAAGCGGGAAGGTAAAACAGCGTTTCCTTGCAGCCATTCCAGCCACGTGCCCACGGACTTGCACAACATTGGCTCTTTGGCTTGAGTACAGAGAGTCGGACACGACTAGCACGCATGCGTGGCGGCACCTTAACCTTTTCCCTTTTAAGTTGTGACAGGAATGGGATGAGGCACCTGCCCATCTCTGCCCATAGATCAAATGATAAGAGACTTGGGTTGCCATGAACCATGAACTGTACTCCCATTCTCCCTAGCTCAGATTGTGAACTCTTAAGAACATAAGAACATAAGAACATAAGAACATAAGAAGAGCCATGCTGGATCAGGCCAGCATGTTGTTTCTTCTTATACTCACTCATTCACCAAATAATGGCAATGATAAATCTGGGTTATAGGGTGGGAGAGAGGAGTGGTCTCCTTTCCAGTTTCTTTGGCACTTCCTCAGCTATTTCTACAATTCCTGACATTTGCTGTATCATTGTAGTCATGTTTTAAATACTGGGAAGGACCCGAGAAAACCTTTCATCTTGCCTGTCATCATGAGCTTTTTTGATGGAAGACTCTGTGGGTTTTCAGGAGTGATTTAAGACTTGCTACACTCTTGGGGATGTAATGGAGTGTGTGGGGAGAATGTGAATTGGGTGAAAAATTAACTGGGCTATTTTGTGGGACTGAAACAGCTCCATTTATAGAAGCCAGATCAAAGTGGTAGGATGGGTTACCCATATCTTTAAGTCAGGACTAAAAAAGCCATTACTGTGTTTTTAACATCTTGTGGGTAGCTGGAAGAATTTGTCAAACTGTGTTTATAAATAATGAGAACAGCAACATTCTGTCCTAAGATGAAATAACATTTATTTAAAATGTAAGCTAAAGATAGAGTATGTATATGTTGAAGCTTCTCATGCTTCTTGATGGAAGCAGTTTTGACATAAAAGACTGAAAGATCCCCAGAAGTTCACTTATGATGTATCTTGCTGTCAATAATTATGTTTTAAAGGAGTGTGTGGGAAGAGCTCTAAACATGAGACACCATCTCTGATGTCAATAGTGCACTGCAGACTTGAAAGAAGCCGTAAGTACTGAAGACCCATTAGGGTTTATCAGATCAATAATAAATAAACTAACAACAGGATATAAATGCATTTATATGGCAAAATCACTGTGCTCATCTAGTTAATAACCTGTACTTGAACATTTGTTTGCAACATGTTGTTGAGCCAAAATAGGTGTGGATTTATACTGATATTTGAACAATGAGAGCATTCTTCGATTTATAGACGATGAGTTCTACTATACTTTGTCTACTTATTGTACTGTATTAGAGATGGGCACAAAACAGAAAAATAGTGTTTCATTTCATTTCCTTTTATTTCCTTAGTACAGTTTTGGAAAACCTATGGCATGCGTGCCAAAGGTGACACTCAGAGCCCTTTCTGTGGGTACTGGACATCACCCCTTCACAGCCACCTGTATTCAGGTTAAATTGCTGTATTGGCACTTTGCAAAAAATTAGTTGGTTTTGAATAACACTTTGGGCGCTCGGTCTCTAAAAGGTTCGCCACCACTGTCTTAGTAGTTTCATTTTGTTTCTTTAGTAACATTTTTTTCAAAAGGAAACAAAAATGTAATGAAACTATTCAGAATTCTGCTCGACACAGCTGGGGGACCCTGGCTTCCCTGACATAGCAGGGGACTGGGTGAAGTCAGTGTTTGCCCTGACAGCCACCTGTTGTGTGGGGAAGATGGAATCTCCTTGACACAGCAGGAGGATCTTGGCTTCCCCAACACAGCAGGCAGCTGAGACAGTGAGCACTGACCTCACCGCTCACTCTATCAGTCCCCTGCTGTGTTCTTGGAAGCCAGGATCCCCTGACACAGAAGGGGGCTGAAAGGCTGAGCAGTGAAGTCAGAGCTTGCCTTCTCAGCCCCCTGCTGCTGTGCCCTTCTCAGCCAGGCAAGGGGTGGGCGGGTGGTGAATTCCGTGTTGCAGGAGCACCTGGAATTCAGAACCATGCTCCAATGTGCCCTTCTCAGCCCGGCAAGGGTCAAGTGGTTGCACTAGCCACCCACCGCCTGCCTGGCTGAGAAGGGACAGTGGAGCAGGGTTTTGAATTCCATGCCACAGCAGCAAGGGTGCTGCTGTGGTGCAGAATTCAAAATTGTGCTCCACTGTGGCCTTCTCAGCCAGGCAAGGGTTGAGAGGGTGCACAACCTGCTCGACCCTTGCTTGGCTAAGAAGGGACTGTGGAGCATGGTTTTGAATATCTCCCTGCCTGCTCCATTGTTGCCTCTCCCCACCCCCAGTTGGGTTATTTTGTTAGGTTGGGCTATGGGGAGGAGGCACCCCCCTCCCCACAGCTCGAACTGTCAAAAAAACAACCCACCTGTGAGGGGGCAGGGTAACAACAGGAGAACAGAGCAGGCAGTGGGACATTCAAAACCCTGCTCGATTCTGGATCCCAGCTGGGTGGCAGCTCGATTCTGGAACCCAGCTGGGTGGCAGTGGCCAGAACATGAGAGCGGAGGACGAAAATTCATGGATCATTTTGCTTCAACAGCAAAAAAATGGCATTTCAGTTATTTTGTAATGAAACACTGCTGTTTTGTTATGTTACAAAACATTTCATAACCTTATGACATGAAACAGTGTGTTGTTTTTCATTTTGTGACCATCTCTATACTGTATCCCAACTTGCTTCCAGGAAAGTAAAGGTACTATACATAGCTTTCCTCTTCCCCATTTTATCCTCATATCATCCCAGTGAGACAGATACATTTGATAGAAGGTGATCGGCCATTCTTGAACAGGGTATCTCATAGTCCATTGAGAACTAGAACTCAATAGTGTTACTCTTTACGTGATTTCTCTACAAGTTAATATTCCTTCCTTCTTTCCTTATTAATATGACACAGAAGACCCAAAGCAGGTCACAACAGTTAAAGCTACAGCAGAACCTCCAAACGTATGGATTAATCAGTTTCATGATCTATTGTGGATGTATGAAACCATGGATACCAGGGGACACAATATGCAACATACAAAGGAGTGAGACAAAGGCCACAAGGGGATGGGGTGAAGGCCATGAAGAGGCAACCTTGCATGCTATGAATAAGGTTATGGCCAGCAGCAGATACCCATCCTGCAGATATAGGGGTCTTATTTTATACAACAATCACAAGTTTTAAAACGTCATTGAAATTATATTAATTTTTAATTAAATATTTTGCAATATTAAAATTACAAAGATTTCATTTATTCATGTGGGCCTACTCTAAATGTGACTTACTGTGTTAGAAAGTGTTTGCTTTCCCTATCTTTGATCCTAATTTGGGGAAGGCTTTCGATTGTTCTTAGTGATGCTTATAAATTCAAGATTAATGCCACTTCTGCTGTGTATATGAAGTCAAGAGGAAGCATGTGTCACCCTGTGCAACAATTTATTAGGCAGGGCCGGCGTGTCCATTAAGGCAAACTAGGCATTTGCCTAGGGAGCCAAAATGGACAGGGGGCGCTGGCGACCCTGCTGCCCCCTGTCGCTGGCCACAGCCGCCCGGCCACCCCCCCGCCGCAGCCGCCGCAGCCCCGTCCGCGCCGCCGCCCCCCACGTGCCACTCTGCCCCCCCGCCGCCGCCCACTGCCCACTCCCCCCGCCTCTCGCCTAGGGCGCAAAAAACCCTAGCGCCAGCCCTGTTATTAAGACATACCACTGAATACATTATTTTCAAGTTCTGATTACCATGCACTGGTTACCATGCTATACTGCATTTTTAAATAGGAAGTTCAGTGACAGTTTGGTCTAAAGGATATCAAGGTTCTAAAGATGTAATTGCCATGTGTGATCATGGACAAACGTAGCTTCTTGTTAGGCAGCAAGAGAACAGCCAGCAGCATAGACAAAGCAGCTTCTGCCCCAGATCCACAGCAACAAAGCTGCATGAGTCACAATGATACTTCTGTTTCCCTTTCTAACAATCTGAACACTTTTTCCTGAAGTCCAATTTCAAAGTCTTCTGTCAGCATATGAATGCCTACATCACACACAGTCTTTCAGTCTCCTCTGATAGGAAGGTATAACTTGTATACTAATTAAGAAAGGTGAGGGCAGACTCAGCTAGATCGTGCTTGAAAAACAAACAAATATAATTCACATCTCCTGAATAAATATGCAAAGTGTAACCAGGTGTGTGCTCCACCCTGAATTAATATGCATTGTTCTTTCAGCATTCACACATCTCAGATTTTTTTCATGCATATTTTTGATCAAGAGGTTGCATTCCAAATGGATTTATTAGTAAACATGGTGTACAAAAGAGAAAATATTAGAGAGACATGCTTCCAAAATGTGTCTATTAAGAATGGCACACAATTTCATTTGAACAAACATGTGCACAAAAGTATAAATACACAGACTTTAAAAACATAAACTGGCAGAAATAGAATGGAATAAATTTTTGAATTATGTAAAAAAGTGACTCTCACAGAGAGGGAAGCAAAAATATTTGTTTATACCTACCCTGATAGGTGTCCATCATAAACTCAATGGATCACACAAACCCCACATTGCATAAAACAGAATTTGTGTGACTTTGGAAGGGTGGTGTTGGGGGGAGATTTTTCTTCAACTTGCCAAAAAGAGTTCAGAACCACCAGCTGGTTCAGACAATTGAGGGCAAGCTGTTAACTGCGCTCAACTAAGAGAGAATACATGATGCCCAAGTCACGTCCTAGGCACAATTCGAAATATGGCTAATGATGGCCACTAAAGCTCAGCACTAGAGATGGGCATGACTCATCGAAATTTTCGTTTTCATTTTCGTTTTTCGTTTCGTTTCGCAACGAAAATGAAAACGAAAAAATTTTCAGAAGCAAAACGACAACGGAAACGAAATGAAAAATTTTGCCGTGTTTTTCGTTTTCGTTAGGGCAGACACATTGCATTGAAAAGAATGCTAACGAAACGAAAATTTTTCGTTTTCGTTTATGTTTTTTCGTTTCGTTTCGTACGAAAACGAAAATGAAAAATGTGCAAGAAAACCCTCGAAAAACGAAAACGAACCGAAACGGACCCCCTAAACGAAAAACGAAAAACGAAAAATTATTTTTTTGAGTCGTGCCCATCTCTACTCAGCACAGCTGGGCTCCAGCCTGTCTGAAACAACATCCTGTATTCTCCCATATGAAGCTTATCCATGTAAGGATTTTGAGGTCTTTACAGATATATCTTGCAAGGATACAGGAGATCATTTTTGGTGATCATTCCCTAGGTTCTGGAACTTCTTACCAAGGGAAGCTTCTCGTGGCTTGGAGGTTGAGATGTAAATCAATAAGGCCAGAAAACTGTGTAGATTTGCATCCGCAGTCAATATTGAAGTGCAAGGCTATGATGAAAGTATGGAGCACTACAATGCCTTCCCCTGGCTCTACCTAGTGAAATGCTTTCAGGCCACTAGGGCAACCATCAATCATTATTCCCATTCTGTAACGGGGACAAATGCACAGGTCTGATCTAGCAGGTTTTTTTTTAAAAAAACACCTGAATGACCTTTTGCTGTTGATGGTGTGGAAATATAGGATATTGTTGTGTTTGACCTTAACCATGATAGGAAAAGTGACTGAGGAGGAGCTAAAAATACGAATGCCCAAGGGGGAACAAGCCTGAGTTCGTATAGTCTGCTGGCCAATGTGGTAAATTAGGTGCCTGATAAGAGGCTAACATCAGCAGTTATTGATCTGAAAGCTTGCAGTAAAATAGAGTCACTGTGAGAGGCTGAGGTGCTGACCGGGCACTAATTAAAGCATCAGAACCTTTTTAGTGCTGTGTTCCTCATTCACATATAGATCTAACCTCTTAGAGAGGAAGGGGGATTTTAAATACTAAAAAGGGGAGATGTGTGAATACACAGTGGGAAGGAAAATGGAAAATCATAGGAGAGGATGGGAGAGAATGGAAATTAGGGGTCTACAGAAGAATGGGCCAGAATGGTTTCAGAGCATACTCTTTAAATCAGGAAAGCATATATGAGTTTTATCACAGTTTAGTTTTCACAGTTCTGTGAAATTGGTTGAATTTAAAACAAATCAAAACAATAAAATAAAGTAAAAAAACCCAAAAAAACTCTACAATTGCCAGAATTTTCCAAGATGAACTTCTAAAACTTCTAGCGCATGGAGCAAGACCAGGTCCATACACAGATCATACTTCCACCCTACTCCTTATGATAATTAGTTTAATGATAAGTAGTTATGATAAGTAGTTTGACAAAATGTGGCTCATGTTTCCATCCAATACTCATATGTCTACTTGCAACTCTGGGCTGGCTGGGCAAAGAAAAGAACAGACCTAACATAGGAAGCTGCCTCATCATTCTGAAATCAAATTAGCAGTGAGATGTGTGATTATCAAGTTGAATAACACAGAATGTCAAAAGGAAAAGATTCCACACAATTAATGCTAAATTCAGTTACTTTAAAAGTAACTTTACAACTAATATTGTTATCACATGAAGATAGTGAGAAAAGAGGAAAAAGGATCATTTTAAAGGAACAAATATCTAAGGAATATGGATAATACAGGAGCCTCATGGCACAGTGTTTTACTGCAGGTAAAACTGTGCTCACGACCTGGGGTTCAATCCCAGGTAGCAGGCTCAAGGTTCACTCAGCTTTCCACCATTATGTCAGTAAAATGTGTACCCAGCTTGCTGCTGGGAGGGGGAATATGTAACGTGCATACTGTAATTAAAATGTAAACCGCCCAGAGACTACTTGAAGTAGTATGGGTTAAGCAGAACACTTTTTGCTTTAATGAATACTGTTAGTAGGAAAAATATTAATAATATGATGTAGCTTCTTGTGTATTATTAACTGTGGTCAAAACTTTGAACCTGGGCTGTTTCATCAAAGGCACAAGTGTTAGCTAGTTTTCTGTGTAATAAATGCATTTCTTTTCATTAATATTTAGAAACAGAAAAATAATGAGTGTTTCAAACATCCATGATCAAATTCTGATATTCATAGAAAGACATAAAATCTCAGGGAAAATCAATCAATATTTATGACATTTTTTGTTCTTTCAACAAAAATAGTAAACTTATGCACATATTATGCTGAATTGTAAGAAATTCACTGCTTGTGATCAGTCAGGGTTTTAAAGAAAGGGTTAACCTAAGCTCCTTTTTATCTAGCACAGATTGGGGCATCTGCAATGTATAGCACTTAGACATATATTTATGTTATTGTTCTGGCTTCTAAAAGCATTGCTACTTTCCCCCTAAGGAAGCCAATCATGACACTGCTCTGTTGACAGAAATGTTAGGTTGGAAAATGCATTACGTTTGACAGATGGAGAATTACTTTGGATACTCCCATTATTTTTTTGTCCGTGAAAAATCGAAAGTGACCTTTATATAACTGCTTTCAATTTAGAGTAATGACAAGATTATTCAATTAATACTTCTGCATATGACAAAATGTTGGCTCTATCAAAGTATTTCAGGGCTTATATCCAACATGAATTCATTTAATATTCATGCAAGTGAATCCTAAGGGTACGGAAGGAAATGAAAACTATAGTATTTAATGAGCTTCCCTGTATGGAAAACAGAGACACACGGGGGGGGGGGGGGCAAAAGAGAGGGGAGGGCTGCGTCCATTCCCCCCTTTTCGGGAGGAATCTAATATTTGATTTAGGATAATGATGCCTCTTCTGAAATTAATCTTGTGTCATTAATTATTCAAATCTAGAGCATTATTGAAATCTTCCTAATTATTCCCATTGCTCAGCAGTATTAGCCAAATTTATGCTTAAATTTAAAATCACTTTAATGGGCATCTGTTATTATTCTCCTGCTCATTTTCCTTTTAGAGATTCCACCTCTGAGACAATAGAAGGTTGACTCCAGCCAACATCTCATTTATTGATATTATTTTCCTCGCATTTTTGCTGGTAAAGTAATAAGATAAAACAAGAGGGGGGTAGCTTATTAGGCTCCTTTACACTTTCTTTCTGTCAAATCCTGCCTCTCATTATTTCATTTACCTCTTAAAAATTCTATAGAACAAATAATATGTTGTGAGCAGTTAAGCTTACCAACTAAAACATTGTATATGCATTCAGCAGGTGCATATGAAAAACTATGATTCTTTATTCCAGTTAAATAAAATGGTATGTCAGAGTGCAGTTTTGCTGTACAAACTCTAACAATCTTACATCCGATGCAACATATCTGTACATTAGAAGCGCTTGTTTATACATTTTTGGTGAGCAATGACTATAAAGAAACTTCCAAGCTGCACAGGAACACATGAAATTACTATGGACAATTTCAAACCAAACAAAAGTATTGAGGATGGATTTGTTAGGGTAGGCACTGCAGGTATGGGCACAAACCATGCTTCATTTCTTCAGCACTTGGATGTGGCCCTATGGACTGGCTTCATGGGTGTTGTCCTTCTCGGCCTTTTGGCTAAGATCAAGTGTAGTGTGTGTAGTGTTGCGCAAGCAACCTGTATTCTTTCTCCTGCCTCCTCATGAAGGCCCCCCTCAGAAGATGAGGCGCAGCAGGGAAGCCCAGGGCTTCTGCCTCAGTTGAAAATATAGTCATGAACCTTAAAGTTCATGGGGAAAACTTAAAATGTTAGCAAAATTTCAAAGTGAGTTGCTAGTTGCTACTGCTTATGAGGTGGTCCAAAGGCTTTCAGTTTCTCATTGCTTTTCATGTTGTCTTTGGGGAAGGGCCTTCTCTTGGACCTGCTATCATTGCAAACATGTTTGCTGAGGGCTTGAAAAGGTATATATGTATTTGGGGTGGGTGGCTATTCCTGCACTTGGGTGGAATTTTCTTCCACAAGAGGCCTTCTACCCCAGATCTTTTTGCTAGGAGGTAAAACCCTATTTTTTAAAGCAGGCTTTTGAGTTTTCGTTTGACAATTTTGTGGAGTTGGTATTAGGCAACAAATCTCTTGGCCATGGTAAAAAAAAGTCTCATATGTTATATCTGTGGAGATTCTCAGTCATCCAGGTGAGGTTATCTGGGAGTTGAGTCATGATTACTGGACATATTCTCGTGTAGGATCAAAACTTTTCACTACTCATCCAAGTAGCTCCTTCAGTCTGAGAAAAGTTGGTGGGAGGCTTCCAATTTATAGTTAAGCTATTTTGATGAGTAGTGTAATCTTCGAATGTGGAGGCCCAAAAATAGACTAAGTCAGAAATATTCAGAGATGAAGCTAAGTCAGAGATTTCCCAAGAATTGAAACTGAGTCAGACAGAAAGGAGAAGTTCTTCAGCGCTGAGTTTATTGAGCAGAAGCAAAGGGCAGAACAAGAACCTTTGTGGAAGACACAAAGGGCCCCCCCCTCACAGTCAAGAAGGGACCTCGAACATACATCTCCAGGGTTTTTTATACAATTTTAGACCCCTACCACACCCTTCTTAACATAGTCACACCTTCAACACCTCCCATCATCTGTCCATCATTCCCATCGTTTCTGAAGCTTCATAAGCTCATAGCACTTCCTCTTTTTCATTCAGTAAGCTCCCACACGTTTCCTGAACAGTGCCCAGGCAGGAAATCATAGCATTGCTTGCTACATAACACAGTCTTTTCGTAGCATTACAATTACAACACAGTTTCTTACAATCCTCAGGTATCTATTGATTATATATTGTATCAATAAGCTAATAGCCAAGCATGGATATATATTTTGATCCTACATGAGAAGAAATCCAGTTGCCATGACTCAACTCCCAGATAGGGATGGGCACCTTATGAAAAATGACATGCTGTTTTGTCATTTCATACGCTTATTAAATTTTACAAAATGAAACAAAACAGCAAACAGCATGTCATCAAGAAGTGAAACAAAACACCATTTTTGTTTTGGAAATGAAATGATTTGTCCTAGTGGTGAGAAGCCTCTTGATCCAGCCATCTTGAGAACACAGGTTTATTTTTAAACTGATTGTTTTGCTTTCCCTCCTTCCCTCCCATGCCTCAGCTGTTACTCACCTCTGATTTTAATCTGCCTGCCTGCAGCTAACCAGCAGCTGAGCTCTTCCCTTCCCTGGCTGTCCCTGTATCTGCAAGTTGATTTAAAGTTTAAACTGATTGTTTTCTTAACTTTCCTGATTAAGTAGAACTGTGGAAGTAGAGGATATTTTTAAAAACATTTTCCTTTCTCCCCACGCCAATCAGCTGTTGAGATTATCTCTCTGGTCTCTCCAAGCAGCAGCTAGCCCTTAGCTTTCCTTCTTGTTTACAGAGGGTTCTTTGTTTAAAAGTAATTTGATTGGAAGGTTTGAGGGTCTTTGATTTAGTAGTAGTATTGTTTATTTATGGTCATAGACCAAAAAATACATGGTAATCAAATTCGAAAGACAACACCAATAATACAAATATAATTGAATAGATTAAAAGTTAATAACGTGTAGCCAAGGAAAATATTAATAGACATATAGTTGGATAGGATAATAATAAACAATTAATTATTCTAAATATTATATTAAAATATGAGAGGGTATTATATCATACACTGAAGAATTAGGGGATCAAATATTTGATGACAAAATCATCTTACGGGATGCCATGACTGCCACACAAAATCTGGCCATTATCATAGTTATATTTGTGTTTTTATCGGCTAGTAAATACTCAATATAAAATTTACTGGGTCGACCCGGGAACCTTTGAAAAATTGGATATAAAAGCTCTTTGCGTAGGTCCCTGTAAAAGCTGCAATACAGAAGTACATGTTCCAGGGTTTCGACATCCCCACAGTCACAGGGGCATAAACGTAGATGATAGGGAACCCATTGAAATCTTCCATCCAACAGTTTGGAGGGTAACACATTTAATCTGGCTAAGGTAAATGCCTTTCTGAATTTGGGGATAGCTATGTTGTTCAGATGGGGGGGAGCATAAACACATCATTACATGTACTACTTGAGTGAGATAAAAGGCCCCGGTTCTGTTGGAGTTCAATGTCTCTGAGCCTTTGATGAATGGCAGTTCTGGCACTACTATAGCCCAGAGAAATAAATATGCTTTACTGAAAAGCCAAGAGATCTACATTCATGTTCTAAGAACCGTTTTCACTTGGAATGAAATAAATCTGTAAGGATCAAAGGGGCCAAGCCGACAGGGAGAAAAAGAAATTTTAACCAAGTATTAAATAATTGCACTTTGGCTCGGAGACCCACAGAGGTTAGGCCAGCCTCCATTTGGATGGCAGTGTTAGAGACACATGGAGGTACCGCAAATATGGTTCTCAGAAATTTGGTTTGAATTCCCTCGAGGGAACTCAAGTTGGACTGGGCAAATAGTTGAGCACCATATAGCACATGGGCAAGCACTTTGGCCTTAAAAACCTGGAGAGCAGAGGGAATATGTTGGCCACCCTTAGAATAAAAGAATCTAAGTAAAACAGTAATGATTTTTCTAGAATTAATTATTACATTTCTAATATGGGGAAGCCAAGATCCAGAGGAGTGGAAAAGAATACCTAGGTATTTAAAGCTAGAGACCTGCTCAATCCGATTACCATTAATGTACCAGTTATGTTTGATTCTTCTTCTAGTAAAGATCAATACCTTCAATTTAGAATAATTAATGATTAGTTGTTCATTGGCACAAAAGGAGGAAAGTGTTCTTAAAAGACGCCGTAAACCAATACCAGACAAGGATAATAAAACTGCGTCGTCTGCATATAAAAGAATTGAAATTGGGTGATAAGATAACTTAGGAGGGTGGAAGTTGGGGTTTGATAAGCTATCCACTATCCCATTAATATAAAAATTAAATAATAGGGGAGCTAAAATACAGCCTTGCTTAACACCCCTTAGAGAAGGGATTGAATTTGTTAAAGTTCCTGCTTTATTGCATACCTCTTTCAGCCGTGTATTTTCATATAGGCGTCGCATCAACAGTAAAAGACGACGGTCAATGGAAGTGAGTTCAAATTTGCTCCAAAGACGCTCTCTGGGCACCAAATCGAAAGCAAATTTGAAGTCAATAAAGGCCGCATATAACGAGCCACCCTTGGGTGAGGCGTATTTATCTGCCAAATGCTGCAGAATAAGGGCTTGGTCGATAGTTGATCTACCGGAACGGAAGCCTGCTTGTTCATCCGCTAAAATATTATTTGTGCTAAACCAATCTGCTAATTTGTTATAAAGGAATCTTGCGTAAAGTTTACTGATTATGCTCAGCAGACTTATGGGACGATAATTGGCCGGATCATGTTTATTACCCTTTTTGTAAATGGGAATTATGATGGCCAGGCCCCAGTCCTCAGGTATAAGCCTCGTGGCGCAGTGGTTATAAGCCTCGTGGCGCAGTGGTTAAATGCCTGTACTGCAGGTAAAACTGTGCTCACGACCTGGGTTCAATCCCTGGTAGCAGGCTCAAGGTTCACTCAGCCTTCCATCCTTACGAGGTCGGTAAAATGAGTACCCAGCTTGCTGGGGGGGGGGGCAATGTGTAGCCTGCACACTGTAATTAAAATTGTAAACCGCCCAGAGACTACTTGTAGTGGTATGGGGCGGTATATAAGCAGAACACTATTATAGCAGTGCAATTAATCCACGAAAATAAGGAGGCTAAAACCGGGGCCCACCATTCTGGGTTAGCCTGGAGTAAGTCAGCAGAAATAAGGTCAGCACCAGGTGCTTTCCCAGATCTTTGTTGGTTAATTAAGGAAATAATTTCACCAGCTGAGACAGGCCAATTCACTAGAGATGCCAATTCCTCCTGAGGTAGCATTTGATTGCAGGGCTCCGAGGTAAATCTATCTCTAAAATGTTTCTCCCAGACTGCAGGGGAAATACAGTAATCCTGGATGGAATAAGTATCTGACATACCCTCGGAGACAACTTTACAAAAGGCGGTGGAATCCTTAAATTGGGAAGCAGTAATTAGGCGTTTCCAATTCTCTGATTGCACCTGAGCTTTTTTCTTCCTGATCAAGGCCTTGTAGTTCTGTTTTAGAGTGAACCAATTGGAAGGGATCTTAGCTAAATTCTGGTTCTTATAAGCCCAAAAATTAGTGACTAAAATTCTTTTGGCGGCTTTACACTCATTATCAAACCAGGGTTTGGAATATCCATGATAAACTGGCTTGGCCTCGCGGGGGACCTTTAGGGCAGTGGGCTCCCTGTTAAATAAAAAAGGAAAGCTCCTCATTATTTATAGCCCTACAAATTGTTCATGGGGTAGGAACTGGCAAGCCACCCCGGTATCCCTGCCAAGAACATCCCATGGTCAGAAACAAAAGGCTAAAAGATATGACGCTGGAAGATGAGCCCCTCAGGTCGGAAGGTGTCCAACATGCTACTGAAGAAGAGCGGAGGACAAGTACAAGTAGCTCCAGAGCTAATGAAGTGGCTGGGCCAAAGCCGAAAGGACGCTCAGCTGCAGATGTGCCTGGAAGAGAAAGGAAAGTCCAATGCTGCAAAGAGATATACTGCATAGGAACCTGGAATGTGAGATCTATGAACCAGGGTAAGCTGGATGTGGTCAAACGTGAGATGGAAAGAATAAACATTGACATCCTGGGCATCAGTGAACTTAAATGGACAGGAATGGGTGAATTCAGTTCAGATGACTATCACATCTACTACTGTGGGCAAGAATCCCATAGAAGAAATGGAGTAGCCTTCATAGTCAACAATAGAGTGAGAAAAGCAGTGCTGGGATACAACCTAAAAAATGATAGAATGATCTCGGTACGATTCCAAGGCAGTCCTTTGAACATCACAGTAATCCAAGTTTATGCTCCAACTACCGGTGCTGAAGAGTCTGAGATTGACCAATTTTATGAAGACTTACAAGACCTTCTAGAACTGACACCAAAGAAAGATGTTCTTCTCATCATAGGGGATTGGAATGCTAAAGTAGGGAGTCAAGTGATAAAAGGAATAACTGGCAAGTTTGGCCTTGGAGTTCCAAATGAAGCAGGGCAAAGGCTAATTGAGTTTTGTCAAGAGAACAAGCTGGTCATTGCAAACACTCTTTTCCAACAACACAAAAGGCGACTCTACACATGGACATCACCAGATGGACAATACCGGAATCAGATTGACTATGTTCTCTGCAGCCAAAGATGGAGGAGCTCTATACAGTCAGCAAAAACAAGACCTGGTGCTGACTGTGGCTCAGATCATCAGCTTCTTATTTCAAAATTCAAACTCAAACTGAAGAAAGTAGGGAAGATCACTGGGCCAGTCAGGTATAACCTAAGTCAAATCCCATATGAATACACAGTGGAAGTGAAGAATAGATTCAAGGAACTAGATTTGGTGGACAGAACACCTGAAGAACTATGGATGGAGGCTTGTAACATTGTACAGGAGGCTGCAATGAAAAATATTCCAAAGAAAAGAAAATGCAAGAAAGCAAAGTGGTTGTCCAACGAGGCCCTACAAATAGCGGAGGAGAGAAGGGACGCAAAATGCAAGGGAGAAAGGGAAAGATACAGAAAATTGAATGCATACTTCCAAAGAATAGCAAGGAGAGACAGGGCGGCCTTCTTGAATGAACAGTGCAAAGAAATAGAGGAAAACAATAGAAAAGGAGGAAAAACCAGAGATCTGTTCAAGAAAATTGGAGATATTAAAGGGGCATTTCGTGCAAAGATGGATATGATAAAGGACAAAAATGGTAGGGACCTAACTGAAGCAGAAGAGATCAAGAAGAGATGGCAAGAATATACAGAAGAATTATATCAGAAAGATCTGGACGTCCCTGATAACCAAGATAGCGTAGTTGCTGACCTGGAGCCAGACATCCTGGAAAGTGAAGTCAAGTGGGCCTTAGAAAGCATTGCAAACAACAAGGCCAGTGGAGGTGATGGCATTCCAATTGAACTCTTTAAAATCTTAAAAGAGGATGCTGTAAAGGTGCTGCATAAGATATGCCAGCAAATTTGGAAAACCCAGCAGTGGCCAGAGGACTGGAAAAGATCGGTCTACATTCCAATCCCAAAGAAAGGAAACGCCAAAGAATGCTCCAACTATCGCACAATTGCACTCATTTCACATGCTAGCAAGGTTATGCTCAAAATTCTACAAGGCAGGCTTCAGCAGTATGTGGAAAGAGAACTTCCAGAACTACAAGCTGGATTTCGAAGGGGCAGAGGAACTAGAGACCAAATCGCCAACATGCGCTGGATTATGGAGAAAGCCAGAGAGTTCCAGAAAAACATCTACTTCTGCTTCATTGACTATGCCAAAGCCTTCGACTGTGTAGACCACAACAAACTATGGCAAGTCCTTAAAGGAATGGGAGTGCCTGAACACCTTATCTGTCTCCTAAGAAATCTATATGTGGGACAAGCAGCAACCGTCAGAACTGGACATGGAACAACTGACTGGTTTAGAATCGGGAAAGGAGTACGACAAGGCTGTATACTGTCACCTTGCCTATTTAACTTATATGCAGAGTACATCATGAGAAAGGCCGGTCTGGATGAATCTCAAGACGGAATTAAGATTGCCGGAAGAAATATCAACAACCTCAGATACGCAGATGATACTACTCTAATAGCAGAGAGTGAGGAAGAATTAAAGAACCTCTTAATGAGGGTGAAAGAGGAGAGTGAAAAAAATGGGCTGAAGCTCAACATCAAAAAAACTAAGATCATGGCCACTGGTCCCATCACCTCCTGGCAAATAGAAGGGGAAGAAATGGAGGCAATGACAGAGTTTATTTTCTTGGGCTCCTTGATCACTGCAGATGGCGACTGCAGCAACGAAATAAAAAGACGCCTGCTTCTTGGGAGGAAAGCAATGGCAAACCTAGATAGCATCCTAAAGAGCAGAGACATCACTTTGCCAACTAAGGTCAGGATGGTTAAAGCTATGGTTTTTCCAGTAGTGATGTATGGAAGTGAGAGCTGGACTATAAAGAAGGCTGATCGCCGCAGAATTGATGCTTTTGAGCTGTGGTGCTGGAGGAGAGTCTTGAGAGTCCCCTGGACTGCAAGGAGATCAAACCTATCCATTCTGAAAGAAATCAACCCCGAATGCTCACTGGAAGGACAGATTTTGAAGCTGAGGCTCCAGTACTTTGGCCACCTCATGAGAAGAGAGGACTCCCTGGAAAAGGCCCTGATGCTGGGAAAAATCGAAGGCAAAAGGAAAAGAGGACGACAGAGAATGAGATGGTTGGACGGTGTCATCGATGCAACCAAAATGAATTTGACAAAACTCCGGGAGGCAGTGGAGGACAGGAAGGCCTGGCGAGCTCTGGTCCATGGGGTCACGAAGAGTCGGACACGACTGAACGACTGAACAACAACAACAACAAATTGTTTCATTTCATGATGAAAATTGTTTTTAAAAATCTCCTATTAATAAAAAGTAACAAAATGAAGCCTGAAACAAAATGAAACTAAACACTTTATTTCTATTTCGTGCCCATCGCTACTCCTGGATAATCTCACCTGGACAACTGAGAATCTGTCATGTCTCAACTCTTGTATCATATAAACTTTATGTAAGTCGTAAATCATTTCTGGTACAATTTCAGATGTCTACCTCTGCAAATATTTAGTGGAAAATAAAACAAAGCCTTTTTTAAAGTAAGAATTTTGCCTTACTGAAAATCAATATTAGATTTCATGGAACTGATATGAAAAGTTATAAATGAAATAGTAACTTTGAGGACAAAAATCTCTTCCACCTAAGAAAGCAAGAAAGCAAGAAAGCTATTACACTTTGGCAGAGTCATCCAGTAGGCAACTTCAATAGACTTAAAATGAAAAAGCAGAAGATGCGCTTGTTTGTTTCCTTCACTCTGGGATTATAAATGTTTAGAAAACATTGTCACTTGCTAGGGATTAAATCTGTGTACATTAGAAAAAGTTCAGTATTGCAAAGCTCAAGAATGTTGCTCTTATGATGAACATATTTATTTATCCCTATTTTGTCTCCACTAATGCACTAGCTAGCATGTTTATGCAGGTATTTTTTTAAAACACAGGCTGATAGCTTATTATTGAGAAGGTTTAGCAAATCAAAACTCTGGAGAATACTAGGAAGAACTTCATCTCTCTGGATGACTGCCTATTTCTTTTTAGCTCTCTACTAACCCCATGTTATGTAATAAATATTATAGGTGTACTGTCAAAAGTAAATGACAAAACTATGGCCTTAATTGAATTATGCACATAGAGTTTTACAAGTAAGTGTTAAGTGTATGAATTTTTCATGTACTATCTTCCAAAAAATTTGAAGACATTCACCTGCTCTGCTTGTATAACAAAATCTCAAATTAAAATCCCTGTGGTCCTGCAGTGATATATTCTACTTTATATAACATGCGAGCAAATGGCTGCCCAGATGTTGAACGTCACTTCAATAAAACAGTCGGGGATCCCACACAACTGAAACCAATCTAGATACTGCTGTGGCTTGGAATGAAGATGGGCTTAATGAATTGGCTTCTCGAAAAGAATATGCAAACAATATCATGATTGTGGTAGACTTAAAATAACAACAAAGCCATTAGAAAGTGTCGGAAAGAATACCTTCTGTGACATAATTTCTAGCAGGCTAGCTATTTAACACTGTCACAGGAAATGCAGTGAATAGTTTAGTAACATATTAAAGATAAATAGGTTTTATTTGGCATAAACTTTCATGGATTGCAGCAGTACATCTGATAAAGTGTATGCCAAATAGAACTCCTTTAGTCTTAAAGGTACTATTAGATTTTTTGTTAGTTTTTTTTCCTGATGCAACATTATGTCTGCAATCCAGTAATAAATTATAATTAGAGTAGGCCCACTGAATCAATGGAATTTATGGAGGAATTGATTTCACAAATCCCCGAGGAGTTAGAGGGCTTACTCTAGTGTACTATGCTAAGCTATAGGATTTCAGCCAGTGGCTGTTGGTTGCACAGGGAATATCACAACACTTGTAAGATAAGCTATAGGCACAGGTGCCAACAAATATTGTTTTGAATGTATTTTGATGTTGCTTTTGTTTACAGTTTTCTAGTATGACATTTGTTGATCCCTTTTAGTATTTGGATACTAACAATTGTTGATGTTAGATACTGTCTTTTAATGATTTAAGGTGCCTTGAGTCCTCTTTAAGGAGAAAGGCAGGGTAAAAATATTTTGAAACTTAGGTGAGAGAATTAAGAACTGACAATTTTGTGAAGAATCTAACCCCTGGGATAGTTGTCACCACTAACCCTGGCTCACTCTTTCTGTCTGCAATTCTCCATACTGGAGGAATCAAGTCCAGGGTTTGTCTCAGCAGTGGGTGCCACTGGCCTCTGCAGTTTGAGGACACAGTTGCAATGACCAGAGGCTAGATGTTGTAGCAGGGTTCTACTCCTTGGCCCTCTGCTCTCTCCAACATCCATGCAATTCCTTCTGATCAATGCAGGCAAGCTTTCTAATACTCCCATTTCCAGCACCACATTAGCATAATGGTGGGATCCCCTTCTTAGGTCTCCCCAAGGGTTTGGAACCATGTCCATGTATATCTCCACCCCCGTTTAGGATGAATGGTTGCATGCATTGTATTTACCCCCCCTTATTCTTTGTGGCCTGCACCTCCATTAAGGAGGCACTGGAGTTTCAGCATTCACCTACTCAGCTTAATATGCTTGTCGCTGTTCCTCTGCCAGTTCCTCCAAGTCCTCCCCTCATCTACCACCACCACCTCCTTTATTGTTACTTCTTGAGACTCTGTTCTATTTCCCTCTGGCACAGTATGCCTCTCCATTTCCTTCAGCACAGCTATTATAGTCCTCAGTCCTCAGATTCATCTGGAGTTTGGCTCCTCCTCCAGGGATGCACTGATGTCAGCTGGTGACGTCCGAGTCTCTATCTTCTGCTTTGGTGGGATCTACTTTGGGCTGTCCAATCTAGGGGCCCCAGAGAAGTGGCAAGGATTTCCCCAAGGTGGTGGTTCTGACCACACCTCTGTCTGCATTGCACAGTACTTAACTTAAGGTCTGCTAACACAATTTACCCCAACATCATTGTTCTCCTGAGACTCCAGGCCAGGGTAGACCACTTGCCTAAAGCATCTCTGCTGACCTCTTCCTAACAAATGGGAACACTGAATGGAATGAGAGGTAGATCTGAAAATAATCTGCATATTGATGATATCTGTGTTCATGCCTCTGACTTCCCTTTGCTGCTTCACATGGATGTGGAACGGCATGGGAACCAGAAACATGCAGTAGATCCATGTCGGTAATTTGGATCACAAAACTGGAAACAACACTCCCTGAGACCCTCTCTCACTCTTTTTCTGACATGTCTCTTTTTTGTGCTTCTTCTCTTGCTGACCAGTGAGCTGCTGGTGGTGGAGGATAGAGATGGGCACGACTTAGCGGTATTCCCGTTTCCGTTTCCGTTACTCGGTTCCGTTACTCTACGGAAACAGTAACGGGAATCACTCCCCCAGACTTCGAGCTCGAACCAACGAACGAACAATTTTGGTCTGATTTGTCGTGCTTGTTCCTTGCATCGCGCGATCGCGTGATGCCACGCGGCACAGAATAAAAGTTTTTAAAAGTTAAAAAAACCCAGTTCCCGGCCAAAAAGCAGGCGGAAAAATGCCTGCCGTGCCTCAGGGCACCTACCAGAGGGGTTGTTTCTGGAGGTCCCCGGCCTCCCCCCCCCCATCCCCCGTCCTGGGCTGCTCTGGTGGGACTCGCCGCAGGCTCGCAGCCAGCAAAAAGCCCAGTCTCGCCGCCGGCCGCCGCAATTAAAGCGCAAGCAAGCGGCACAGACGGCACAGGAAAAAACTTTTAAACTCCCCCCCACCCATTCCCGGGCCAAAAAAGCAGGCGGAAAAATGCCTGCTTGACTAAGGGCGCAGGGCACCTACCGGAGGGGTGGTTTCTGGAGGGGGGGTCCTGCCTCCCCCCCATCCTGGGCAGCCGGACTCGAGTCGCCATTTCGCCATGCCATGCGGTGCGGGCAGGGGATCCAAAATGGGGCGGCGAACGCCCTAAAACCTGCCCTAGCCCCCCTAACCCTAACCCTAACCCTTGACTCCGTACCCATACGTCACAGACTGTCTTCTTAGTGGGTCAGAGAGGCACCCAGAGGTGCAACCCACTAGCCCACCGTAACCTTACCCGTCACTAGCCTAACCCTAGCCCTTGCACTAAGCCACCTTAAAGCCAGATCTACTTGCTTGCATTGCACTACACGCAGCAAGTACAATTCCCTTCTGTGTGAGACATGGTGGTGCGAGAGCCTTAGTTAGGCATCTCACTATGGCTCTGGGTTCAGTGCCTTCCACTAGTCTTCACAGTCACTCTCTGCACATTATGTTATGCAATATCCATGTGGCTATTGCATAGCATTTTGCAGCAGCAGCAGGTGAGGAAGGGAGCCCCCCATGTTGAGGGGTCTCTTGGAGCCTGCTTCCCCTTCCTAGTGGGTGAGGATAGGAGGCACCCACGGGTGCCTCCAGGAGCCCACTTTCCCTTTATAGCGGGCCAGAGGAGGCACCCACCCCACAGAGGTGCCTCCAGGAGCCCGCTCCCCCCCCCAAAAGCAGTACTAACGACAACGAAAAAACGAACTGACTAATTTTTGCGAATTTTTGCGAAAACCGGAAACGAGCCGAAACGGGACCGGCCCGACTAATGACAACTCGAAAAATTTTTTTTTCAAGTCGTGCCCATCTCTAGTGGAGGGGATTGCTTCTGTCTGAGCTATGAAGCTCAAAATTAATCCCACGTTGCAAAGAGTCCTATTCTTTATTCATCGCTCCATCTCTTTCAGTCTCTCTCTCTCTCTCTCTCTCTCTCTCTCTCTCTCTCTCTCACTCACTCACTCACTCACACACACACACACACACACACACACACTCACACACACACACACACACACACACACACACACACACACACACACACACACCATTTTCCTCTCCAGTTGGGGTTTTGTGAGTTTACAGAGGACCCTCCACTTCCATTTTATACTTGGTTTCGGATTTCTCCAGCTGTATTACTTCTTGCATCCACTGGCTCAATTTCCCCTTTCAGGGTTTATTCTACGTACCAGAAATTAGACTGACATCCCTGATGTAAAAGGAATAAAGAAGCTTTTTCTGTGATGCAAGGGCTCTAATAATACATATACTTCTAGTGCTGCTACATCTCCATGTCATGCACAGTGAAA
This sequence comes from Phrynocephalus guinanensis, assembly GCA_037367245.1. NCBI lineage: Eukaryota > Metazoa > Chordata > Lepidosauria > Squamata > Agamidae > Phrynocephalus > Phrynocephalus guinanensis. The sequence continues at coordinate 53,895,546 of CM074740.1, forward strand.
TTCCTGAAGCATCAGCCCCACACCATAATTTGAACATTGATTGAGTAGAGCAATCCATCATAAATTTCAGAAGCATAAAACTCTATAAACATGTTTGATTCCAAGAGAGAGATGGATAACAATGAAGCAGAAGAGAAGGAAGAGTAAAACTGAATTAGAGCTTCCCTGTTGTAAATGGCTTTCCCAATAAAGTGTTTTAAAAGGACATTTACAATATGTGGGTCATTGCATTCCCTACCATTTGCAGCCTTCAAACAGCCATTAATGTCAAATAGTCACAAAGGAAACCCTGGGGACAGCACATTACACTAGTTTAACTCTGAGGTTAGGAAGGCATGAATAACTATGGCTTGGTCAGAATTGGGGGTGGGTGGGGGGAGAGTTAGGTCAGCCGGAAGGCTGGTATCAGGGAAAGACTGTAGATGATGCACATATCTATGACCCTGCCTGCAGGCTGCAAGAGCTGTGGACCATCATTAATTCTTTTGTATCTAAATTTACTTTCACATGGCTTGTTTGCCCAGTGTCCTGACCTCAAATTTTCCAGACAGGAAGTATTTATTCCATAGAGCCAAGACAGATACAAATGTTACCCACAGCACTAGCAATCATATGGTTTTTTTAAAAAGCAAATAGCCATGTCATGGATCATGAAATGACATGGCTCACACCTGTGTCATGCAGTGGGAGGGCCCTTGAGATCACCGTCTATTATAGCAATCTGTTTTGCCATCCTCTCATAACTTCCACAGGCAGGGGACATGCCCTTGTTGGCAAATGGTGTTACTTTCAAGGTTCAAAGGGCAGCCATGTGTGTGTGTCCTGGATGGCAATCTGGACTGGGATTAGGAACTAAAGGCATTCCTTCACTTACATCATGGTACTAATCCAGATTTTCCTTCCTTGGCTATCTGCTTCTATTTTTAATCCTTGTCAATTTGTCACAGTCACTAGCTTGGCATGCAGAGCCTGAGTTGTGTGCGAAGGAACACTTAGCTGGTCATCTATATATTGAAAATTCTTGATTCATATCCTTGCCTGAATTATCCATGTGGTATGAATGAGAAGCACCAAAAGAAGCTGAGTGAGTGCCGATTCTGCATATAAAGACTTAACTCACAAATGGTGAACCACAATTACAATACTATGACTGGCACTTACCTGCCAGCAAAAAACAGGAATCATTCCATAAGCAATTCTCCAAAACCATGACATCCTGGTCTCTAATAAGTTATGCTAGATAGTGTAGTTTGCAGTATCCATTTTATCAGTGAAATTAAAGCATGCAGCTGAAAATCAGAGCATTGGGATGCAGAAAGATGACAGCACCCATGCACTCCTGAGCTGCAAAAGCACAGACTAAAGGGATTAGAAGCAAATTGTAAGGCTAATGATCTTGTTCCAGGAAGGATCAGGTGCTGGCTACATCAGGAGCACATGCTTTGATTTTGTATCCTATATGCCAGGGAGCCATCTGTATGGGTGATTTGGTTATCACAGAGTTTAGAAAACCTATGGATCCAATTGCAGCTCCTTCAATCTCCCAGAGTTGTAATCAAAAAGGCAATTGTTTTAAATATATATATGTGTGCGTTACTATTGCATTCTAAGGGAAACCTTGCATTAATTCACTTCTTTTATAGCTTAGCCCTGACATGGAAACTTGCTGTTACATTACGCCTTGGGGAATATTGGCTCATTTATAACCTTCCTTATCTTTTAAAACACTATTACCTCTGTTTCATCTATGTTACAGACATAAAGGTCTGAAGTAACCAAACCATCTGCCCTGGTATGCAAGCAGGAGAAGGGGCCATGACAACTTATGGTGCTGTCTAGATGTTCTTTCTGTATCTGCCTGAAGAGGTTCTTTGGATTGGATTGTTTGTTTTCCAGTTCACAATAAAAATTGCTTCACCTGATGTTGTATTTGTCTCTCTCTACCCTAAGCATTACAGGGACACGTTCTGATAAACTGACCCTTTCATTATTTCCTGGCCAAGAAGGAAACTGTACAAGATGACTCATCTTGTTATAGAGAAAATCACCACAGGTTGCAGATATGAAGCCTTTCTCTAGATCTGTGATGGCGAAACTTTTAGAGACTGAGTGCCTCAAGTGCAATTCAAAACCCACTAATTTTTCGCAAAGTGCCAATACAGCCATTGAGCCTGAATCCAGGTGGCTGTGAAGGGGTGATGTTGGGTGCCAACAGAAAGGGCTCTGAGGGCCACCTTTGGCACCCGTGCCATAGGTTGTGCAATAGGTTCGCCAACAACACTCTAGATGAATCCCTGAAAGCCAAGCATCATGAGATCTAAAGATGTGTTCCAGATACATTTGTTGTCACTTTTTTGTTCTAAATAGGAACAGTACCCAGTAGCAACTGCTGTTCTCCAATCAGAACAAAAAAAAAACATCCTTTTGTGAACACAAGTATGACTTCAAAGTATCTGTAAAGGCAATCCTGACTTATGAGAGGCACAAAATCACTACCTGATGTTTGCAAGGTTTTCCTTTTTTTTGTTCTGAGTGGTGAATAATGGAGCTTGAAGTCAGGCAACCAGATTATACTTGCAAATGAGAGCATTCTGATTGGCTATTCTTTGCATTATAAAAGCCTTTATTGTTTGCCTGGGAGGAGGTAAATCAGTTGATGCTTGCACGCTAATGTCTTCTCTCTTGTCATTTTTAATAACAGCTCTCGATGCCGTGACAGTTTACATATGTACAGAACACAATATTGGATGATGATGATGAACGGGACTGGAAGAAAGGGCTAAGGATCAGACAGATTATTTTATTTAATGAACAACCAGGCAGTTCCTTAAGCACACATCTTAAACTCTGACACTGCCCAATGTGATTGTGTCATGACCTGTTCAATAACATTGCCAGAGATTTGGTATTTGCATTATGTTTTCTGCAGCAGCAAGACTGACCTGGACTAGGGATGGGCTATTCATTTTCGAAGTCACCAGTTCTGAAACGACCTGTGGAAGCCCAGCTGGTATTCAGAAGCTTCTGAAATGCAGTCAGCCAATCTCTTACCTTGCTCTGAGCCAACATGGGGCTGAGCTCCAATGAGGAAGAAGCCTCTGATGTCATTGTTCCTTTTCCCTGGCACTGGATAATCAGACAGAGAGGCGGGATGATGCATTTCCCTGCAAAGCTTCTGATTGTCCAGCACCAGGGAGAAGGAACAATGACATTGGATGCTTCTTCCTTGTTGGAGCTCAGCCCCGCACGTGCGCGGAACAAAGTAAGGGATTGGCTGATTGCATTTCAGAGGCTTCCGAACACCACCTGGACTCCCATAGGTTGCTTTGGAACTGGTAGCTTCCAAAACGAATGGCCCATCCATAACATGGACTGGAAAAATACACCAATCGATTGGTGCATGAATTCTATGGATTTCTGAAGTCTGATCGAAAGCTAGCTAATGCTTAAGGAGGTAGATACTTCCTTGTCTTATTTCCATGTGGCAAATGGGTGGCGGGGGGGAGTCAAGGTTTCTTCTATTTTATTGGAGGAAAGGAGGCTTGTTTGCCTTGCAGAAAATTTGCACATTTGTGATACAGTTTTTTATTCAAATCTCTAAATGCCCCAAATTTATCTGTTACCTTTGGCCATGGAATATCAAAAAGGAATTCACTGGCTGGATTCTTGTGAAGCAAAAGGTCTGTACTAGTTACTTGACAAGTCTGAAAGTGGCCCCACCTCTAATGATCCTAATATGGTTCACATAGAGTTTTAAACAACCAGATTGATAATGTGTGACCAGAGATTAGATAATTATTACACGTGTTACTTGAGAGTAAGGTGAAAGAGTAATGGATGGGAATGGGGAGGTGGTGATCCCTGTTATAGAATCATTTTGACTTGTTGTGAATTGTGACTTATTTTGGAAAATTATTCTTCAAACTTTTGATGTTCTCTACCCTCAGACACACATACCATGTTATTTTGATATAAAAATGTTTTTAAGAAATGTCTGAAGCTTTAAATGAAAAAGTGGCTTCTAATCAAACCTTAAAAGGATTGGCAAAGGCAGGACTGGAATAAGGAAGGAAAGAAAGGGGCCTGTGAGTTGGATTGCAACTCAAATCACATCCAGTATGAAGAATGAACTCCTGAATCAATCTGTATCTCCTGCATAGCACTGATTGCAATTTCTAATGCAATACAGGCTGCAGATCAAATTGCAGCATGATAGGAGCACCCACAGGCACTACTTTTCCAGGTTGTCACATGGAATGGCCCTCCTCAGAAGTTAGAAGTGCAAATTATGGAATACCTTGCCAAAGTTTGTACCCCAGGGAAGGGCCTATAGCTACTTGCTGTTTCTGAGTCTGGTGCTGTTTCTCCTTCTTTTCCTTGCTCCCCCCCCCTCTATTCCCAGACTGTTGTTGAGCCTGTTGTTACTCAACAGAACATAGATCAAGAAGCATTGGGAATTGATTTGCTATACAGTGATGTCCAGATCTACTATTTTAATTGTTCCATGCCCAAAAATGCTATTGTTGAGAAACATTTAATGCTCCTCATTTCTTTAATTACACTTGATCTTAGCCGATAGCCAATAACTCATTTTAGTAATTATTTTGCTTTTTAAAATCTGCTTTATTGACATAGTTAATTGCTGAACTAATTACATGTGTTTCCCTTTGAATGCTACCAACTGTTCCACTGCTCAGATGCCACCAATGTGCCACAAGAGCACTTGACCACAGAAATGTAGTCAGCATATCTACATTCCCCAGAACATATGCATTCAGGTCACTTTAAAAAAATCCACCCACACAGAATGCTGATTTAGACACCCAAGTCAGTTTATTCTGAAGAGGCTCAATCCAACAGACCAGGTTCCTATGGAAATCTTTCCCCCATTGCTCTCCCTGATAGAATGAACTCTGTAATAGATATCAGCTAAGCAAATGCTTACATTTAAAGCTACACTGGGCATAAGTAATTGAGGCATTGCTGAATGTGAACTTCAAGGAATTAAATTAAATCAAGTGTTTGGGGTGGCTGAAATATGGAACTAAATGCTACGGAACTAGAGGTAAGGTTGAAAACAGGAGATCTGTGTCTTTTATGCTCACCACATTCTGTTTAATTGGCTCCTGAGTTCAGAGGTAGGGTAACTTGCAATGTAATGATATCACATCTCCAGATTTTATGGTAAAGAGATAGGAAGAAAAACCACATGAGGCAGCTGTTTTCAATAGCATTACTGAATCTAATGTAATGTTTAATAGGGCTAAAAGCATAGCAAGCTGGTCCTGTTTAGAGAAAATATGCATACTCTGTCAGTTTGTATTGTACAGAATGATGCCTACTATTAAGATCTATGAGCAGTTTTTGAGGTGCTTTCAATATGTGTTCTTAAATTTGTGTAACTGAATAACAGAAGTAGCACCACCAGCAGCAACAACCATTATACAGATGCAATGGCACAAATCCTGTTCTTTAGCATAGTAAATTGTATTTAGAGTAGGGCCATTGAATCAATGGTGCTTTGGTGAATCAGCACCTTTGTAAGTTTTGTTGATTTGAATGATCCTTCTGTGATTGACTTTAGCCCTGCAAATTGCAGTTACAGTAGGATCAATGGGATTATTTCTCCATCAAAGGAAATTATGGATAAATTTACTCACTGCATCCCACTTGATGCAACAGGCCTATTATAGAACAATTTACTACATTAAGCAAAAGGAGTTTAGAGAATATACAATTTAAGTGGGTTACCTACATTTGGGGTTGTTCCAAAGTACTTTGCTGCCTCAAACAAACAGTGATATGGTATTCTTTCCATTTGTTCATGATAGGTGGGTTACCAGTTGGATGGCAAGTCAACTGTCCATTGATTTTTGCTTCAGCACTGGTGGCAGATTCAGGTCCTTCGCTGCTCCTGTAGGGAGTAAAGTAGTGTAGGGGTTGTAGGACATGATATGTTGCACACAGAGAAAAAAATGTCACATAGGCACAGGAAAAATAAGTGAGTTACCACTGCTTTCCTCCATCATCTGTATCCCAGACAAAGTCCTCAATAATGGGCTGTCCTTGACATCAGTCTTCTTAAAAGTAACAATGAAAAAGGACATTAAAATGTTCTTGTGGTGTTGTTTGAGATATTTTTGCTTAAGTTCTGGAAGCAAAGGGAAAGAAATCTAGCCCAGTGCTGGTGATATGGCTTTGATGGTTTTAATGAGCTGAATTATTTTCTCTTAGCACCACCACTCCCAACTGTGAACAGGAAACTGGTGCAGGTGTTAGAACATATTCTGAGAGAATTGTTCAGGAATCTGACAAAAGAAACTGAAAATCACTCACCACCAGCCAGCTGCTTATCTCCTTGTAATCTTTTATATTTGATACAAACATGAGGACATGCTTTTGTTCAGGGGATGATTCTTTTCTCCCCAGAAAGAGAGGCAAAGGAATTATGGAGAGGAAGGCTGCAGCTGAGGGGAAATTGCCTTTGTATGTCAACAGCAAAATTAAGGAAAGGAAGTCAACTGCTTGTGCACACACGATGCTAAACAGCCACCTTCGACCATAGCTACATGGCTCAGTTTTGCTTTCATCTTCTGCTAGCTAGTTATTACAAAGGGAAAAAATACTAGAATTTTCTGCCCTCAATTCCAGCATCCTTGGTTTCAAAGGAGGCTGTAAAGAATGCAATCCTCATGGCTATGACTTTGAGGTTCAGTTAAATTATGTGGGGCTGCTACATTTCCTTAAAGACCACAATCTCCCCATGAGAAAAAGGTGTGTCCACTGGTACACACCTTTATTTAATGTCACCTCTGCCATAAACAGCAAAAGTCTGTCTTGCATGTTAATCCCATCTCTCTCTATTTAGGAGAAGAAAATAAAACAGAAATAAACAGAAAAGTGCCGAGACATCTTAAGGGCAGAGTTATTTCAGTATGAAATTTCATGGTTAAAAAACCACTTTCTCAGATATATGGAGAACAATAGATTCATGCTGCTGTATACAGTATAAATAGTAATTATGAGGGTGGAAACTAGGTGTGGAGGGAACCAGGCTCAGAAAAAGAACTTTTGAAGTGATTATAGCATTATAGAACTCTAATTCAGGCATTGGTGTATTGATTACATAAACATATTGGCCAAAAGTGGCATGATATTTATACAAGGTAAGCATATGGCTGTCTTTGAAATGCAAACAATTTTGCTTCAGGAAGTTGGATGCTTTCCCCTGATTCAGGTTCTGATTCTAAGGCCAGGGTTTTGTGAAGGGAACTCAGGAACTACTGAATAAAGAAGCATAAATGTATCATATTGCCAGATGAGTAGAAAATGGTCCTCTACGGGGAGAATAAAATATTTTTGTAGCATGTTGTTTCTGGGTCGCAGTCTTGCTCCTCCAGTTTATTTTCTCTATGTATTGAGTGGCTGTAGTGGCACAAATTTTGAATCTCTGCTAGGATCTTAGCTGATGTGGCAGTAGGCGAGAGCTTGGTTATAGACCATAGTACATTTGTTGATACAGTGGTACCTCAGTTTAAGAATGCCTCACTTAACAAACAAATTGGTTTAAGAAAATAAATTATTTGAAATGGAGATGCCTTGGTTTAAGAAAAATTTTCAATGGAATGCCCCTGTTTACATTTTTTCGTTAAGGTCTCTTGCATGTTAATGCCATGTCTGTCTGTTCAGGAGAAGAAAATAAAACAGAAATAAACACAAAAGTGTTGAGACACCTTAAGGGCAGAGTTATTTCAGTATGAGATTTCATGGATAAAAATCCACTTTCTTGGATATATGGAGAACAATAGATTCACACTGCTGTATGCAGTATAAACAGTAGCTATGAGGGTGGAAACTAGGTGTGGAGGGAACTAGGCTCAGAAAAAGAACTTTTGAAGTTCTTATAGCATTAGTTGATGTTCACATGACAAAAAGAATGGGGATGCCTTGGTTTAAGAAAATTTTGAATGGAACACCCCAGTCTGCCTTTTTTAACCTCTGGAATGGATTAATTGGTTTTCAAGGCATTCCTATGGGAAATCGTATTTTGGTTAAAGAATTTTTCACAATACAAAATGGCCCGGAGAACAAATTAATTACATAAACCGAGGTACCACTGTATTTGGGAATTGCGGTGGAAGTTCTATTAACATATGCAACAATCAGTAGTTTATCAGTGTAATGCAGTGCTTATGTTCATTGTGCTTTAAAAAAAACCTTAATTTTCAGCTCTGTGCTGAAACAGACTAACATTGCTAGCTCTCTGAAAACTACCCAGTGTAGAATTAATTGAGTCCAAAAATGTCAACTGTCAACAGGTTGGATCTGTTATGTGCTACTCTCTGGAGGTTCTTCTGTCTCTAAAGAAGACATACCCTCCTGGTGAGAATTTGATTGACTGCTACCTTAGCCACACCCCCTACTGCATGACACACACAAATGTGAACTCCTCAGAGCATAGGTATCCATACAAGGAGTGAAAGATATTTTTTATAAAGCAGCAAGCTCGACTTTCATTGAATTTCAGATTTCTGTCATAAACTTTCTTTTGTTTGCCAACATGTCCAGCCAAGGCATAGGCCAACTTGTGGCTCCTAGCTTGGCCATCAAATTCTACTGTTTTAAGTTAGGGATGGCTCATTTCTGTTCCTATTGATAAGAATTTGCCAACGTCAGAATCTTTTTTCACAGTCAGGGTGAAAAATTTGTGTTTTTTTTTTTAAATAAAATGGGAGTAACAAATCCTTATTTCATGGTGGAATAATCTTTGAATGATAATATTCCTCAAAAAGCATTTTGTTTTAAAAATCTGATTTAAATTTTGAAAAAAATCTATTTTTTTTAATTATTGATTTTTATCCACCCTGCATTCCCCATGTTTTCTTTGCACAACTACACTAACATGATGCTAACATGCAGCTAAGTGTAATTTTTCTTTTGAATATCAGTATAATTGAGGGAATATAGTTCAGCTAGAAGGTTTCAGGAAATACTCCCTGGTTTCACTTTTCAGTTCCTTAGCTATTTTATTATTTATTATTTATATGCTGTCCGACTTTCCCAGAGGAACTCTGGGTGGTGAACAGCCATAAAGAATGGTACAGGAAATAAAACAACAACAAATGGTAATAGTAAGACCAGCAAAGCAGGATGGCAGCAGCAAACAACACACTGACAAACAGACAAGACAATAACCTCAGCAGTCACCAAAGGTGGCTTTAAACAGCCAAGTTTTAAGATTTTTTAAAACACAGGATGGGACTCAGCAAGCCTTATCTCATGGGGGAGCTGATTCCAAAGGCACGGGCCAGCCACTGAGAAGGCTCAGTAATGGGATAGAGGACGTACGGGCCTCACTCAGAGTGGTGTCCCAAAGCGAGAATGCTTGCAATGCTATGGTGGGCTAGGCCAAAACTGATGTTTGGGAGATACGCTACTCCAGATATTCTGGTCCCAAGCCATGGAGGGTTTTATAAATCAAAACCCCATTGAAAAAGAAAGCCGTTCTGAAGAATTTTCTGCCTCTTCTATTTTATTAAGGAGGAAAATGAACCAGTTTCACATACAGAATGTTATTGTTTCTTCACGATTCCATTGCTGCTTTGGGTCCCACATGCAGTTAATCTTTGGAACTCCCTGCCACAGTGTGTGGTGATGGCATATGGCCTGGATGCCTTCAAAAGGGGGTTGGACAGATTCTTGGAGGAAGATTACAAACCATGATGGAGATGTGTAATTTCCAGGCTTAAAACCAGGGTGCTTCAAAGGCCAGATGCAGGGGAGTGGTATCAGGAGATAGATATCATTATCTAGTATTGTGCACTCCCAGAGGCATTTGGTGGGGCCTCTGTGAGATACAGGAAGCTGGACTAGATGGGCCTTTGGCCTGATCCAGCATGGCTCTTCTTATGTTCTTATGATAGGTTCACTTTCTTAGGTACAAAGCTTTGAGAATGAAGTGGTTCCTAAACTGAGGTAAGATGAGATGCAATTGCTGGTGATAGTTACATGGTGCTTTAAATACTATTTGTTGGGTCCATTGTTGGTATTACACTAAGGTATAGTGTTGTTTTCTTGTTTTCTCTCTTCTGGCATTATCTCTTGATGAACAAAAATTGTTTTGTTGAGATAGTGCAAGCCAAGAGAAGTGTTATTGACAGTGGTGGGTCCCCCCCATAATTTCCCCCTATATCTTTGGGGGGTGTCCTCTCTTGATCCAAGCTAATTGTTCCATCTCCTTTTTGGCCTAGAAATTATTACTGATATGAAACCTATTATCCATTTTTAAGTATGGTCTGTGGGCATAGTTGAACAAAATCAATACTACCTAAGTGTGCTTAATGGTTAAATGTGCACTGGAATGTGCCCCTTGTCTATAATATATGCTGATTATATCCCCAAACAGAGCTGTGAATTATGCCACAAAGGCTATAGAAAGTACCGTGCAGATTCAGAACACCATTAGTCTATGCTCACCACATGCATAATAGCCCAGCCCAATTAAGAAGCAAGGTGACAGTATTGCACAAACCACAGATTATAATAGATATCAGTGTCTGTCCTATGTGGACACATTTTGCAGAAATAAAATCTCAAAGTTAAAAGGTGTAAAATGCAGCTCTTTGGTCTCACACTGAAGGAGAAGGATGGGACCACAGGAAACTCTTAAGCTACATTAGAACATTTGTCCCCCTTTACCAATACTTGGCTCTTCAGGCAGGTTCCACATTGGATATGGCTACTAGACATGGGCATTTTGTTTCAGAAGGGGTCCAGTTCAGAAATGAAACATGGCAGAACAGCTGCTGTTCGATACCGGGATCGACCTTCCAAAATGAAATTGGCCACTCACTTACCTTTGTTTGGGTTGCACAGGTGAAACTCCAATCAGGAAGAAGCCTCAGACATGTCAGCTTTCCATCTCCCTGGTGCTGGCCAATCAGAGAGGGAGGTGGGATGATGTATGTCCCAGCCCAGCTTCTGATTCGCCAGTGCCAGGGAGAGTGAAAGATGATGCATCAGAGGCTTCTCCCTGATTGGAGTATTACCCATGTGTCCCAAACAACAGTAAGTCAGTGTCTGATTTTGTCCTGGAAGGTGGATCCCAGTACCAAATGGCAGCTATTCTGTTGTATTTCGTTTCAGAACCGGACCCCTTTCGAAATGAAATGCCCATGTCTAATAGCTAGTAAAGATGGTTCATTTTGTTATTCATTATTCATTTCGTTACCTAACAAAACGAATAACAAGCCACAGAGTGAATTTTGAATGAACTGAACCGAACTGAAAAAATATTAGTTCGTTTTGTTTCATTTTGTTAATGGCGGCAATGTCTCCTACCTGGTGCTGGTCTTTGGTCTTCCTGGCTGCAGGGAAAAGTTGACCGGCCCGTGCTACAGCTGCAGCATGGGCCACGTGGTCAGCAATTAAAAATAACCAATAAAAATAAAATAAATTTAAAAAGAAGTGCCAACCTGCCCCTTGATTTTAAGCCTGGAAAAAAGACCCTGCCACAGGGGCCAGGATCCGCCACCAGTACAAACCCAAACCCGAACCGAACTAAGGGAGGGCCTGAACTAGATGAACCCGAACTATGGGTTTTCTGATTTGTGCCCACCTCTAATAGCTACACCCAGATAACATAGTTTTCAAGGAAAATAGTGCTAGGCTGTTGGGAACAGATAAATTGCAAGCTTCCTTTGCAATAGTAATTCTCATCTTCTCCTGAAGATTCTTAGAATAACTTGTCTGGAAACATATATATCCAAAAATGCCTAGATAATCATGGCTCTCATTTGCCACTATCTTAAACAAGACTGCAAGTTTCTTTTGTTGTCATTGAGTCAGCAGATAGGAAATGAGTGAGCTAACACAACACAATGCCACCCAATTTGTGATGCTGCTGATAATACTAGGTCAGAAAAGAGAATATAAAGCAGTGGTTTTAATTTCAAGGTCCATTAGAAACACAAAGTCTGATCATGCTCCCATCCAGCTAAAAAAATATTTTGAGTACTGAGTCAGGGTTGATCTCAGGGAAGATAATCAAGTGTTTGTTTCCTGAAAAGACTTAAAGTTTAGAGAAAATCATTAGGATACTTCCTTGCTTGTAACAGCTTTAAAGAGATTTTACTAACTGAGACTGGCATGCTCAAATAATTCTGCAAATATAAACTGCTCTGAATAGGTTCATAGGAAAAAGCTTCACAGCCTCACACCCATAAATCCCTCATGCATGCACACATATAATGTGCATGCAAAAGTTCTCAGACTCTACAGGAATTTCCCTGGTTGCACAGCCCCACCTTTTCCACATTTCTTCAGGTACCTAAGGATTTTTATTAGAATGATAACCATCATGTTAACCAGAATGATAACCAGAATGCTCTCTGTCTTAAACAAAAAAGGGATTGAAAAATAAAACAGCCAACATTAAAATGCCATTGTACAAGACAATAGTAAGGCCGCACCTGGAGTTTTATGTACAATTCTGGTCACCGTATCTCAAAAAAGACATAGTGGAACTGGAAAAGGTGCAAAAGAGAGCAACTAAAATGATTACTGGGCTGTGGGACCTCACATATGAGGAAAGGCTAAAACATTTGCGGCTCTTTAGTCTGGAAAAAAAACTCCTGCGGGGGGATATGATTGAGACATACAAAATAATGCAGGGCATGAGTAAAGTGGATACAGGAAACAAACAAACAAAACCACCACCAACCCTTGTATTTTGTATCTGCATAAAATTCAAAACTTTGTGCCCCAAAATACAAAGATTTTGCACATAATACATGGGGCATTTAGGTGTGAAAACACTCACTTTTGATTTGCTTGTTGTTGTTGTTTTGTTTACCAGGGTTTTTGGTAATGAGGACAAACCATAGTCTTCTCACTCTTGTGTAGGAGAACTAAATAAATAAATAAATAAAAAATAAATAAATAAATAATTAAATAATCATGGACCAAAAATGTGATTGTTTATTACCTACTTACCTACAGACACAGAGATAGAGATAGAGATAGAGATAGATAGATAGAGATAGATAGATAGATAGATAGATAGATAGATAGATAGATAGATAGATAGATAGATAGATAGATAGATAGATAGATAGATAGAGAGAGAGAGAGAGAGAGAGAGAGAGAGAGAGAGAGAGAGAGAGAGAGAGAGAGAGGTGACTTTCATGAAAGGCTCCCCCCCCCCATGAAATAAAACAGGTAAATGCTAAAATGTACTGTCTGCATCTTCCATCCACTGGAAAGAGAAATAATCAAGCTTTGGGGAACTGAAGGTTTGGATAATTTTTTCAATAAAATCTTTAGATGAAAAAAATTCTAAGAGGGAAAATATCAAAACAAATCAAAATGTGATGCAGTCTCTGTGTTTAGAAAATGCTTTTTAATCCATTTTTTCTTGTAATATACAGATAAGCATAGATATTAGTAAGAAAAATATATGCAAAAATGTTAATAACTATGCCATAAATAGAATAAAACAGGATCACAGCTGATATTTGAGTGACATCATGGCTATAGAAGAATTCATAGATCTTTTGATAAATGCACATATGTTAATGGTGGGAAAGAATTTCCATTATTGCATTTATATAACTAATGAAAGGCAAACACATTTCACGGTATGCATCTGGTCAGGCAATCATTCAGCAAGGGTGATCTGCCAATTTATAACGTACTACTGTTGAATATGTAAGTTATCAAGAGGTTTCCATCCCAGTATTGTAAGCTGTCTGGTGTCCTGCATACCATATAAAGCAACATGTTATGTAGTAGATTCAACTTCTCATTTAATTAAAAAATGACAACAGATTAAAGTACACTAACAATGCTCCTTTTTGATTTTCACAATTTCTTAAATTTCTTAAACACATGGAACCTACTTTAGAGCATATGATAATAAGAACCAAACACAGTTGGGCCTGGCTAGTACTTGGATGGGTAACCGCCAGTGAAAACCAGGTGCTGTAGGTGCCTGGAGTAGGAACTGGCAAGCCACTCCAGTATTCCTGCCAAGAAAACTCCATGGACATGGGGTCACGAAGAGTCGGTCACAATTGTAATGATACAACAACAAGAACAATAAAAACAACAACAACAAATGATTAATTTAGTAAAGAAACCTTTTCCATTGAGTGTGTTCTACAGAGGTGTAGAAAGAGCAAAGCCAGGTTAGTTTCATACTCACCGTGGTTCCGCAATAAAAGATACATCATCAAGCTTTGTTGGCCTCCCTTTCTGACAGACAATAGTGGACAAAACTAATGATTTAAAGGGGGAGATGGTTTGAGGAGCCTGTTATTTTACAAAATGAATTCCTGTGTAATGAGTTTCCTGAGTTAACTGAAGCTAACTGGAAATTATGTAATGGCCTTTGGAACATTTCTTATTAGGAGTTCTCTATTCATAAAGAACCCCTTGCTTTCCCATTGCAGAGGAAAGGAACAAGAGTGAAGATCATCACTCTTTTTATGACATGTTAAACACCTTGAAATTTCACCAACTAAGGCACAATGCTAATGTATGGTGATAGAACATTAAGATTTGTTCCCTGATTGGAGATAACAGTGTGGCTATTTTGTAAAAGATTATGGAATCATCAGGGCTGTGTCATTGGCAGGTGAAATAGACCACAAGAGAAGAAGAATTTATGTGCAGATTGGTGGGAAGGGGCATGGAGGAGAAGAACCGTTCTTAACAGGAACCTTTTCCCAAGTCTTGAAGAAAAACAGGACTTGAACTTCCTTCAGGGAACTGCTGATCTCATTCCCCCCACCCCTTTGAAAAGGCTGAACTAAGGGTCTCCAGTGACAGGTATCACCTTTAAATTATAGTGCCATTGTATATTTTTGTGGGTTTTTCCCCCTCTCTTTTTATGCATGATGGGGATGGGGTCTTGATAGACTTGCAGCTCTGCTCTCTGGCAGGTTAATTGTCAACCATACAGCAAAACTGTCAGAACAGCGGATTTTGATTTTTCTCTGGCACACTTGGTGATTATATCAAGGACTCCACAAGCTGAGAGAGTCACTCCAGTGGCAGGATGAATGTTAAGAGAGTAGTTTCTAAACAAATCTGCTGTGCATTTGATCAAGTCATTTCCTCCTGGTAATGTTTTAACACCTCAAAAACAGATGTTCAGATTTATTTATTTTTACATGGTTCTCTGGAGATTCTATATTGATTTGCTTGCCCCAGTGCTGGTCGGGTAGTAAACAGATGGCATTCTAGTGGGCTTTGCTCATTCATTGTTTTCACATTGCCTGATATTTTCCGAGATAGGTCTTCTGCAGTATGTATTCATTATGAGGATTAATCCAATCTAGCTCTTCTTGGTGCACAGCTTTGCATTGACCAGCAATCTCTTTCATTTGATCTGTGTCATTCAGGGTCTCTTTCATCATTTTCTTATCCATGCCTGGAGTGTCAAACAGACAGGGTAGGCCATATTTGATCAGAGCAAAGTTTTGTATTCTAATTAGAGTTAGAGATGAATCAGGAAAATAGTGATTCATTTTGATTTGTTATTTGTCAAGGTCAAGAAATCACAAAAATTGATCCTCCCAATGAATCAATGAATCAATTTGTAAACCCATTATTTACTTTAAAATCATATAAAAGACCCCCAAATCATCTGTAATTAGAGATGGGCACGACCAGGAAAAATGACGTTTCGAGTTGTCATGTGTCGGAGCCAGCCTGTTTCGGCTCATTTCCGTTTGTCGTGAAATTTTTCAAAAATTTGTTGTTTCGTTTGTCATTTGTTGTTAGTACTGGTTTAGGGGGGGTAGGGTAGCGGGCTCCTGGAGGCACCTCTCTGGGGTGGGTGCCTCCTCTGGCCCGCTACGAAGGGAAGGCATTAAGCAGGCTCCTGGAGGCACCTCTCTGGGGTGGATGCCTCCTCTGGTCCACTACAAAGGGGAAAGGAAGGGTACATGACCATGTAGCCATTGCGTACCAAGTGGCACTTGCAGAGGCACCTCTGTTTTGGGTGCCTCTAGCTCACTAAGAAGGACAGCATACTGGCGTACAGAGTTTTTTGGAACGTTGGACTGGTGAGCGAGGTGAAAGAATGCCTCTGCTGGGCACCCTCTGGCTCACTAAGAAGGGAAATGTACTTGCGTGTAGGTAGTGCAATGTGCGAGTACAGATCTGGCTTAGGGTTGAGGTTAGGGCAAGGGCTAGGCTTAGGGTTATTATGGGTAAGGTTAAGGTGAGTTAGTGGGCTGCACCTCTGGGTGCCTCTGACCCACTAAGAAGGACAGTGTACTGGCGTATGGGTTAGGGTTAGGGTTAGGGTTAGGGCTAGGGTTATAGTGGGCTTTTTATGCCCAACTGGCACATCCCAGAAGTCTCAGTCAAAACCTGGCCAACTGGCCATGCGATTGGTGGAATGGCTCCAAATATTTGCATGGCCCCATCCCATGGCCAGCCCATCATTGCGCAGGTGTAAAAAAATAAAAATAAAAATAAAATAAAATAAAATCAATGGGATCGGAGACAGACGTTTATTGCAAGAAAAACCCACTGTTGCTACTGTAAAAATTCAGGCAGTTAAAATACCTAATTTTCGCATGTTTCTGTGTGGTGCTTTGGGGGTTTTTGGACCACAATTTCAAAAAAAAAAATATTGCAGTCGCCATTTTGGATCCCCCCGCACCGCATGGCATGGTGAGACGACGAGGGTGCCCCCCACCAGAGCATCCCAGGACAGGAGAGGGGGGGAGGCAGTGGACCCCCCCCCCCAGAAACCAACCCTCTGGTAGGTGTCCTCACTCAGGCAGGCATATTTTCGCCTGCTTTTTTGGCTGGGAATTTTTTTTTTTTAAAAACTTTTTTTCTGTGCCGCTTGGCATCGCGCGATCACCGCGATGCCATGAACGACAATGACAAATCAGACCCAATTTTTCTTTTATCGGTTCGAGTTCGAGTTCTGACGGCTTAATTGTCGTTACCGTTTCCGTTGCGTAACGGAAACGAGGAACGGAAACGGAAACGAGAATTTTGTCAAGTCGTGCCCATGTCTATCTGTAATCACCCAATTTGTAGAGAAGCCTCCCATGATCCTCCTCTACAATTCCTCCATCTTCAATGAAGACTGGGTTTTAGACTTTTGAGTTATTGTTCCATTGTTCTTTCTATTTTTACTACTGTATATATTTGTAAAGGCAAAAAGTAAAGGTTCCCCACACACATGTGTGCTAGTCATGTCCAACTCTGGGGGCGGTGCTCATCTCTGTATTCAAGCCGAAGAGCCAGTGTTGTGCAAGTCCATTTGCTCACCCCTTGTTGTTGTTGTTGTTCAGTCGTTCAGTCATGTCCAACTCTTCATGACCCCATCAACCAGAGCACACCAGGGCCTTCTGTCTTCCACTGCCTCCCAGAGTTTGGTCAAATCCATGTTGGTTGCACCGTTCAACCATCTCATTCTCTGCCATCCCCTTTTCCTTTTGTCTTCAACCATCTCATTCTCTGCCGTACCCTTTTCCTTTTGCCTTCAATCTTTCCCAACATCAGGGACTTTTCTAAGGACTCCTCTCTCCCCATGAAGCGGCCAAAGTATTGGAGCCTCAGCTTCAAAATCTGTCTTTGCAATGAGCATCCAGGGTTGATTTCTTTCAGGATGGTTAGGTTTGATCTCCTTGCAGTCCAGGGGACTCTCAAGACTCTCCTCCAGCACTACAGCTCAAAAGTGTCAATTCTGCGGTGATCAGCCTTCTTTATAGTCCAGCTCTCACTTCCATACATCACTATTGGTAAAACCATAGCTTTGACTATCCGGACCTTTGTCGGCCATATTTCTGCTCTTTACGATGCTGCCTAGGTTTGCCCTCACTTTCCTCCCAAGAAGCAGACGTCTTTTAATTTCATTGCTGCAGTCACCATTTGCAGTGATCAAGGAGCCTAAGAAAATAAACTCTGTCATTGCCTCCATTTCTTCCCCTTCTATTTGCCATGAGGTGATGGGACCGGTTGCCTTGATCTTAGCTTTTTTGATGTTGAATTCCAGCCTTTCCTCTTTCACCATCATTAAGAGGTTCTTTAATTCCTCCTCACTTTCTGCTATAAGAGTAGTATCATCTGCGTATCTGAGGTTGTTGACATTTCTTCTGGCAATCTTAATCTTAAAGTTCATCTTAATTACCCCAAATTTCCACCCTCCTGGAAAGTACCCTTTGTCAACTGGCTTGGAGAAACCCAATATTCACCAAACTTGGGCTACTATCTCACAACCACTAAAAACTGCTTCAAAGTGCTTGAAGATGCGGTTAATAAAATTGTGTCCCCACGACCAGCAGACTTTAAAGGGAAAAAATGCTACCACACCCACTTAAGCATGATCCAGCGAGTTTTGCAAGTACCTGTTCTCAAGGGGTATTTGTACACGACCCCTAAACTCCGCAGCAAATGGCTGCCAGCTCTGGAGCTTACAATTGTTTCCCCACCAGCTCCGGAGTTTGCAGGAAATTAAGTGCGACCACGCCCACCTAAGCGCGTCCCAGCACACTTTTCTTGTACCTGCTCTAGGAGGGTGAAAATCCCCAGGTCCAGATTTAATCTGGTGAGTGCGGGGGTCTCCTCGCTTCTGTTTTTTTTCCTCCTGCCCCTTTAAGAGAAGGGGCGGGAGGCAAAAAAACAAACAAACAGAAGAGAAGGAATCAGGACAACGACGGGGCTCCGGGCAGCTTCGGAGGTGAGCCTGCATTTTTTCCTCTCTTTTTTCCTCCCTTCCCTCACGCAGACAGGAGCAAGGAAGTGCGGAGGGGTGGGGACGCAGAAAGAGCAACGAACCCCCAAGATCCCTGGTCCGAATTTAAGTGGCCAGCGGATCTTAGGGGTCGTGTGAAAAGGCCCTTGGAGGGCCTTTAGAGGTGAGTCAGAGGAAGCTTCTCTGCAAGTTTTGTGTCTGTAGGTATGTGGCAGAAATTATCCTGGGAGGCTCTTTGGTGGATGCTGGTATATCTCACATACCAGTAACCAATCTTCTTCAAGATTGTAGGAATTATATAGAAGATCCAGGGGAAGGTTTCTTGCAGAATTGGTGCCTTAGGGGGCATTTTATAGACCAACCAACAAATCAGAAATTGCTAAAAATTCAACAATTTGTATTTGTTGGGGGGGGGGTACTAATTTGCATGAATACATATCAACAAGTTAGTGATTTTTGAACAAATTTTGCAGTTCATTTTTTAAAATTTGTGCCCATCTCTAATTCTTATGCTTGAACACTAAAGTTAATTGGTGGCCGGGGGGGGGGGGAGTTTGTAATGCTACTACTACTTACTGCTGAAAATGGGTGATGATTGGTTAGAGTTCATTACCAGTTGTCCCTCACCCATTAGAGAATACTGGGTGCTGTCATTGATAGTAATGGTGGTTGTGGTGACCCAGAAATAAAAAGGAACGTAACATCTTGAAGAAACTTTTGGCAGATGAGCTTTTAACATGTTTTATAGAATCCATGGGGTGGCACTAGGAATGTGAAGAATACTCGCTGCATTCGTTTTTGCTGTCAGTTTTCTACCTATTGCCTTAACAAGACTCCTCATGCAGGAATTTGAATGTTGCCAAAAGTTCCTCACCATCAGAATGAGAACAAGATAAAGAATTGAGAACTCCTGCAAAATGCCTCGCCGGAATACTAGTGTTCATTCCTAGTGAGAAGCAAAGCATGCACATACCACAAGCCCAGAGAGAGTGGCTGATTGTTGCTGTTTTCTTACAAGAAGCCAAACAGAAGGGTGGCAGCAGCAACAGCCTTAGTCTGGCAAAAGCATCTACCTCAGGCATGTCCAAACTTCGGCCCTCCTGATGTTTTGGACCACAACTCCCAGAATTCTAAGCTTAGATTGCCAATGACAAAGGACTGTGGGAGCTGTGGTCCAAAATATCTGGAGGGTTGAAGTATGGACATGCCTGATCTACCTGGTGCCAAGATCTCCTGGATTAACCTTGCAGATGCCAGTACTCTGCAGTAGCAGAAGCAAAGTATTTACCTTAGATGTGAGAATGTTCCAGTGAAAGTTAAAGGTCCTTAATTCTGACTTGATGGCTGGATAGTTCAGTGGTTTAGAGCCAGAGGTCGAGAGTGGGATTGCCCACAGTGTCTCCTGCGGGTAGGCCCAGAGTGTTTGGCCTTGGGTAAGCTACACAGCCCCTGGGCATCCCCAGAAGAAGGGAATTGTAAACCACTTCTGACTCTTCTCTACTTCGAAAACCTTGAAAAGGGTTGGCTTAAGTCAGAATTGACTTGATGGCAGTTGGTTATTTTATATGGCCTGGGGCTAAAAAGTAAGTCTCTTGGGATTCTTTCCTACTGGTCTGGGAATGAAAAATGGAACAAGGAGCAAGTAAAGATCAGATGATTCCACATATGTCTAATATGTGGGAAAGTGTAATTCCTGGTTATTCATTTCCTCTATTGACCTAGGCTTGCACTGCAATCGAAACAACCCAGGCCATTTGAGCCCAAGCATCTGGCTGTCTGCTCCTCAAAAGGAGAAAAAGAGAGAGATAAAGGACTAAGGTTAACACAGAGATTGACCTCACAAATGCAAGGTCAATTTGAAAGTGACAAAAATAAAAAAATACATCTCTCACGCTCTATGAAATAAGGAGAATGTTGCATGCAGGAACACTTCAACAAAGTTGCCTATTGTTACAGTCACAGGTGAAATCTTTCCCTTAAAAATATACTGTTCCTTCCAGGAGTGAAGATGTTGTTGGTAATTTCCTTTCTAGAACTAACAGCGGCATTGAACCCCACACCAATAGTATGTCTGTGAAGATTCTCAGCCATCCAGGTGAGTTTATCTGGAAGTTTAGACATGACAACTGGACTTCTTTTCTTAAGAGATTTGACAAAGCTGTTTGGATGAGCAGCAAAACGTTTCAGTCTCCCAAAAAAAGAAGTCTAGTTGTCATGACTCAACTTCCAGACACACTAGTAGTACCATAACATGGAAGAAATATTAACTTTTTTTCTGAATGCCACAATAGTCTCAATTCAGCCTCTTTTGTATATGTAGGAAGAGGACTGTCCTTCCCCTGTTCCAGGACAGTCTGGGAACAGACAACAATAGCTTAATACAAGGTTCATGAAATCCCACAAATGGCAGATCAATTTATTTATTTATTTATTTATTTATTTATTTATTTATTTATTTATTTATTTAAACTTCTATACTGTCCTGTTACTGTCCTGTTACTGCAAACACTCTAGGGAGTTCACAACACATTGAATCACATTAAAACCAACAGTTCAAAATACAATATACAGTGAATAGCATAAAAGAAGCATATAGACGTAAACACATTTAAAACAAAGCACTAGTAAAAGGCAGTTTTAAGTAATTATGTTTTGGAAGCTTGTTCCAGAGGGAAGGGTCCATGACCAAGTTAAGTGTGGTTCACATTGTTAGGTCTTATGGCATCTTTAGGTATCAACATTTTAAACATCACAGAGTATGAGGAATGGGTTGAACAGGCAAGTGTTTTGCGGGAGAGACATTCTGACCATTATTAAGGTCTTAAACCATTGAGAGTTGTATAGGTCATGAACAGCCCTATATAGAGAGAACATCACAGTAGTCTATTTTATTGATTATCAACATGTGAACCACAGTCTTGAGGCATTTTTCATCCAGTTAGGGGTGTAACTAGATAATCAACTGAAGCTGATGAAAGGCACGGTTTGCCATAACAGATATTTGTACCTCCATAGAAAAAGCTCAGTCCAAGAGTACAGACAAGCTGTGAACCTGATTCTTCAGAGGGAGCATAACTCTTGGAGGCTTCTAAATATCCCTCCAACCTGATGATCCTCCCAACAGTAGGATTTCTTTCTTAGCTGAATCCAGTTTCAGTTTATTGACCCTTCTGCAATCCATTACTGATTCTAAAGACTCATACAGTGTCATCTGCAGATCCACATACTGATGACAACAAATTCCAAATCTCCATATTAGTTCTCCCATTCGCTTTATAGAGATATTGTAAAGCACTGGGGAAACAGTTGAATTCTGAGAGATTCCAGAACCAAACTACCAAGAGATGAACACTGCCTCCCCAAGCTGTACCGTTTGAGATAGACTTTTGAGGAAGGACTGGAACCACCAAAGAATGGAGCCCCCAAATCCTAAACTCAATAACCTCAGCAGGATATTGTTCTGAATAGTATCAAAAGGCTGCAGAAAGATCTAGGAGGACCAGTGAGGTTATTTTCCTCCTCTCTGTCTCTCATGCCAAATGGACTTGCAGGGCAATGAGTGCCATGTCAGTTCATTAGCATGGCCTGAACTGCAACTGAAATGAATCTAGGCTTCAATTAACTTGACCAAGATGGAATATTAACAAGAGGCCTATAGTATTTTAAAATAATCTGTTGTTAACTTGGGTTTCTTTGGAATGGACCTCATATTAGTCTTTTTAAAAATGGGAAGGTAAATGGCCTACCATGCATAGCTTATGCCCTGGTCAGCTGCTTTCCTTATTTTAAGAAGCACAATGGACAAGAATCTAGAGAGGAGGTGATTGCTTTGCATCATGCAAGTGCCTTGACCATATTGTCAAGCCATTGCAGCTGAAACTGATCTAATTAATCTGACTGGATGGTGCACTGAACATCTTCAGATCAAGGGAGTCAAGGTCCTGATGTAAGGTTTCAACCTTGGACATAAAATGTGCTACCAGTCAGTCACATTGTCTGCATCTGGAATGTAAAGATCATTTTTTCTGGAATAAATGAGGCCATGGACTACATAGAAAAGTTCTGTCTGTTGGTTGGAAGCAGATTCAACAAATTGGATATTGTGGCCTCTCTTAGTGGGCTTAAGTTCATTATGATATCTCCTAGATGCTTCCTCAATACTCACCAGGTTGAACTCCATCTGCTCTCTAGCGTTCTTCATTATTACTTCACCACCTTCATCTCTTCCACGAATCATAGGGAATGACAGGCTTTGTAGGGGGGGGGTTGTAGGCACAATCATGTTTACAGCTGAGGTCATCTCTTATTATCAGTCAATAACCAGAGTATTAACAGGGGGTGCTGACCATATCAATGGGAAAAACCCCTAGGACATTTTGGAAACCAATGGGATCTGCCAGTCTTAGGAGAAAGATCATGCTAATCGGTTCATTTTCCCTGCGGAGGGATACGGTTGTATGAGTTCAAATCACAGCAGGAGATGATCTAACCATGACAAGGGTGATGACTAAAGGTTCACTATCTTTAGATCATCCTTTTCCCTCTCCTGGCATGAACACTAGGTCTAGGGTTTGATCTGTTATGTGTGTGGGCCCCGTAGAATGTTGGGACATTGGCCACCACATTCATGAACTCCAGACCTGCTCCAGATATCTGTATCTCCACATGTTTGTTGAAGTCCAACAAAAGTAAAAATCTAGGGGACCTCAACCGTGCATCAAAAATGAATTCAGTCAGTTATGGTAGAGGTTGTGTTGGTTGTGAGGGGAGCAGTACACCTAGACTACTCCCATTCTGTTCCAATGGTCCAGCATGAAGTAAAACCCAGCATAAGACAGATACTGATGGAATTTATGTGAACTATAGAAACACCTCCCCCCCCCCGCCATGATGCTGAATCAAATATACTGGGAGGAATTCGTAGCAAAGGGTCAGAGTATGTGCTATTTAATCAGTCAGCAGAAGCAAAACTTAATGAATAAATTGTTAGAGACAGAGACAGAGTTTTCTTAAAACCAACAGCTATACAGTAACCCCCCGCCGATCATGGTGGTTAGGGACCCACCCCACCCGCGATGCATGAAAATCTGCGATATGTTAAAGCGGGTGGGGTGGGGCCTGGGGTGGGGGGCGGGGGGGTGATCGTGTGCCTTTCTGAGAAGTCTTGGGATGGCGCGTGCAGGCGGTGTTGCGGGATCTTACCTCCTGCCACCGCCCGCCCGTGCAGCCCCAAGGCTTCTCGGGGGAGCCTGGGGTGGTGGTGGCGCGGAGTGACCCGATCGCCCTCCAAGCCACCCCAAGGTGCAGGTACTGCGATCCCGCGATGTAGTGGGACCGCAGTACCTGAACCGCGAAATGGCGGCAGGGGGGACTGTATTACAAATGTACAAAATATACCACAGCATCACAAAACTTCTACAAAGTTCAACAAAGCATAGAGGGAAAACCACATTAATACATTGATACAAAATTCAGCAGCATAACAGCATAATAGCATACAGTACATAGACAAATCATATAACAGAGACAAAGTGGGTGCCTTGACTCATAGAAGGCCCAATGAACAGTGATTTACAGAGCATATTTATACACTTGTGTTTCCAATAATAAATTACACTACATCATAGCTATTGCAACCTCTTGCATCAGCCAAAATTCATTATGTTAATTCTTTACACCTTTTTACAGACTCCATCTTTAAATTAATTAAATACATATCAAATACATATAGAACATCCTGTCTAATACATATATTACACTAACTAATACCTGACAGTTATTTTCCTTTTATCTCCCACCCAGGTTTCAATTATACACACCAGGTTGGTCTTTTCATCTTCTATCGGGACTAGCATAAATTCAAACCAATTTGGCATTTAACAGGAACATGTGCAGATCAGAGTCTGACTGGGTTATCTTATTTCTGCTAACTGAGAGGAGTTAGCAGAACAGCCTGTTCTCCATCCAACATATCTCCCCCTACCCATCATACTGATATAGCTCTCATATGGTCTTTTTATATGATAGTTTGCTGCTGAGATGTAACCAGTGAGCTGCATTTATCAGTTGATAGCACAGGCATAGTAGCTTTGAAGGAATGGACAATGTTTAATCATCTTTTACTTGCAAAGCTGGTACCTCACATGGTACGGCCCTCAGGTGTGCAACTCCTACCTTTGCCAGTTCTAGAAACTACACTATGCATAGATTTACAGTTCTGAGTCTGTTCCCGTACTACCCAGGAATGAAGGAAGGACAGATAAGCTGAATTCAGTCTGTCCCATGAACTGGAATGCTCCCGGGGGGGGGGGTCATATGCAGGGCTGAGAAAGTGGCTTACTTTATGTGGGTAAAAGTGTTCAAGAACACATTCTCAGAGTCATGTTGATTATGGTGCTTTTATGACCATGTTTCCAACCTCAGTCTTGCACTATTATCCATTCTCGTGTGAAGGTCTCAAAGTTAGTAGCTGAAAATCAAAACTTCCAACAGGTCCATATTTTCCTAGCTGTGCCAGGGATGGCAATGCACCACCTCAGCTGGAATATTAGAAAACCAATTTCTGTGCAAAACCATGTGGGATGCATTTATACAGCTTTATCCCTCCCCCAAGGTTTAGGCAGGAAAATACTGCATACCAGAAGCAAACAATTAACTCTGAGATTTAGCTGACGAACATTTAGCTGACTTTATAGTAGCATGCAAACCTAGGAGACAAGCCCGGAGTTAGTTCCTGCCTGCATGACGCCTATGTTGCTTCCAAAGGAGAATTATATGTTAGCAGCTCAGCTTAATGCAGCCATCCTAATCACCAGGAGTACTATGAGTCTTAAAAAAGTGTGATGCTTTTGAAGAACTGTTATCCAAAGTTATCTCAAGTGTTCTAATAAGTACCTTGCAACAAGACTATCTGATTTGCTCTGTCATGTTGTTGCATGCCAATTTGGGCAGTATAAATGTTTTCGAGTGCCCACCAATCAATTCCTCTAAGACCTCCTTGACATTTAAAAACTCTCTGGTTCCATTAATTTGTGACATTTTTATCAACTTCAGCATTAACATGGCAGGTTTTATAACTAATGCAACTTAAAAGGTGCAAAGATGTCAGCAACATCAATTACAAAAAAATTACAACTCCCGCTATTATCTCAGAGGTAATTAAATAAGCTGTAATTATTAGCCTAGATTCATTAGATTCATGTTCTCGTGACCTCCTCATATTGGATTATTGTAATTCTTGGCTGGCAGGCTATCTAGCTGGCAAGCCATTACATTGTCTGCTGTTAGTGCTACAAGACAGCAGCAGGAATAGAATTGGTGTTGAAGCAAATTATAAATCCTATCTCCCTCCTATTGTACAGGAGATCGGTTTCCTGCTATATCTTGGTCATCAGGTTGCTTTGATTTTCTTTTTCATGCTTCTTCCAAGGAAGATTTACTTTGGACTGCCTGAGAAAGAGAATTAGAGAAGCAAATGCAATTGGTAGCAAAGAAAAGAAAAGAAAAGAAAAGAAAAGAAAAGAAAAGAAAAGAAGTCCACTACTGGAAATGGTTAAATTGTGTATGAGATAATAAATTTTAAAATTTGCCATTGGCAGAAAATTTAAGATTATGCAGCAGTGGATTGAATTAAAGCTTCCAGGAAAGGGTAAGGGTTCAAAAATGAAATGAAATGAAAAGATATACGGTAAGTGCTAGATAGAGCACTGGGAGTTTGATTTCCTCACTGAGCCTCCTTGTCAGGAGCTGGACTTGATGCTCTATAGCAGTGGTGGTGAACTTTCGGCACTCCAGTTGTTTTAGACCACAACTCCCACAGTACCTTGACATTGGCAATGCATGCTTAGAATTCTGGGAGTTGTGGTCCAAAACATCTGGAGTGCCGAAGGTTCGCCACCACTGCTCTATAGGGTCTCTTCTAACTCTGCCTTTCTAAGATTCTAATATTGGAATTAGCAGCTTAGACATTACATAAAGAGCAAAGCACTCAATCTATTGGAACGTGAGGCCTCCTTATAGATCTTCTCCTTCCAATATTATCTAGGGAAGCAACACCTGAAGTGGAGATGCAAGGCAGGTGAAATAGTGGGAGAAGAGGTCATGTTTCACCTCTTTTCCCTTCTGTCATTTAATGCTAGAACACCAGACATCAAACAGGTGAAGTCCTTTGAAATAGCACATTGGGAGGTGCTAAAGCCCGTCCTTGCCAGAGAGAGAAATGTCATTTAAGCAGCTGAGGCAGCTGAAAAGGTGGGCGTGACTGAAAACAAGGATGGTAATGCTGACTTGATCCAACCTCCAGCAGTAAAAGAAAGAAAAGTTTAATTTTTCCCTTTAATATAGGCTGCCCCAAGACAGTAGCCTTCTGGAGGGGTACACCTTAGAAAGAACTGGTACATGTTAGTTATTATTGTTTGCACATTTATATGAAAATGTAGTAATCTGTTGCCTTGGAGTTCAACAGTAGCACTTAACTGCTACTTGTGTCTCTGGGGATCAAACAGCTTGTCCTGTCGTGTTTGTTGTGATTAGGTTCACACAGCTTATGAAAAGGGAGCAGTTTTATGTAATGTTCAGGAAGGAAAATGGAATTCCCATGAAAGATGCTGAACTTCAAGAAGTGTGACTTCTCCTTCACATGCCTGAGAAGCCATTCTTAGGACTAATGTGAAATATATATATATATATATATTGAAAGTAGCATTAATTCGTATACAATAACTCTTTTTAATTAAATGCACATTTAAACTACGTTTCTAATAGAGAACCAATGGGCCATTCATCTTGAACATACTGACCTAAGAACCCAAGCAAAGTCACCTGGTAACTGGAAGTTTGGAAGATGTAGTGAAATGCATAGATAAAGAGGTTCACTATGTAGCTTACTGTGATAATAAATTGTATTAATTGCTCCCCCCCCCACACACACACACTTGCATGATCCAGCAAGAGCTACATCAAGATAACCTAGACAAAAATGATAAGGACTTTCATGGTTCCTCCCCATCTCTGACCCATAACTCTTTTGACCCAATGCACTAGGGGAAAAGAAGCAATATTCATCAATATTGAATATTGTAGAATTTCCTATCCAAAGGCTCCGGTTTCCATACATGTTATATGTTCACAATGTTTGTTATGTGATGTCTTGTTTATTTGTGCTGGATGCCATGTATACATAAAGCATGGAGGAGCTTTTAGTTAGGGTCTAGTCCTACATAGATCGGACATAAGGTGTATCCATTTCCTAAGGACAAGTGCACACAAAGTTCTTACCATCAGCTCAGTACAGTATGTACAAGATTTCTCTTTGGTTACTACAAGCTCTCTCTCTCTCTCTCTCTCTCTCTCTCTCTCTCTCTCTCTCTCTCTCTCTCTCTCTCTCTCTCTCTCTCTCTCTCTGTGTGTGTGTGTGTGTGTGTGAGAGAGAGAGAGAGAGAGAGAGAGAGAGAGGTTCTTTTCCCACCCCAGCACGGATCAGCTGAGAGAGAGAGAGAGAGAGAGAGAGAGAGAGAGAGAGAGAGAGAGAGAGAGAGAGAGAGAGAGGTTCTTTTCCCACCCCAGCACGGATCAGCTGGCAGGTGGGGCTTGGGGGATTTTTCCCCACCCTAGTGCTGATGGGTTTGAGGAAGGAAAGAATGTTTTCCCCTCCCCCGAAGCCCCGCCTGCCAGCTGATCAGTGCTAGGGTGAGGGAAAAACCTCCCCACCCACCCTAGCCCTGATCAGCTGGCAGGTGGGACTTGGGGGAGGGAAAAGGTTTTTTTAAAGCCTGTAGCTTTTTTTAAAAAACTTTTTCCCTCCCGAAAGCCCGCAGATAGAACAAATGGTTTGTTTCAACAAAAAACACACCATTTCATTTCATCTGCAAGGAAATGCTGATTTCTTGTGTCATTTTGTTTCATTTCATTTTGTTATGTTACCTAACAACATAACAAAACAGCATTTCATTTTTTGTTTTGTGGCCATCCCTAATGTTTACTGCAACAAAGCCAGAAAATCATCCTAGTAACCAGAAGAAAAAATAAAAAAGCACTGAGATTTATTGTTTTGGAAGCAACTTGAGTACAGAGGTACAAAAAAATCTATTTGTAGCTGCATAACTATGTGAAGCTTTGTGTATTATGTTTGCATTTACCGTATATCTATTTTTAGTCAACTTTCCCCACTTCCTTGGAAAAACACATAAATCAGCCTATGAAATTCAGGAGGTGGAATCAACAGGGATCCACAACTTCAGAATAGTGAAATAAGTAGTCATAGAATGTATAAAGAGGAGGAAAAAAAGTTAGCAGTCTGTGAGTTGAAACATTATTGACATGATGTTCAAGCACAAGTGGAAAATGAATGAAAATGAGAGCAGTATGTGGGGATACAGTGCTCAGCCACAGGAAAGGTCCTTTACATGTCCCCACTAATTGTAGGTGGAGAACTATGCTATATAAACATAAGAACATAAAAACATAAGAAGAGCCATGCTGGATTATGCCAAAAGCCCATCTAGTCCAGTTTCCTGTATCTCACAGTGGCCCCACCAGATGCATCTGGGAGCACACGAGACTAGATATCTGTCCCCTGATACCACTCCCCTGCATCTGGTCCTTGAAGTACCCTGGTTTTAAGCCTGGAGATTACACATTTCCATCATGGTTTGGAACCTGTGATGGACCTCTCCTCCAGGAATCTGTCCAATCCCCTTTTGAAGACTTCTAGGCCATATGCCATCACCACATCCTGTGGCAGGGAGTTCCACAAACTGACAACATGCTGGGTAAAGAAGTATTTTCTTTTTTCTGTTCTCTTTCTCCCAACACTCAATTTGAGTGTATGTCCCCTAGTTCTGGTATTGTCTGAGAGGGAGAAGAGCATCCCTCTATCCACTTTACTCATGCCGTGCATTATTTTGTATGTCTCAATCATATTTCCCCTCAGGCGCCTTTTTTCCAGACTAAAGAGCCTCAAATGTTTTAGGATTTCCTTATAAGGGAGATCCCCCAGCCTAGTAATCATTTTAGTCGCTCTCTTCTGCACCTTTTCCAGTTCCACTATGTCTTTTTTTGAGATGCGGTGACCAGAATTGTACACAATACTCCAGGTGCAGCCTTAGTATCATCTTGTACAATGGCATTATAATATTGGCTGTTTTATTTTCCACCCCCTTTTTGATAATTGCTAGCATGGAATTGGCCTTCTGCTGCCACACACTGGGTAGACACCTTCATTGAGCTGTCCACCAGCACAAGATCTTATTCCTGATCTTTCACAGATAACTGAGCCCATGAGTTGATAGATAAAGTTTTGATTTTTTGCCCCAATATGCATTACTTTACATTTTCCTACATTGAAACACATTTGCCATTTGGCAGCCCACTCCCCCAGTTTGGAGAGATCCTTCTGGAGCTCTTCACAATCTTCTCTGGTTTTTACCACATGGAAAATTTTTGTGTCATCCACAAACAGAGTTATCATTTGATCTTAAGAGACAAGCAACTCCATACAGGAAGACATGGTATCTCAAAGCCGTTTAATACTTTACTGCTGTCCTTCCTGATCTTTGGTTTGTAAAAGCCTATGTATTATGGCTCCCACCATACCCCAACAGTATAGATATCATTTGTGATACTGGGAGGTGTAGTCCATTTTCATCCAGTATAATGAAGTAGACAGATCAATAAACTAGGACTTTGGGGACCAGGTTCAAATCCCCACTTGGCTATGGAAACTGACTGGGGAAGCTCTATTACGGTGTATGTACGTTGGTTCCAGCTTGGTGGCACACAACTAGCTACTACATCTACACCTATATATCAGTGTTTGGAGAAAATTATATTAAGGAAATAACTGGCATCTTGCAGGTTTAACTATCAATTACAATGGGAACATCCCCTCCCCAGCCAAATAGCCTTGGTCACCTTGATCCTGTTTAGGACTGGTTAGGTGGTTTTGTGCTGTTAAGTCAAAACTAAATTATAGTGACCCTAACAGGGCTTTCAAGATAAGTGAGTTAATTGAGGAGTCGTTTTAACAGTTCCATGCCCCAAATGAGCCCCTGTGGCCTCCAGAATCCTAGTCAAACACTCTATCCACTAAACCACACTGGTTATTCGATGGGGTATTTTCTAGGACTACAGAGAGGGGAAGGGTTAAAGCCACACTCACCCCTCCCAATCCCTTGCTCCAGAACTCTACCAAATGTCTCTTGAGGTGTTATCTTTTCAAAACTTCATGCAGTTGGTAATTGCATAATGTCAACTTGGCCCTCAGAGACTGATAACAAAAGAGGATCTTAAGGAAGTGCAAAATTTGTTCTTTTTATTTCTGTGGAAAAGTAATCCTTGTCAATCTGTTCCTTATCAGATATCCTTGCTATGTGTCACATGTCCTTGTTTTTCTGATTGACTTTTATGCATTGGTGATTCTTTTGCTTCTTTGCTAAAAAGAAAGCATTTGCAAACATTTACATTTATCAGTGGTAACTAACTAGTTGTGGACCCGGGTGAGATGCCTCTCCTTTCCCCCTACAGTTTTATTAGAATCCATTGAATGTTTGATGTAAAAAGGCCACAACTTAAATTGGTTGCAGCAGAAATTACTGGTACAATATAAGGAGATGGTCCACCTGCCATCTGATGGCCCACCTGCCATCTGATGGTGATATATACCCAAAGGTGCAAGGCCATTAAATGGGAAACCTCTTGCTACCAGCTGTGGGGGGTACTGTAGTGGCTGTCCTAAGCCACATCTGACACTTTCACCCCCCTTAAGAGGATCCTCTGCCTGGGATAAGGATGCACATGTGCATCCTCCACTGGAGATCTGCTCTGTGAGCAAAACTGCAATGACCTGCAGTCAATCATGGCATGTCAAGAACATAGAATCCTCAGTGGTACAATAAATCCCCTCTTTCCCATACAGCAAACTAAGTATTGTGTGTGAGAGAGAAAGAGCAAAGTCTCAGTAAAGACTGCAGGGATAGAGCTCTGGGAACTCAGTCTATACTATGCTATTTAACTACTTGCATTTACATGCTTTCAAGCTGCTAGGTTGGCAGGAGCTGGGGTTAACAGCAGGATCTCACTCTGCTGTGTGGCACCCGGGATTCGAACTGCCTTTGTAGCCTACAGTTTTTGGAGCCTTAGTCTGCTAATGTATATTTGGGCCCCAAATAGTTCTTGTTCTGGATCAGTATTTTGCTCAATTTAGAGAAGAAGAGTTGTGTTTCCAAAAAGACTACTTCTCTTCATCTTTGCTTGAGAACTAGTCTCCTCAGGCAAAAATGTCCTAGAGATGCAGATGGTTGACCATGGTTCTTCAGTTCAGTTCTCAATGCCCTACTTTCTCTTGGGTCTTTTAAAATAACCCTTTCTGCATTACTTTGCTAGATCATAGTTTCAGGCATGGCCTTTAGATTGTGCCTATATATAAAAGTAACATGACAGACAAGTGGGTTATATTTAATCTCTCAAGTTTCTTCAGAAAATGTGGCAGCAGAGCTAAACATGGAAAAGAATTTTCAAAAAGATTATGAGGAAGTCACCATCCTATTCCAAGTTTCTTTTTTATCTCATTGTGTGACCTTATGCCATTATTGTAGTGCTGCTAAATATGGAGCCCATATAATCCAATATGAAGCTAAGTGTGACAGATGCTAAAGTGCAGTTGAAAGCTGATTGGATAGATAACAGTGGTATGATCATATGAGCATCTACTTGCATTTGATACTTGCTTGTGGTTCACAGCTAAAGGCACAATTAAATGGTGTTGTAACCTTGCACAACTGCTAATTGTAAATTACTTTGAGTGGAGAAATTAGTGCCTATTTTTAATCTGAAACGAAAATTGTTTCTTGTGCCTTGCTATACAGTGAAGTAGAAACAGCATGGCTTGCTGCTATGAGTGCCTGTAATACTGTGGAACATTGCTTTAGTTCCTTTTTGTAAGGCCAGAAATCCAGAAGCAAAATGGCTATATGAGAAATATATAAAATCTGACTAGAAATGGAGATAGCTCATTATCCTGTTTTCTACAATGGCCAACCAAATGCCTATGGGAAGACTATCATGAGCAGGGCATATGGCAACATTATTTTCTTCGTTACTGCTTCTCAACAACTGCATTCAAAGGTATGATGTTCTACTTCTGGAGGCAGCAAACAGCAGCCTTTATTAGCAGCCATTCATAGCCTTATGCTTCATGACTTCATGTGTTCCTCTCTTTAAATCCCTGTTCCCCAAATAGATGATTACTGGTTCAAAAAGATGATTCCACAGTGGTCTTCCCTGCAGTGTGGGTTAGATCATGTAACCACTGGGTTTGCATCAAAATCTTTAGTGCCAACTAGGGATGGGCACCAAACAAAAATGAAATGCTGATTTGTCGGTTTGTTATGTAATGAAATGAATCAAAACAAACCGGGGAAGCAGCATTTCGTTAGTAATGAAAGGAACCAGTGGTTTTTTATTTTGAAATGAACTGAATTTTTTCTCTCTGTAAAATGGCTCCCCTGAGTCTTAGAGGCACCAAATTTAGTGTGAACCTTTCTTGGACTCTCCCCTTTAAGCCAAATTTGAATAGATTTGGGCTTCAGGGAGCCGAGTTATTCAATTTCAAAGGGGGGTGTCCTGAAAAAAAATCTAATTCATAGAATCATAGAGTCATAGAATCATAGAATCATAGAGTTGGAAGAGACCTCAAGGACCATCTAGTCCCACCCCCTGCCATGCAGGAACCCCATCACAATATTTTTGACAGGTGGCCATCCAGCCTCTGCGTAAAAACCTCCAAAGAAGGAGACTCCACCACCCTTTGTGGCAGCATATTCCACTGCCGAACAGCTCTAATTGTCATGAAGTTCTTCCTAATATTCAAATGGAATCTCTTTTCCTGTAGTTTGAAACTATTGCCCCGAGTCCTAGTCTCTGAAGCCATGGAAAACAAACCTGTTCCCTCTTCAATATGACATCCTTTCAAATATTTAAACATAGCTATCATATCCCCCCTCAGCCTTCTTTTAGAGAGGCTAAACATTCCCAGTTCCCTAAGCCGTTCCTCATAAGACATTTCCTCCAGACCCTCAACCATCCTGGTCGCCCTCCTCTGCACCCGCTCAAGGTTGTCAACATCCTTTTTAAACTGAGGTGCACAGAACTGGACACAGTACTCCAGGTGGGGTCTGACCAGAGCAGAATAGAGTGGTACTATCACTTCCCTTCATCTAGACACTATGGTTCTGTTGATGCAACCAAGAATCGCATTGGCTTTCCTGGCCGCCGGATCACACTGCTGACTCATGTTCAACTTGTGGTCCACCAAGACTCCCAGATCCCTTTCACAGCCACTATTCTCCAGCCAAGTGTCCCCCATCCTATATCTGTCCAATTCATTCTTTTTACCTAGATGTAGCACCCTACATTTCCCTCTGTTGAAATCCATTCAATGTTATGTTCTTGAAAATAGTGATCCCAGGCAGCTAGCAGTGTGGAAATTACAGTGGAGCTTCTTCAAGTTCTCGTCAATTTGGAGAGGTTTGGGGTGCAGGAAATGGAACTATAGAGCTCCAGATAGATTGTGGGGGTGCTTAATTGAAGGAGTGTGGATCAGTGCAATGAGGGGAAGCTGCCAATTAACCCTATAATGGTAAAGGATGCCGTAGACACTGACCCCTTCCTTTAAGCACCCCTCCACCTCCTTTGGAGCTTAATATCTCTGTCCCCAGAAACCCTAATTTTTCAAATGTTAAAGGTGCCCCTAAAATTGCTTGAGGAAGTGAAGCCTTCCATTTGCATGCCTGGGATCCGTAATTTTCCACTGAATTTTTTTTAAAAAAAACATTTATTATTATTTTTAAAAGTATTCAGTGGAAAATTACTGACCCCAGGCAT
The DNA here is from genome assembly GCA_037367245.1 of Phrynocephalus guinanensis. Classification (NCBI taxonomy): domain Eukaryota; kingdom Metazoa; phylum Chordata; class Lepidosauria; order Squamata; family Agamidae; genus Phrynocephalus; species Phrynocephalus guinanensis. Next base: position 53,930,149 of record CM074740.1, read on the forward strand.
GCGAATGGCAAGCTTCGCTTCCCTACCTCTGAAATTTGGAAAACTTAGGGTTTCTGGGGGTAGAGATATTAAACTCCAAAGGAGGTGGGGTGCTTAATGGAAGGGGTGTGTCCAGTGCACTTTACCTATTATAGGGTTAATTGACAGCTTCCCCTCTCTATGGTAAAATGCACCAGACATACTCCTTCCTTTAAGCACTTCCACACCTCCTTTGTAGCTTAATAACTCCCTTCTCTGAAACCCCAAACTTTCCAAATTTCAAAGGGTCCCATAAAATTGCTTGAGGAAGCTAACCCTGCCACTTTGGGGGAGATACACAGCTGGGATCAGTATTTTCTACAGCATAGAAAAATACTGATCCCAGCCATGTAAATCCCCCCAAATGACATCCTCAAGCTCTACCCTGTAACCACCCGAAATCTGGAAATATTTGGGTGTAGGGATGGGCATGAAACAGAAAAATAATGTTTCATTTCATTTTATTTTGTGCTCATCCCCATTTTGCTTCATTTCGCTTCTTACCAAAAATTAAAAAATATTTAATACAAAATGAAATGAAATGAAACAGCTCCCCTGGGTCCTAGAGGCACCAGATTTGGTGCCCAGGACTCTGGGAGCCTTTTTCAAAGGGCTCCCACTGAGTTGTTATTAGCTGGACCCCTTTAAAACTGGCCTCGGCTGCAGGGGGATCCCCTGTGCCAACTGGGCCAGTTTTAAAGGGATCCAGCCATTGACAACTCAGCAGGAGCCCAAAACGATAGAACAAAACGGTTCATTTCAATGCAAAAATGACAATTTCATTTTGTCTATAACTAAATGCTGCTTCCTCATTTCGTTTCGTTTCATTTTGTTTTGTTATGTAACAAAATGATGAAACAACATTTCATTTTTCATTTCTTGGCCATCCCTATTTGCAGGTCAGAGAACTGAGTTCTGAAGCTCTAAAGGGGGTCCGGTTACTTAATTGACAAAATTGCCAGCCACTCCAGCAAACACTCCACTTTACTCTATAATTGTTGTGTCGTTACAGTTGTGACCGACTCTTTGTGACCCCATGGCCATGGAGTTTTCTTGGCAGGAATACTGGAGTGGCTTACCAATTCCTACTCCAGTTACTCTATAATATTAACTTCTTAATTCCTGGCACCCTCCCATTTGAGATTAGGAAGAGGCAGGTCCTTGCCCCGAGGACCTTGCAGTTTTTAAGTAGACATAAGTAGAGATGTGCTCATGTGGATTCTTGTTTGTTCTGCAGAAAAAACTTCCAAAGAGATGGGGGACATCCTCTCCTCCCCCCCCCCCAATGCTTCAGGTTACAAAAAACCTGGGTTACAAAAACAAATTATTAGAACTGGGGATGCCTTGGGTTAAGAATATTTTCAGTGGAATGCTCTGGGTTATTTTTTCCCCATTGGAAACTGCAAAAAAAGGTGTTCCCAGGAAGCATTGTGCCCCTGTAGTTTGTGGAGGTGTGGGAGGAGTTGGAGCTGTTTTCTTCATTGAGTTTTGGAGCAATTCTGGACATTTTTGTAGTGGGTTTTGGACTTTTGAAACTTTTTTTGTGCACTTCTGAAGTGGTGGAAAGGTAGGGAGCTGATCCTTTGTTGCTTCCGTGCCTGTTATGTGCATTCTGCACGGGGATGTGTGTGACTTTTTTTTTTTTTTGCTTTTTTCTGACCTCTGGAATTGGTTTTCAATGCACTCCTATAGGAAACTGTACTTCGGTTTACAAATTTTTCAGGATACTAAACATCCCAGGGAACGCATTAATTACTTAAACCAGTCCTCCTTCATGCCGCTATTAAAATAGTTCCTAATAATTCTGCTGAATTAATTCGGCTTATAACACTAACTAATTAAACATTGTATCTCTGCTCAGTAGCAATAAAATTGCCCTATGTTTCTGAAATATGCTTTTTTTAAAAAGTGTGATTTTCTAAAAGGCTAATGATAAAAATAAAATGTTGTGCCTTGATATGTCTTACTCATTCTCCATATAGTGGGAAAAAAGTAAGAAAGAAATACTGCTTCACTAATAGGAGGACTGCCAAAAGATATTTTTAAAATGTTATCGTTTTCTTTTTTTGCAGTTAGAGAAAAGCAAATTGCAGCTCCAGAGTCTTGCAGTTCTGTAATTCCCATGGTATTAATAGGAAAATCTGTGAAGTCTATATGTGCTAAAAAATATCTGCCTTAGAGATTATGAGGCAGCTGGCGCACTACTATGATACATTGCATTGCAGATAATATTTGGAAGAAGCTCTCACACGACTCTGGCTAGAAGCTCAAAGATTCCGGCTGTGCGTGAGTCTTAAATGCAATTTATTGTGATTCTTCATGAAAGCAGGGGAAAGCCATGAATATATATATATATATTAGTCATACCAGCACTGGGAATTTTTCTTTTAACCAGGAACCTAAGCTACTGAATTTGGATTTTGTAATGAAAAGCCATTTTTAGAGTGGACACATTTATCCTGTGTTAGCTGTAAAATGAGGCAATTTGCTGGAGTTTGGTGGATGTATCATAAAGTTTGACCAGAGTTATTGGTAGGTCTGTTTGGATTTCCATCTCTACTGTGCTACTCAGTTCCCAGAGGAGTTCTAGGGTTGTGGACGTATCCCCCTTGCCTTTACATGGAGCAAAAAGAGGCAAGAGTGATGTAAAAAGCTATGCCAGGAAGACCAAGGAGACTACCACTGAAGAAAGTACTAGAGATGGGCACAAAACGAACTTTTTTTCATTTCCATTATTCATCATTCGTTTCATTACGTATTCAAATGAATAACGAACATTGTGATGAAACTGGAACGAACCGAACAGAACCACAAAAATTAGGTTCATTACGTTTCATTTTTTTTAATGGCGACGCGCAATGAAATGAGCTGTTTTAAATGTTAAAAAATGCCCTGGACATCCATAAAAATGCAGCGGTAATTATTTATACCGTCTGATAACACCTACCGGGGGGTTGGGGTCCTTAAAACGTTTGTTTTTGTCTTCTCCCATCACGATGTATTTTTCTTTTCCCTTTAAGGATGACAAAATGGTTTTCGCCACTCCAGCCACAAAATGGAGGCAAGCCATGTGATGGGATCATGTAAATTCTTTACAACTTCAACCAATAGCATGCCCAGGTTGCAGACTGGGCAGGTCTGGCAGCCACAGAGGGCATAAAAAGCTCTGGCAGCCCCCGTCATCCTTGCAGTCTCTGGTGGGAGTTAGGGTGGGATTGCTGTCTCTGCGACTTGTTATTTTCACTTTAGGCCAGCCAGGCAGGTGTGTGTCTCTGTGTCCCTGCCAGCTGCAGCCTGGCTCTTAGGGGAGAGAAAGAAGAGATTTCTCTCTAGCTTCAGTCCTGCAGCCTCCCTGTCTGTGTGCATGCGTACCTCTTGGTGAGCACCCTCCCCTGCCCCGCAGTGCAGTCACTCTGTGGCTGCCTTGCACCCTGGGCAACATCCACCACTGCCTTTGCAGCCTCTCTGCATACCTAGTCTATACTGTGTCTCTGCCAGCATCAATTTTTTTAGTGTTTTCCCTCTGGTCTAGGGCGTTGGGGGACACCCGTGCATGGAAGTGCTTTAAAAATTGTGCAAAAAGCGGATAAAAATGAAAAACGAAAAATGAAAATGAATTTTTTTCCAAAAATTTGCAAAAAATGAAAATGAACCAAAACGGACCCCTCAACGAAAAATGAAAAACCAAAACACAATTTTTTAATTTGTGCCCATCTCTAGAAAGTACCAATGGTAGCTTATTCCTGTTTCTATTCATTTCAGCACTCAGCTACATAATGAATGTACTGAATTGGAAACAGGCTGACATGACTTATTTGCCTTTGGGGCAAATGCATCTCCATCATGTTGGTCACCCTAAACTGGAGCTTAGCCCTCATATGTGAGGATTAAAAAACAACCACAATGTACTTGGAGTGAATTCTGGGGTATTCTTTGGCGTTTTACAAATTTCAGTAGATTTAGGGATAGCAGGAGGGCTACGTATGCACTGCATTTATTTCTAGAATCTGCTGAGAATCCTAAATCTATAGGGACCGATGTCCTGATAATGTATTACTAGGCTTCTCAGCCTCATGGATCACAGAAAAATGTAATGGGTTTTTTTCTTTCTTTCCATATGTTATATCTCCTCAGACAAAAAGAAGCATCTTGATAGCAGAAATCATTAGCTTTGTTGGAACAAATTTTGACTCAGACTACAGAAACCTTGTGCACAGCAAGTGGCTGAATTTTTGAGACATTCTTTTGCAATTCTTCAAGTAACAATGTAATAAAACATCTACAATGTAGATTCTACATTATACATCTACAGTGGACCCTTGTATAACAAACAGCTTGTATAACATAAAATTTGTACAACATAAACAATTCCGGAGATAGGAGAAATTTGCTTAACATAATCGCCTATGGGGAGACTCCATACAACATAAAATGGGATTACTCCATTTTCAATGTATTCCTATGGGAAATTTGCATAAAGGAAAATTTGCTTAACATAATTTCATTTGGAACAAATTAATTCCTTTATACAAGGCACCACTGTACGTAGTTCAGTGCATGCCTCGAAGCAGCATGCAGGGAACCAGGATCGCTTGTCTGACTAGATAAGCTGAAGAATATTATAAAAGTGATCCTATTCTTTCCCATAAGTGCAAAAAAACCCCTGGATTCCTTTGCATCAAGGAGACAAGAGTTATTAAAAATGTAATAATAATAGGGGTGATGAACTACTGGATAGATCACTGGTTTAGGTCTCTGATCCAGAGGTTGGGAGTTTGATTCCCCACTGGGCCTCCTTGACAGGAGCTAGATGTGATGATCCACTGGGTTCTTTCTGCCTCTGCAGTTCAGGCCATGATGATGATGATGATGATGATGATGATGATGATGATGATGATGATGATGATGATGATGATGATGATGATGATGATGATGATGATTCCACTATCTCAAAGGAATAAAGGAAGAAGTGACTGAAGCACAACCTAACTCACAGGATTGCATGTCAACATTTACTAGCTGACCATACTATTTGTCTGTGGCAATCATTCAACCTGTGAGTTAATCAGATTTTTATAACTCACTACCAAGAGCAATGACATATTATTGCACAGGAGTATGAGGGAACCAGGGCCGAGTTTAGTAAAATCACCCAATAGGAGTCACTTCAGATTAGGCCTTGATTGTGTGTTGTATCATTACAGTTGTGACCAACTCTTCATGACTCCGTGTACATGGAGTTTTCTTGGAAGAAATACTGGATTGGTTTACCAGTTCCTACTCCAAGGCCTTGATTAGCTCATTTTAAATTATTTGAGTTACTGTCACAGCACTGCTGGACTTTGCTGAACTGTGAGAATGAGGTGAAAACACCAAAGGTGACATGGAGAAAGAACTGCTGGATTGTATAGACCTTGGAAACATCTTTTGGATCTCTTTGCCTCTGGTAGAGATGGGCACGACCAGAAATTTTTTTTTTTTCGAGTTGTCATTTTTCGGGACGGGTCCGTTTCGGGTCGTTTCCGTTGTTCGTGAATTTTTTCAAAAATTTGTCATTTTGTCATGTCGTTTGTCGTTTGTCGTTACCGCCACGATTTAGCGCGACTTGACTTCCCAGAGCATGGGGTTAGGGGGTAAGGGCTAGGCTTAGGGTAACGGTTAAGGTTAGGGTGGGTTAGTGGGCTGTACCTCTGGGTGCCTCTGGCCCACTAAGAACACAGTGTACTGGCGTATGGGTTAGGGTTAGGGTTAGGATTAGGATTAGTGTTGGTGGGCTTTTTATGCCCTCTCTGGCGCATCCAGAAGTCTCAGCAAAACCTGGCCATGCGATTGGTGGAATGGCTCCAAAAATTTGCATGGTCCCATCCCATGGCCAGCCCATCATTGCGCGTGTGCAGGTGTAAAAAAATAAAATTAAAATAAAATAAAATAAAATCAATGGAGACGTTTTGTTGCAAGAAAAACCCACTGCTGCTACTGTAAAAATTCAAGCATTTAAAATAGCTAATTTTCGCATGTTTCTGTGGTGCTTTGGTGGGTTTTTGGACCACGATTTCAAAAAAAATATTGCGGTTGCCATTTTGGATCCCCCGCACCGCATGGCAAATGGAGACACCGAGGATTCCCCCTCCCAGCCTGGTACCAGCAAGTCTCAGCAAAACCTGGCCATGCGATTGGTGGAATGGCTCCAAAAATTTGCATGGTCCCATCCCATGGCCAGCCCATCATTGCGCGTGCGCAGGTGTAAAAGAATAAATATAAAATAAAATAAAATAAAATCAATGGAGACGTTTTGTTGCAAGAAAAACCCACTGCTGCTACTGTAAAAATTCAAGCATTTAAAATAGCTAATTTTTGCATGTTTCTGTGGTGCTTTGGTGGGTTTTTGGACTACGATTTCAAAAAAAAATATTGCGGTTGCCATTTTGGATCCCCCCGCACCGCATGGCAAATGGAGACGCCGAGGATGCCCCCTCCCAGCCCGGTACCAGCAGCCCAGGACAGGAGGGGGGGAAGGCTGGAGTGGGGACCCCCCCCAGAAACCACACCTCTGGTAGGTGCCCTCAGGCAGGCATATTTTTGCCTGCTTTTATGGCCGGGAATCGGGGGTTTTTTTATTTCTAAAACTTTTTTTCTGTGCCGCTTGGCATTGCGCGATCACCACGCGATGCCAGGAACGACAACGACAAATCAGACCCAATTTTTCTTTTTTCGGTTCGAGTTCGAGTTCTGGGGGAGTAATTGTCGTTACCGTTTCCGTTGCGTAACGGAAACGAGTAACGGAAACGGAAACGAGAATTTCGCCAAGTCGTGCCCATGTCTAGCCTCTGGATCTCCCGGTTCTGGTTTTCTTTACTCTCTAGTAGGACTCTGCTAGATCTTGGCATTCAATTCTCCCTGTAGTGGAATCTTTAATCCACATCTCCCTTTGCCTCACTCTACTATCATCCTGGTTCTGAAGCCAGTCTGCTGGGAGGACAACAATAAATGTTTGAGTATATAGTCTACAAAGCAGTTAGCTTTAAGCACCTAAACTGAAGAATGCAGGATTTAAAAACACAGAGATCTGTTTTATGACCAAACTGGGGCAAGATTTCAGGTGGAATAGTAACTATCTTTACAAGGCACCTAGAAATTTGATCTGGGTGAACACATATATCTAGGAACAGAGAAGGTTTTTTCCTAAACATTCAGTCTCTGTAATTAATTTTATCAAGTGTTACCGCCGCTTGTTTCCCCAAACTAAAACCTGCCATTTATCTCAGGGGAAGCTTGACTTGAACCGCATGCATTGTGTCATCTTGTGAAATCAAGGATGGTTATCTAGTCAAGTAAAATTATGTATGGCTCAAAGAAGTCAATGTTAATTGCATTAAATTCTGTTTTGAGAGATTATTGAAACAGTCTTAACAGGAAGAAAAAGTAAAGAAAATAAAGCGTATGAAACTAGGGGAATTAGAGGAGATGTTGCTTAAACCTTGATTGAAATTGTTTTAGTAGAATCACTACTACATCAAGCACTATTATGACAAGAATTAGCACTTAAGAAGGCACAGAGATTTAAAAAGAACAGGAGTCTACCTAGAATAATTTATATTGATTTTCCTTAATGAAGTTCTCTCTGCTGAGGTTTAAAGCTGCGTCCCAAGTGTTAGAAATGAGGATGCGGGAAATGGAGAATATCAGTCTTTGGAATGTTTTGCCAAGTTAAAATGTCCCTCCTGGTGATATCTGTGATACAAATAATTCAATGGAAGGGGACAAATGTGCAAGCAATGTGTTCTATTATGGCACTGAACTCCATAAGCAGAAAGAGCCCTTTTAAAATGTGAAAACTTGTGCTAAATGTTTTTCCCCAATATGATGATGTGAAAGGTTTATCAGTAGTTGCTAAGTACCAGAGTGTACAAATACCATCTGCTCTTATCTGGTTTTAATTGTTTGTCGTACAAACCATAACTGAGTTGCTTTAAGCTAATTTGTAGCCCACACATGAAAACAAAGAGCTCTTGCCTGGGATGGGCAAGAGAAGGGGAATTGGAACTCAGGGCTGTCCACAATGGAAAATTTGATATGATCCTGTCTCACAATGCTATGGGTCCTCGTCTCCCATACTACAGGTCTATTTAATTTAAACTTCTTAACTGTTAGAGCAGTACGACAAAGAAACCAATTGCCTTTGGAAGAAGTGAGCACTCAAATGCTGGAGACATTCAATAGAAAACTGGAAAGCCATCTTTCAGATGTGCTTTGATTTGGATTTCTCCATTAAGCAGAGTGCTGGACTCAGTTGCCCTCCAACTTGGTTACTTTATGATTCTAAGTCCACACAGAACAAGGATACTTGGTTTACTCACAATCGGGGTTTGACCATTTACTTATGAGTAAGCTTAGCTGGTTTTCTCATCAGGCAGCAGCCAAAGAAGCTACATGTGGTGAAGTTTGGGAAGTCAGAAGAGAGAAGACCCTCTTTTCCATCTGAGAACTCCCAGATGCAATTGGTGGGGCCACTGTGAGTTACAGGAAGCTGGACTAGATGGGCCTTTGGCCTTATCTAGCATGGCCCTTCTTATGTTCTTATGTCCCCCCTTTCTCCTCAGCCAAGGCTCTATTGGGGATGCACTGCTCAGTGGAGGTAGTACCCATGGAATCAACATAGCCCTCTTTTCTGCCTTTTCTTACCACTACCATTTATGGGGGCTGGGATGACTTACTTTTTTGTTGTTAAGCAAAGTAAGTGGCATACCAAAATGTCAATGTATAAACTTATGGTATCAGAATTTTGTTGCTTCATCTAGGGAAATATTAAAAAGAAAAAGAAAATAGAGGATGGGTTTCTTCATCCTTCCTTTTAGTGTCATAACACACATAATATGTCACAAGGTTGTCCCAAATTTCACGCTGCCCAGAGTTACATTTCGGTGTAGGCTAACCATCCACACAGACTTCACAGCAAGCTATCGTAGGACCAGGTTGAATCATACCAAAAAGAATATATGCCCTACTACTGTGTCAAAATGGTGGACAATAGTTCTTAAAGAGCAGGATGGATCAATCTGAGTGGGAGAACATGTGGATGATGTCATTTGGTTCGAACTGTATCAACAGTGATCTATATATTATTCTACATACCATTGTGGACAGCCTCTCTGTATTATCAATCACCACTGAATTTCAAGCATTCAGGCAAAACTCCCACTATTTTCCTCCCTTTGTCCTCCACCCACTACATTGAGAGCCATGCAATTGAGATAACTTATGCTATGTTCTCTTCTTAATGTTACTGTGACCTATTCCCACCAGATCCTGGACAACAGCATAAATTTCACACACAGGCATTAATTCTATTAGCTCAAGATCTGTGGCTAGAAAAGAAAACAAATACCCCTCCACTCTCTTTACTTCCAGAAAATAAAAGAGAAGAAAATAGAAATTGCTGTCCATTCTCCAACATCCAGTCATCACAATATAGGGCGTTTATACACGACCCCTAAACTCCAGGGCAAATGGCTCCCAGCTCCAGAGATTAAAAATGTTTACCCACCAGCTCCGGACTTTGCAGACAATTAATTGCGACCCCACCCACTTTAGCATGACCAAACAGCAGTTTTCTTGTACCTGGTATTTGATGGTGACAAATATTTGATCCGGTGTAAGGATAGTGAGTGCGGGGCTCTCCTGGCTTCCGTTTGTTCTTTTTTTGCGCCCCGCCCCTTTAAGAGATCTGAATGCTGCCGGGCACAAAACGGAGGTAAACCGGCATTCTTTTCTTTCTTTTTTCTCCCTCCCTCAGGCAGCCAGCAACCAGGAAGTGCGGAGGGGGGTGGGGACAGAGGAAGAGCGAGGAACCCCTAAGATCTCTGGTCCAAATTTAAGTGGCCAGGGGATCTTAGGGGTCGTGTAAAAAGGCTCATAGAGGCTCATCACATAGACAAATAAATTCCCTCCAAGTTACTCTGGGAGCAGGGTTCCCATTAGCAGTTGAGGAGTCAATTGCCTGCTGCTGTGGGCTTTCTGGTTCTGCTATAGTATTTATTTTGTTTTCCAGTGAGTGTATACTTTAAATTTAATCTTTTTAAAGAACATGAAGTGGCAAAAGAATATTCAAGGCTTTAAAGAGCACTGCTTTCTGTTCCTTTGCTTCCATTTGTATTCCTTCAGAAAAGGTCAAATAAACCAATTTGCTTTGGAATCTGAATAAATGTTGAACCTGGAGCAAATGTGATACAACAAATATGCAAATGGGATACAACAAATTCAGCTCCTTTTGATATACAGAGAGAGAACTGCAGATCAGATGAACTTGCAATTGGCTGTAGTATGACAGCATTCTGGTGTGCCTGATGTCTTCAGCTGTAAAGCAGATTTGGTAGACTTATGCAGCTACAGTTTGCCTCCAGTTCTGCTTTATTTATAGATAATGGCAAACCTATATGCTTGAATTTCTCATATCCCTGACTGCAAGTTGGTTTTAACTGTGTGCAAATGTGTAAGATCCTTTTTTTTTTCAAAATCTGTGAATATTTTTGCATGTACTATCCAATTCTTTTTTTAACAAGTAAAAAAAGTCCTCTTCCACTTTCTCCTTATACACATACATAGACTCATATACATATATCGGGTGGAGGCAGTTTCCAGTACCCTATGCTATTGTGTGCATTGCTTTTTAAGCAGCAAATCATATTAAAAATTGAAAAATGCAAGTACTTTCCTGTTCACTTATTTTTTTCAACAGCCTTAGCTGTGCCGTGTTCATAACAATTCTGAAATGATGAAGTGCTGCATGTAGCATAATTAACCAATTACTGTAGCAACATCATGGGTCTACAGTGTTCTCTCTTGAGGAAGGAAGAGAAAGCTTCCAGCATTGTTGAGTCTGGAACGTCTCATCCTCTAAGAGAAGAGGAATGCAAACATTGTTACTACAGTACTGTAAAAATGTGTTGGGAGAAATAATTACATCACTGTACACACTGATCATTATAGTACATGAAAGAACATTTTGTATTCTCCAGATAACATATATTCATTTAGGTTCTTCCACTCTTGTCACCTATGTCCTCTATAAATATTCAGATTAAAGTCCAAAAAAATCCTATCAACAGTTTGTGCATATCTTCATGGGTCAATAGACTGCATTTTTGTTCAATATTATTAATTGTTGCTTTTAGATGTCCTTCCCAGACTGCTAGAAAATGAATTCAAGATACATTTGTGTGACCTATTTTTCACCCTTGGTCTGCACTCACTGTCAGTACATAAAGTTCAAGTATAAAAATGCTTGGGGCATTTATTGATTTTGGTGATATCAAGTAATGCATTTGTAAATTAATGTATTTCTACAGATAGATTGTAACAAAATACTGCCAGCAGAAATCACTTTAAAAGGAGGACTGTGAATGTTATACTGGTACAATTTGGCCAAATGCATAAGAGACTAAAAGAAGATAATTGGGATCCCATAACAACATATGAATATTAAATATTTAACAAACAGATTTATGCCAACATGAGACTTTTCAAGCTCAAGCATAATATGCAATCCAAATAATGACATAAAATCCCTGTCCTCCTCTGTCCCTATATGCATTTCCTCCAACAAATGGACTCTGTTCATACATTCATCTAATTAAATATGGAAGTAAAGAAATAGTAATGAATTATGGCAAATTAGAACAAAAATTTTCTGGACAGTGAAATACAAGGAAGACGTGCTCAGTAGAAAATATAAATGCAAGAGCAGGCAATACCTTTGTAGACCACTAAAATGCACTCATATAATTTGCAAGCTCAGGACTATCCACTTCATTGGGCATGTGCTTAAATTCTTCACATTGACAGACAATCTACAATCTAATCTACAAAAGCTCACAGATGGGTGTTTTCTAGTTGTCTGAAGAAACTTAATGTTTAGCATTAAGAAAAGACTAAAGGGAGATATGATAGCTCTTTTCAAATACTAGTCATAAAGATAGTCATAAGGCGCTGTCCCATGGCCAGAAAAAGTGACTCAAAATAAAAGACAGTTTCTCCACCCAAATGGTCACATGGTCAAAGAGCCGCTTTATGTTGTCCCCACGATTGCTGAAATTGCATCCAGCTTGGATGCATTTGCATGTCTGGAAGCCACTTCAAAATGGCATTCCACCCCCACCCCCCATGGAAGCTGGGAGTCTAGTAAAACAGGATGCTTCCAGGGATCAATTGCCATCCATTCCACTTGTGTGTGTGTGTGTGTGTGTGTGTGTGTGTGTGTGTGTGTGTGTGTGTGTGTGTGTGTGTGTGTGTGTGTGTTGCAGAGGAAGCATCAGAAAGGCTTCATTCATCGGAGTGAAAGGGGAGGAGGGGAGAGCAAAACAGCTAGAACCTTGCACCCCCCACCCCTACTCCCCCCTTAAAGAAGAGTCTGTGGTTGACAGGCAGGCAGACAGGCAGTTAATGGCATCCTGCACCAGCCAAGCCATTCCCCTCTTGGCTCCGCAATTGTGTGAAGGGTGGTGGGAGATAAACACAGAAAGGGGATAGCTCCCTCCTCAGTACACACACACACACACACACACACACACACACACACACACACACACACACACACACACACACACACACACACACACACACACCTTTCTCAGCATGCAGACACACCCTCCCTCGCTGCTTTGCAAGCCTTCTTTCCCCCCTCTTTCTTCCCCCCCCTCATCTCAAGCTCCAACTCCCTCTGCCCCCTCACTTGACCTTCAGCTGAGTCGGAATCCCCGCCTTGTTGAAAAATGGGGATTAGAAGTGGCTTTTCTAGTCCCCATTGTCGTTTGAGTGGCTAAAGAGGCGCATCGCCATGCGACTCAAAAACAAACAAACAAACACTACCCCCTCTCCCCCCCCGCGCGCTTGTTAAAAAGGTTAATACAGGATATATGGCTCAAACTACAGGAAGTCAGATTTAGCCTGAATATCAGGACAAAACATCTTAACTGTTAGAATTGTATGACAATGGAACTGATTACCTCAGGAGGTGACAAGTGATCCATTGCTGGAGGCATTCAAGAGAAAAATGAGCAACCCTTTGTCAGACCTGGAATTACTTGGATTTCTTCCCCGAGCAGGGAATTGGACTCAATGGCCTTATAGTCCTCTTCCAACTAATTTTTTTTATGATCTATGATAAATTTATCACCTACGCAGGGCAATGAAGTTGGTAGAAATTGTTGGGGACAAAGACACAAGGAATTGGTTATCCTTCCAAATCAGAGTTATGGAAACATAGATCTATAAAGAGAGATGCTCCTGTGCATCACACTTGCCATTATTTGTGTCAGCAGTTCATTATAAATATGGGATTGTTATGCAAGTGTCCTTACTGAGTGCCTCTTGTTGACCTTACCTCTGTTGGAAATAACAACGTCACAGTGAAATACAAACAGACAAGAAAGAAAAGATGAAAGTAAATGACTACTAGATTTTTTTTCTCTTTTGGTATCATATACATTCTGTATGTGAATTTAAGAATAACCCATGGTTATGGTTTGGAGAGGTAATTATTTCAAAATAAGCTGCCTATTCATTGGTGATGAGCAAGCCGAACTCCTGCTATGATGTATAATGGTTTTCAGATGCAATTTAAGCAGTAAGCCTACTGCACTATTCTTACAGCTTTTCATTACATTTTGTTGATGTGAATTTTGTCTGAGATGGATTCTTCTTCTGTGAGTTTTCATTATTAACAAATAGGGTTATTATCTTTTACAGGTAAATAGTGATGTTTTTTGAATTGAATCAAAACAAACCGTGGAGGCTTAGCAATATCTGACTATTATTAAAGATGCATAAAAAATAATGTTTAAAAGCAGAAAACTCACAAGAACGTCAGGGACTATGTGCGACCTTTAAAACATCTAATGAAACACAGTCTTGCCTATCGGCATTTATGCCACACTAATTGCAACTCTAGCAGCCTTCCTCTCAATGCTGGATTATGACCTTTGTTGTTCCTGCCACAACATATGGTTCCCAACATGTATCTTGTATAGAGAGATTGTTGCAGGTACGCATTTGTGTGGGAGACAAAAGAAACCTTTCTAAGATGCATTGAAGGCAACACTGAAAGAATTTAATGTTGACCATTTCAGTTGGTAAGCAATCATTCAGAACCAAAGTGCCGAGTGAAATTCTGTGAGAGGAGAGGCTAAAAAGATTAAGGATGCACAAGAGAGGAGTACAATGAGAAAGGAAGGATATCACTGCTTGGCCGCCCAAAAACCCAGGATCAGTTTCCCCACTGTTTCCATATTTGAAGGGCTCATATTGGGTTAGTTAGTCACCTATGTATACATCAATATGTTTCTTAATCTTAGCTGCTCACCTTTTAGCCCTAAATGGTAAATCTAATAGAGATGGTAATCTTTGGAATGACAAATGAATTACTGTAGGAGCCCAAATCAGCTTTTCCTCTGGACTAGGCTGAATTCCACTATCCTAATTGTTCTGAACAATACTTCTGATAAATATTTATCTCTAACATTTGCACATTAGTCAAATCCATAAAAATAATTTGTGTGTCCTATTGTTTGAGTACATATGAATGCTGGGTAGGGAGAGCTGGCCATATATTTTTCCATTGATACAACAGTTCTGTGCACTGTACTACTATAAAAGGAGGAATAGAAAAAGACAAGGGAAGACTAAGGCGGTTGCTTCACGTACCTCTCTGACCTCAGTGCCGCCCCACTGCGGAACAGTTAGGCTTCGATCGAACTTCACGTACCAGCGAATTCAAGGCGAGGTCACCCCGACCACGCCCCCTAAACTGCGCTCCAAGCGGGCTCACAGATTCCCTTCCTGGACCTCGGGAATCTGCTCAATCCGCTTTTCGATGCGAAGTGAAGAGACGTGTGTTTCCTGTTGATTCGAAGTGCATAACCACTCCCTCCCTTTAGACGTACCTGCTTTCATTTGCTGCCTTCAGAAAACCGGAAAATCGAAATCTTCTCTTGGGTACTCTCACTCCGTGATTTAAAACAGGAACACTGCTGCCCCCTCTGTTTTGCAAATTGACTCTTTGACCTCTTCAAGGACCAAAGGGGAAAAACAACAATTACTCTGATCTTAGCTAGCTCACCCCGCCCGGCATGACATGCTGGCTGCTGTAAAAGGCAATTGCCTCCTAAATATCCTCCCTTCCTCTTCTAACCATCTCTGCTTTTCCTCACCCCCGGGAGAACCACAAACTACCACTCCTCCAATGAAAGCCCTAAAAAGGAAAGCAAGAAACAGCATACTGAACCGGTGGAAAGCAAAGGAAACCATCGGTTCAATGCGCATCAAAGACGTGAGGCTGGAATGCGTTTGCGTTCACCCAGCATGCACGTGAGGACACAGAAAAGAGGGCCGGCCCCGGTATTAGACCATGTGACTGCATCCAAATTCAGATCGGAGCCAAGCTCAATGCAGCCCGCGGAGGTACGTGAAGTAACCGCCTAAGATAAGAGAAAAGTTCTCTGTATAATAAGTTTTTAATCTTAAATTTGTTGGTAGGGAGAAAACATAATGGGTTGTGAGACACAAGGTCAATAGGTGAAGGTAAGCTGGTTATTTTAAGTATCCATTCAGATAATACTTAGCAAGTAGTTAAAAAAAAGTTAGAAGCCAACCTTCCCAGCATCTGAAATGAAGCTCTGAACCTTGTTCGTATTTTTATATATGTATTTATGGGGGGGATGTCTGATTAACTCAGCAAAATCACCTTTATAGAGCCAGTTGTACAGCAATATGGGTGGTAAGGGATTGTACATTGTTTCTCACTTGTGATAGCTTCATTTTCTCAGTGGGTTGCAAGAGATAAATCAATGATATCTGAAGCTGCATTGTGTGCTTAACAGTGAGACATTGGTTTAAAACTAATTGTTAGGCCCAACTAGAATAGGCCCACAAAATCCATAAGAATTTGGTAGTGCAACATTCTTGTCAATGCCACCAGCCAAAGGGCTTTTGCAGGGACTGATATCTAGAATTAAACTATTTCCCTGTTGATCAATGTTGCTCTTTTGCAAACAAAAATGCAAAATAGCATGTAATTATCCCAATGGATAAAAGTATTTTTTTCCACTGCTAGTTCTAACAAGAGTAGACTTAGGGCCTTTTTAAACGACCCCTAAGATCCGCTGGTCCCTTAAATTTGGACCAGAGATCTTGAGGGTTCGTTGCTGTTCTTCCCTCCCCACCCGCTCGGCACTTCTTTGTTCTGTCTGCGGGAGGGGGGGGAGGAAAAAAAAGCCTTAGACAGAGACAAAAGAATAAAAGGCTTACCTCCCAGTGTTGGGGGAAGTTGCTCCGATCTCCGTTTACTTCCTGGTTCCTCTTTAAGGGGCGGAGGCAAAAGAAAAACAACAGAAAGAAGCGAGGAGACCTCAGGCAGTCTCCGGATCAAATATTTTTCACCATAAAAAAGCAGGTACAAGAAAACTGCTGTTTGGTCACGCTAAGTGGGCGGGGTCGCACTTAATTGTCTGCAAACTCCGGAGCTGATGGGTAAACATTTTTATCATCCGGAGCTTGCAGCCATTTGCGGCAGAGCTTAGGGGTCGTGTATAAACGCTATCAGAGAATTATTCCCTGTATGGTCAGCTAGCAATTATATAAACCCCATTTATTTCATAAAACTATCCTAAGAGGCAAACAAATAAATTATTCTGCTTTTGTTCTTAGCATGGCTGACCAGTCTGTTACCAGGTCCCTTCAGATGGGGAGGGGAGAGCTGAGGCAGCAGAGCCACACCACTGCTCATTTGGTGCCACCTGGTCTCTTGCCACCCCCATCTCCTGCTGCTGTGCAAAACACTTAGAGGGTATACAGGGGCCTGTCATGGCACCTTGAGCCTGAAGATCCAGAACTTAGGCCAGCAGCTGCCTGCACAGCTGTAACCAGGCAGACCACAACAATTCAGAACATGTCATCACTCTGCTGCTGCTGCTTACCTCCTCCTCCTTTCCCTTCCTCCATCTGCAAGTGTTCCCATGTGGGGTTGGTTGGAGGCAAGAACTGTGTGAAGTGGGGCTATAGTACTTTTTCCTCTTGCCTCAAGTTGGGAGAGAGTTTGCTCTGTCCCTGGTCCTGAAGGAAGTAATGAAAAGGGGAAACCAGACCCATTTCCATGGCAAAGATGACCATTTGTGATTCAGTTGCCTTTCATGTGAAATGTAGTTTTGTCTCATTTTTAAAAAAAATCAAGAATGAATACTGAGATAAATCCTTCTCTGAAAAATGCCTGCACCATTTTCTTCCATGGTCATTTGGTATAAGTCAAAGTTACAGAGATCAAGAAAATCTCACTTATGACACAAACCTCATTTTAAAGGGAAAAAATACCATTACGGTTGCGTGTTATGATTATAGGGTAACATGACTGATCTAACTGGCAACAGGCTCTGAGGCTCTGATGTGATTCAGACAAACTGAATGTGCATTTGGGTGCCTAGTTGCTTTAATCAAAAGATGGCTAATTGCACTGTACAAAAGAAACCAATGTCTTGAATTCCAAGTACGCCACACTTGAAGTTTCGTCTGGCTGATATGTATATGTGTGCATTTGCATTAGAGATGGGCACGAAACAGAAAAATTGCGTTTTGTTTTTTTGTTTGTAGTTGAGAGGTCTGTTTTGGTTCGTTTCCGTTTGTCACAATTTTTTTGAAAAATTTCGTTACCATTTTTCATTTTTTCGTTTGTCGTTTCTACCCACTTTTTGCACGATTTTTAAAGCATTTCCATGCACAGGCATCCCCCAACGCCCCATACCAGAGGGAAAACACTAAAAAAATTGAATGCTGGCAGACACACAGTATAGACTAGGTATGCAGGGAGGCTGCAAAGGCAGAGGCGGGCGTTGCCCAGGGTGCAAGGCAGCCGCAGAGTGACTGCACTGCAGGGCAAGGGAGGGTACTCACTGAGAGGTACGCAGCACGCACGCACACAGGGAGGCTGCAGGACTGAAGCTAGAGTTGCAGAGACAGCAATCCCACCCTAACTCCCACCAGAGACTGCAAGGAGGACGGGGGCTGCCAGAGCTTTTTATGCCCTCTGTGGCTGCCAGACCTGCCCGCCCAGTGTGCAACCTGGGCATGCTATTGGTTGAACATGATCCCATCACATGGCTTGCCTCCATTTTGTGGCTGGTGGCGACGTCCATTTTAAAGGGAAAAGAAAAATACATCGTGATGGGAGAAGACAAAAACAAACGTTTTAAGGACCCCAACCCCCCTGGTAGGTGTTATCAGACAATATAAATAATTATCGCTGCGTTTTTACGGATGTCCAGGTCGTTTTTTAACATTTAAAACAGCTCATTTCATTGCGCATCACCATTAACGGAAACGAAACGTAATGACCACAATTTTCGTGGTTCTGTTCATTTTCATCACAATTTTCATTTGTCGTTTCGTTATGTAACTGAAATGACAAACGGTAACGGAAACGAAAAAAAGTTCGTTCCGTGCCCATCTCTAATTTGCATAATTAACAGCAATAGGCCTGGAGTGTGATGTCAGCCATATTGTGCAGGCTGATCACTTTTTCCATTTCAGGGTATACCTTTCACAGAAGTGCCTCCTGGAGAAGAAATTGTTCCTCAACAGCCGTTTGTTAAGTTGTGTAACTCAAGTAGAAACTATATAAGCCATTGCTCTTTTATCTAGCTTTCAACAGCTATGATTGACCCATAGGAAAAGCCAACCAGGGGGTTGCACAGAGGTGAGAACTGTGGTATGGCTTAGTACAGTAAGGGTGAACCTTTTAGAGACCGAGTGCCCAAACTGCAATGCAAAACCTGCTTATTTTTTTGCAAAGTGCCATTATGGCAATTTAACCTGAATACAATTGTACTCTGGGTGCTTTGGGTGCTACCTTTAGGGAAAGTGAGGATCAAAGAACAGGTTTTTGAATTTCTCGCAGCCACGGCTTCCTCGCTACCCTTCAGGAAAGTGAGGATCGAAGAGCAGGGGTGCTACTCTTCAGGAAAGGTTTCCTTATGGGAAAGTTGGTGTGGTTTATAAGTGGAAAGAAAGAAAAAGAAAGAAAGAAAGAAAGAAAGAAAGAAAGAAAGAAAGAAGAAAGAAAGAAAGAAAGAAAGAAAGAAAGAAAGAAAGAAAGAAAGAAAGAAAGAAAGAAAGAAAGAAAGAAAGAAGGTACTGTGGCCATGGGGAATTCAAAAGCCTGCTCTTTGATCCTTGCTTTCACAAAGGCTGCTACCCTTCAGAAAAGCAAGGATCGAAGAGAAGGGGTGCTACCCTACAGGAAAGTGAGGACTGAAAAGCAGGCTTTTGAATTTCTCACAGCCACAGCACCCCTGCTGCCCTTCAGGAAAGTGAGGATCAAAGATAATATTGGCCATTGAGAGGCATGATTACCTTAGCTTAGGTATCCTAGGGGCAAATACTTTCTAGATGGGCATGCTGCCAGGTGGGTAGTAAGTCAGTCAGTCAGTAAGTAAGCAAGCAAGCAAATAAATGAATGAATGAATGAATGAATGAATGAATGAATGAATGAATAAAAGTTTTTATTCTAAGACCATCAATGTGTAAGATCAAGCCTCCCATCTGGAGCACATAGGTGGTATTCACAGAGAACTATAGTTCAGCTCTTCAAATGTGTGGATTTGTGCTATTATAGAATAACATTGTAGGGCACTGAATTTGACACTGCTATGATGTGGAATATTAAACACTGCTACTTTTTGCTAAGGGAATGAAACATTGAGAATCTATGTGTGAAAGTTATTGCCAGATTTGAATGTGTGTGAATAGATGCTTTGGAGGTAAAATAAAAAACCATGTAAATCTTTTGTATTGAATAATGCTGTACCATAATGGATAGTTTAATCAAATAACATATAATTGGCCAAGTGACACATTGGATACAAATAGTCCATATTAATGTATTAACTAGAGATGGTCATGAAATGATTTTTTTGGTTTTTTTGTTTCATTACAGAACAAAACAAAAATGAAGTGCCCTTTAAAAATGAAATGAAACAAAATGGAAATTTTCATTTTGTTCCATTTAATTTTTGTTTATTATTTATTTTGACAAGCACCAATCTCAGCGCTTGTCAAAATTAATAATAAAAATAAGCGCTGACTGGTCTGTGGGTCAGCTGGTCAGTGCTAGGTTTTTTTTAAAGGCACAGACTAGCCCATGGGCCAGCTGGTCTGTGCTAGGTTTTTATTTTTTTAAAAAAAGTACCAACCAGTCCATGGGCCAGCTGGTCGGTGCTAGGTTAAAAAATTGCACTGACCGGCTCGCAGGCCATCTGGTTTTTTAAAAAGTGCCGACCAGCTGGGCTGGTTGACTATATAAAAACATTTTTTAAAAAGAAAAACAAAGAAAAACAAAACAAAATAAAAAATGGAATGAAATGAATTGTTTTAAAAAAATTGTTTAATTTCATGCCCATCTCTCGTATTAACCATAAGAAATGTCTGGCATTATTGTGGAATGTTATTTTAACTTTATGTTAAATTTACTTGACTACCTGTATTGTTTTTGGCGGGCATAACTATTATTATTTGACTCATTTAGGAGTTTATTTTAACATAGCATATTTGCATATCTTAATTTAATTTATCAATTCATTTATTATTGCATAAACCCATGAAGTCTCTAGAACAATGCTTTAATTTGTGACTGATTCTTGTTACAGTACAGTGGTCCCCCACCCTTTCACGGTTCACATACCGCGGTCCCACTATATCGTGGGACCGCAGTACCCAGAAAGGGCTTGAGGGAGGGGGGATCGTGCGCTGCCCACCAACGCCTCCCAAGAGGTCCTGGCAAGCAGCGCGCGATGGCAAAGGGGCTTTCGGCTTCAGAGCCCAAGCGCTGGGCTCTGTGGCTGAAGTCCCTTGGGCTGATCGCGCACCACCCGCCCACACATCCAAGGAGGTCCGGGCAAGCAGCGCGTGATTGCAAAGGGCCTTTTGGCTTTGGAGCCCCAGCACTGGGCTCCGTGGCCGAAGTCCCTTGGGCCAATCACGCACTGCTTGCCCGGACCTCCCAGGAGGTCTGGGCAAGCAGCGCACGATTGCAAAGGGGCTTTTGGCTTCAGAGCCCAGCGCTGAGCTCCGCTGTGGTGAGCACTTTTTAAACATTGCATGCTGCTCCCCCACACCCCGAGGTGTGGACAAGCAGCACACAAACATTGTGCCCCCCCACCTGCATCTGCATATTGCGGATTTTCAACGATCGTGGGTGGGTGGGTCCCTAACCCCCGTGATAGGCGGGTGCTTACTAGAGATGGGCACAACCAGGAAAAATTACGTTTCGAGTTGTCGTGTGTCAGAGCCGGCCCGTTTCGGCTCGTTTCCGTTTGTAGCGAAATTTTTCAAAAATTTGTTGTTTTGTTTGTCGGTTTTTCGTCTGTCGTTAGTACTGGTTTTGGGGGGGGGGGCTCCTGGAGGCACCTCTCTGGGGTGGGTGCCTCCTCTGGTCCGCCATGAAGGGAAAGCGGGCTCCTGGAGGCACCTTTCTGGTGTGGGTGCCTCCTCTGGCCCACTACAAAATAGCATGTAGAGCCAATTGGATATGCATACCATTAAGTTGCAGTAGCAGCCAGAGGCACCTCTCTTTCGGGTGCCTCTGTGACTCAGTGCCTGCCGGCATACGGTGCACTTGGGCTGGGGAACGAAGTGAGAGAGGACCCCTACGGGCGCCCTGTGACTCACTAAGAAGGGAAGTGTACTTGCTGTAGTGCAATGCAAGTACACATCTGGCTTACTGGTTAGGGGTTAGCGCAAGGGCTAGGCTTAGGGTTACGGGTAAGGTTAGGGTGAGTTACTGGGGTGCAACTCTGGATGCCTCTCTGACCCACTAAGAAGGACAGTGTACTGGCGTATGGGTTAGGGTTAGGGTTAGGGTTGGGGTTCGGGCTAGGGTTAGTGGCTTTTTATGCCCGACTGGCACATCCCAGAAGTCTCGGTCAAAACCTGGCCAAGTGGCCATGCAATTGGTGGAACGGCTCCAAAAATTTGCATGGTCCACTCCCATGGCCAGCCCATCATTGCACAGGTGTAAAAAAATAAAAATAAAAATAAAATAAAATAAAATCAATGGAGACGTTTTGTTGCAAGAAAAACCCACTGCTGCTACTGAAAAAAAATCAGGCAGTTTTAAAATAGCTATTTTCGCATGTTTCTGTGGTGCTTTGGTGTGTTTTTGGACCACGCAATTTCAAAATAAATATTGCGGTCGCCCCATTTTGGATCCCCCGCCCGCACCGCATGGCATGGCGACTCGGCGAGACGACGAGGATGCCCCCCACCAGAGCAGCCCAGGACAGGAGAGGGGGGAGGCCGGGGACCCCCCCCCCCAGAAACCACCCTTATGGTAGGTGCCCTCACTCAGGCAGGCATATTTTCGCCTGCTTTTTTGGCCGGGAATCGGGTTTTTTTTAAAACTTTTTTTCTGTGCCGCGCCGCTTGGCGAGTTGGCGACTTGACAAGGATGTGCACTTTGCGCAGCCCAGGAGAGGAGGGGGGGAGCCCGGGGACCCCCCCAGAAACCACCCCTCTGGTAGGTGCCCTCACTCAGGCAGGCATATTTTCGCCTGCTTTTTTGGCCGGGAATCGGGTTTTTTTTTTTTAAAACTTTTTTTCTGTTCCGCACCTCTTGGCGAGTTGCCGTGGCGACTCGATGAGGATGCGCACTTTGCACAGCCCAGGAGAGGAGGGGGGAGGCCGGGGACCCCCCCACCAGAAACCACCCCTCTGGTAGGTGCCCTCAGGCAGACATATTTTCGCCTGCTTTTTTGGCCGGGAATCGGGTTTTTTTATTTTTAAAACTTTTTCCCTGTGCCGCTTGGCATCGCGCGATCACTGCGATTCCAGGAACGACAATGACAAATCAGACCCAATTTTTCTTTAGTCGGTTCGAGTTCGAGTTCTGGCAGAGTAATTGTCGTTCTTCGTTCCGTTACGTAACGGAAACGAGAAACGGAAACGGAAACGAGAATTTCGCCAAGTCGTGCCCATGTCTAGTGCTTACTGTATAAATGACTTCTTTGTGTCTTCTGAAACATATACAGTATTTTGATTTTTCAGCAATAACCATATCTTCAGATTATTGGTTTATTGGAAAATGTTTTATAGTTTAATAAGCTTAACGTTTTAACAGAATTAAGCAACAATGAATTATGTTCAGGATTATGTGTCATTGCCTTTTTAAATCCAAATAGATAATGATTATGAGAAATGAGAACAGTCTGGATTAAATAACTCTTGAGTGTGTGTGTTTAATTAATGATGATTTCATTGTGTTGCTAAGACCATAATAAATCTCCAGATAAACTGAGTAGTTTCTAAAAAACAAATAATCACTGACAACATGATTGCAAAAATATGCCTACAATTATCTTAGGTATTTATGCAGTGATAAAAATGAACTAAATTGACTTTTTTTTTCATTTCTCTAGATAAGTTAACATTTTTGCTTTTTGTAAAAATAATTATTTTGCCAATTCTGACAGGGAGGAAGACTAAAGTGTAAATAAGTTTTAATGTCAACATTTGTCCTCTGATTCAGGAAGGAAGACAGATGACTGAAGTGAATAATATGCATAAAATATTCATCCCAATTCCAAACAAGACTAAGACTAAGACTAAGACTAAGACTAAGATAGAGCTTTTTAGTAACAAATGTAGGCATGTATATAATCCACAGACAGAATCCCATTTTCCTTTTTACAATATATTCCTGATTCTAAACACTATAGTAATTTGTAAATAAAGCAAAACTGGTACCTGATGTTGGTATTTGTTATTACATCATGAGATATTACAATATCCACTGATATAAATGGTCTCACACGAGGATCAGAAAAATGCATGGTGGAAATTGGTTATCAATGCCTCCTAGTTTTGATGACTTTTTCAAGTCAATTATCCTATATCACAGGGAGCATGTTTCTGGACACCAATAGCTGGGCAGCCCAGATGCCCTACTGCAGTGGGTCCCTGGTTGCCCCCCGTAAGAAGAGGATACTGCATTAGAGATTCTATTGGTTCTATTTTATTTCCATTTTATTTAAAAACATGTCTAAGGGACTGCATGATTGAACATAAGGTCAGTGGGTTGGATAGAAAGAGATATTAAACCTCTACTCTTTCTTGTGGTTGTTTCTCTGTTCCAAATGGCACCCTCCAGAGGCTTTTTAGTTTTTATGGAAACAATAGTGGATATCCATCATGTTTTACCCACAGCTGGAAAAGAAGCTGGAGCCGTTAATTTTGAGATAAGCTGCTTATTCAATAACATCCTAATAACATCTGAGTCCTCTTGCAAATTAATTTAAAAAACTTGATAGAAGGGGAGAAAATTTAAGCACCTCTACTGCATAATGTTAAGTCTGAGACATGGTTAAAAGCTATGGAGGAGCCAAAGCTTATCACTAGGACACCTCCTTCACGCTCAGAAATTCCCAGGTTCTATCCATAACATCTCTAGGTAGGTACCCACAGTAAAACATTGCAGAGATCTCACTCAATATGTCACCTCCCTATGTCACTAAAAGAGAAACACAGACATTGCTTCTGGTGCAGAACATCCACATCCATAAAAATCCCAAAGTGAAGAACTGACCAGGGCCTAAGGATGAATGCAAATTGAGACCATTCTCTTCTAGCCGCTAGGTAGGACTATGTGGGTTTGTCTGTCTGATTCCATCAATTTGGAACTGATGTAAACTCTCAGCAGCAACATGCAGTATCGTTTATTTTGTCATATGCAAGCTGGTTGGCGAGCTCAATGGTTTAGATATCTAGCTGCAGACCCAAAGGTTAGGAGTTCATTCCCAACTGTGCCTCCTGGGTGAAGAGCCAGCCTCTGTGGCCTTAGGCAAGCCCCACCCCAAGAATAAGGGACTGGTAAGGCTGAGTATCCTGTACCTGGAAAACCATGAAAAGGGTTGCCATAAGTCAGAATCTAATTGATGGCACATGGTTATTATTAAGATGTAAGGAAGAGGCAATATACTCCAACTTTAATTGGAGCTTTTAAAGGCCCACTGCTCAGCAAGATACCATAGTTTAAGAAAAGGGAGGGGACACTGTTTAAGTCTAAACTCATTTTAAAAAACAGAGTTTGGACATAGTAATGGAGTGATAAATTGGGTGCACAATACATCTTTTATGGAATATATTGTCTTTTTGTACAAAACCCCATCAATATATGGCCTTAAAATGGCAATCTCCTTTGGCTGAAGCAAATGGCAAGGCAGTTAAATTTAATGAGAATGCATTAAATGTGGGAAGCAATTTTTAAAAAATCAGTATGTTAAGTAATATGTAGATGCTGCCAATCATATTATGAAAGAGAAGTAAGGATAAAGCCATTTTAACAAAAATCATTTATTTAAATTCATTTTAGTCATTTTGGCTGATGTATTTAACCACTTTAAAAAACACAATTAATGTTTTTTCACATTGCTAGTAGTTCACTACAAATAATTTAACACAATTCATTAGGAGACTGTGAGGATAATGGAGCCACCTATTCATGAGAACAATCTGCCAGTTTAAAATTTCACTGGGTTCTTTTGTGCCTTTTATGTTAAATCTCCAGTGTTTGAGAGGCAGCCATTTAGAATGATTATACTCAGAGACCCACAGACATTGGCACACACAGAATATGTGAGATATCTCTTTCTATGAGAATCATAACATTTTATTTGTTTTCCATATGGAAAAACATAAAGATGGTGAGGTAAGGGGATCTGGGACAGGACGTTCTCCACAGATGGTGCCTGACATATATATTAAGCTTAACTGGCATATTAAAATCCTGCTAGTCAGAACATGTTTGTTGCTCTCCAGTTAAGCATGAGCTATATATGTATGTGTTTTATTCAGCTCCATATGGGAGGACAAAGCAACCATCAAGATGTCAGTTGACTGTTGTTAGATTTGTATTGGGACATACATACTCAGAGCAGAAGACATTTTCACAGCTGGACTCAAAATCCTGTTGTCAACAAAGCGGGGGGGGGGGGGGGAGGGAAACAAAGAAAAAGCATTCAGTACCTCACAGAAGATGGGCATTTTCATGCGGCTAATATGTGAAAAGCCAAGAGAAGTGGAGAGTAAAATATTTTAAGTGTTCAACATCACATTTTTAAAAATGAAGGCTTCCCTTGCTCTAGGCCCACATTTATGAAGATTTTATCAAAGCTAGAAAAGAGGCAGATATCTAATACTCCACCTGCAGAGCTCCGGCACAATCCAGCTTGCCACAAGGCAAGAAGAAATCACCCTGTTCAAAATAACATGGCTTCTCCTTGAACAAGTGTGTGTGTGTGTGGGGGGGGGTCGGGGGGGATAGACCTTTGAAAAAGCTCCGGAATATGGGAGGTGCTGGCAGAGCAGATCACTGCATGATGGGAAGGAACAACGTAGTTTCTCCTGATCATAATCAGTGGGATTTAAGGCAGAAATATCTCCTTGATATTTGGATTGGTCTAGAGCAGCCATTCTCAACCTTTTTGGGGGCCACTGCCATAAACACAATATGAAAGGAATATAGGCTGAATCAGAATTGTATGCATCACATAACAAACCTCATAAGATGGTGTGTGAAGAATTGTTTCAGTCTGTGGGCCTCTTCAAATGTGTCAGGGCTCCCACAGAGAATGGCGGATCTAGAGTACATATCCCTAAATCTGGGTCCAAGTTTCAATATTTGGCAGGTAGGGATTTGTTATTCAAGCCAACGAGCAGTGGTTCCAGGAAGGTATGAAAGACTCATACAAACACAGAAACATTGGAAATACATGTTGTATTGGTAACTTCATTGGTAACAGCAGCCAAAAATACTGGTGCTAGCATGGAGGACAGATCAACACTGGTCAACCCATCTGTTGATATGTTATCAGTAGGGATGGGCAAGAAACGAAAAATGAAATGCTGTTTTGTAGTTTTGCTATGTAATGTAATGAAATGAAACAAAACGAAATGTGGAAGCAGCATTTTGTTACATATGAAATGAAATGGTCATTTTTTCCATTGAAACAAACCATTTCATTCCATCTGTAAAAGGGGTCCCTTACCTGAAGGGTGGCCGATGCAGCTGGAGCCCAAGAGAGGGAAGAGGAGGAAGTGGGTCACTGATGCCACTCCAGCACTCCACACCTCCTCTCAGCCTGGCTTCTGGCCTCCGTTCAGCTGGGAGGCGGGTGGGGTGGCTCCCTTGGGTCCTAGAGGCAGTGGATTTAGTGCTGGGGAGCCATTTTCAGAGGGTTCCTGCCGAGCTGCCTATGGCTGGACCCCTTTAAAAATCAGCAGCAGCCCTCTGAAAATGGCCGGGTGGAACTGCCCACCTGACCATTTTCAGAGGGCTCCTGCAGAGCTATCGTGGGCTGGACCCCTTTAAAACTGGACCAGTCTGCACCGGGGGATGCTCTGGTGCCAAATGGGCCAGTTTTAAAGGGGTCAAGCCAATAACAGCACAGCAGGAGCCCTTTAAAAATGGCTCCTGGTCACCAAATCTGGTGCCTCTAGGACCCCGGAAAGCTTTTTTGTTTTGTTTCATTTTGTTTCATAAAATTTAAAAAATCATAAGAAATGAAACCAAACAAAACGGGAGTGGACACAAAACCAAACCAAATGAAATGTTATTTTTCTGTTTCGTGCCCATCCTTAGTTATCAGGAAAGTAAGTAGAAAAAATGGATTCACCACATAGACTTCCACCATTCTGTGGCTCCTCCTGGGACAAAGCAGAGAGCTGGAAATCAACTGAGAGCTGCTATTCCTTTTTTTAATATATCAGAGTCAGGTCAGATATGAAACTCTCAATTCCAGACTACCTGTTGTGAGGAAACCACACATCCTTAGCCCACCTGATGGTGTGGAGGAACTTGTCACAAAATCCTCCATGAAGCCTTGTGGTCTTCTGGGAAGGAGACAGCCAGGAACCTCTGCAATGGTGGCTGCCATGACACCCTAACCCACATCCCTCAATCTGCATCCATCTGCTAGATGACAAAGATAGCCCTTTGGTGAATCAAGGGCTGGTACTGAATTTAGTTTCCTTTAGGTTGATAATCAAAGTGGATTGATTGATTTGTGAAGTACAAATAATTCTGTATTCAGACATCTTTATTGACACATTTATATCAAGTGGGGGGACCCACTTTGTGGGTGTATAACTCAGAAGTCTGAAACCTAATTTTCACCAAACTAGGAGAGATTGTAGAAGTAAGATGGGAGAAGGCTCGCTGCAAGTTTGGTGTCTCTAAGTTCCTTGGAGCACTTTCCTGAGGGGGATATTTGGCTCAGTTGTCTGAACCCCAATCCTCACCAAATTTTCAGGGCTTGTAGAAGAGAGTTAGTGGAAGGACCCCTAAAATTTGGGGCCTCTAGATTCCATGTTAAAATTTCTTCACAATCCTAATGCTGGAGCTTTGACCAAGATAAGTATGCTGGATTATGTGGTCCCAACATTAGTCCACAAGGACTGGCAACCTTCTGAATTCAGTGTAGGGTTCCATTTACTCCCCTTAAAATCTAGGACATTTGAGGGGATCACGGTGTCACAAGCCCTAGTTATATCCAGGGTGGATTATTGCAAACTTGCTCCATGTGGTTCTGCTTTTGAAAAGTGTTCGGAAATTTCAAAAGGTCCAAAATGCTACAGCCAGATTGTTAACTGGGACAGGCTATAGAGAACCCTTAACTTCCCTCCTGCAGCATCTCCACTAGCTGCCAATCTATTTCTGGGCACAATTCAAAGAACCACTTTTAGCTTATAAAGCCCTAAATGACTTGAGCCCAAGGTATCTAAATGACTGTTAAAGAAATATCTATTTTTAAAAAGATGTTTCACAAATTGCTAGACAAAAATTTGTTTTATTCACTTTATTTATGACAACTGGTGTTGACAAAATGACTTAATATGAATGTAGGTGCCCCATTCTGCTTTAGTGAAAGTAATTCCTCTGCATCCATTCTTGTTGAAATGAAAGGATACTGTGGCCTTTGGATCTGCTTTAGTACACATCCATTGAGTGTTCATCAAAACCCTGAGGCTCAAATAAATTCTTTGCAGCCTATTTTTAAAATACAGGGGTTATATTTACTGATTTAGCCTGCCCTACTAGACCCCCCAGAAACTCCCTTACACACCACCCTAAAAGTAGTAGATGTTGCATATCCATTTCCCTCCCTTTGGCCTTGAAGAAAAATCTTGAAAATTTTATCTGCTGCACTAAATATACTACACAAGAAAATAATTATGCTATTGAATGCAACTTCTGTTACAAATTTTGCCTTCCATTTGAGAGGAATATCATGTTGCTGCCCTAACTTGTGCTATGCAGTAGAAATACAGAGAGATTCATGTAGGAAAATAGCTTCAAGTTCCACAGCCTCAACCCCTTTCTCATTAACTGGTGCTCAAAGTCTTAAAACTCACTATGAGACCATTGAAGGATAAAGAATAAAAATGTTTCATTACTTACAATTGTGAACAAATCAAGCACAAATAAGCAATACTGCTCACCAAATGAGAACTGAGAGAGGAAGAAAAAACTCAGCAGTGAGGTCGGCTGTCTTTGACTACAAAGGTGAGAGGGAACAATTTGTTAGTGCTGGATCGATTGACAGTAACTCCAGTCCAGAAAAGGTCCCCCCAAGCCATGCCTACTATAGATACCACACAAGACTGTAAAATAAAAATCCAACCTATCATGGCATTATGAATCTCATCCCTTTGAATTCTTCTCATACTCAAGCTGCAACATTTCCATCCTCAGCTCATGACTGTACCACAATAGAATCCTATATGACAGGGACAGATGGAAGGAGTACCTACTACGTACCCATATCTGCATGCCACAGTCACATTGCAGGTGACAGAGAGGGAGTCAGACAGGGTCCGTTATCATCACTGAATAAAGTGTGTGGGGGGCATGTTGAAGTGGTCAGACCCAATGCCTGATGGATGGTGTCTACCGGAAAATGGCCTATAATTTGGCTCTTCAATTAACTAGCTCTTGTCATAGGTTTTAGGAGAAAAGACTCAGTTAATTAAGTGACATTCTTTATCGGTCCAAAGCAGGGTGGAACCCTCCCATCAACACCTCTGATGACATATTAATTTGTAATGCCAGGAGAGATCTGTACCAACAGCTGTTTCTTCAACAGCAGCTTTGTTTTTCTTTAAGCTTAACAGAGCTAATAAGAACTGTTGGAGAGCTCAGTGGTTTAGGTCTCTGTCTGCAGAACAAGTGGTTGGGAGTTTGATTCTCCACTGAAAAGGAGCTGGACTCAATGATTCATAGGATCCCTTCCAGCTCTGCAAGTCTGAGATTATTGTTGTTGTTATGAAAAACTGTAACAGTTTCAGTTGCTTTCGGGAAGCAGAAGATTAGTGCAAATAACATTCCTCTGTTTGTGCTCCCCAGAACCAGTATAGAGACACACATTGTTTTAGATGCTGGAGATAATGGATAGCCATCACAACCAACATGGATTCTCTTTTAAATCCATCCACTACAGCAGTGGATCCTAACCTTGGATTATGCCAGGGGTTCCTGAACTGCAGTTCCCCCAAACCCTGGGCAGCACAGCTGGTGATTGGTGTTTCTGGGACCTGCAATCCAAGAGCATCTAGATTATCCAAAGTTGGGAGCCATTGCACTATGGCAGACAGGGGCGCAAATCTTCATTTAAATCTTCATTCTAATTTACCTGTCCCACAACCACTAAAAACTGCTTCAAACTGCTTGAAGATGTGCTTAATAAAATTGTGTCCCCACAACCAGTGGACATTAAAAGGAAAAATGTGACCATGCCCACTGAAGTGTGACCCAGCAAGTTTTACAAGTACCTGGTCTTGAGGTGGTACAAAGCTTGTCTCAGTTCCAATGTGGATTTTAAACCAGTAGTTGAGTCTGTGGGGACTTGGAAAATCCACATCAAAGCCTTTTCATTCTGTTGTATTGCAGTTCCCGCTCATGGGGACACAAAAGATGCGGCTCTCTAAACTGCACCCAAGGGGACACAGGAACTGCATTTTCAAACACGTGACCATTCTGGATTTTACAAATCTGCATTTTGCTTTGATCTGGATTCTCAAGCAAGATATAATGCTAATTCAGACAATGATTCTGACAGTGGATTCTTCCTTTGCAATGTTTAAAATGTCAACAAGTTCTATGATTTGGTGATATTTATTGTAAAGGAAACATTATATATAATTTTGTACTTCATCTTTTTTCCCGTACCCGCATAGGTCTTAAACGTTTACTTGATAGAGCTTCTGATTATTTTGAGGCAAACAAACTAGTGGTCAACTATTCAAAATCCAAGATCATGGTTTTTGCAAGTAAATTTAAAGCGTTCAAATGGGTCTGTAAGGGAAATGTCATCGAGCAGGTTAAGTCATTCAGGTATCTGGGTATCCACTACAATTATAGACAAACATGGACTTCTAATCATAAGTCTGTTTTAAATTCATGTAACATTTCTTCCAGCGCAATTTTGCGCTTCTTTAACTATAGTAATAGGTATGTCCCTGCCTCTTTGACAATATTTAAGGCCAAGACTCTTGCCCAGGTCTTATATGGGTCTCCAATCTGGTACAAAGCCATAGATCGCTCAGTTGAGCGTATACAAGCCTCATTTCTGAGGAGTATCTTGGGCCTACCCAGATGTGTGCCCTATGCTGTTCTCTGTTTAGAAACAGGTATGACACAGCTGAAGACTTTGGCTTGGCTAAGATCAATAAAATTTTGGCTTGGAATCTTTTACAACCCTGTCCAATCTCGCCTACTATATCAACTCTTGCTAGACCCTGATCTCCCGGTAGAGATTTCCGACGTACTTACTACACTTAAAACAGCGGGACTGGACATTGAGCAGCTCGGTATGCTTAGACAATCTGAAGCC